>VXAL01013768.1:428993-480964 GCA_013399475.1 Chauna torquata
GCTCCCCCGGTGCCGGGCGGGGCCGTCCAGCAGGGCCCGGCCCCGACCCCTCGGGCAGGCCCCGGGCAGGGCCTGGCTCGGGCACCCGCCCCGCGGCCCTGCAAGCCCCGGGGCAAGCGGCCCTCCCCGCTCCCGGGCGCCGAGGTGGGCTCTGTGTGGAGCCGGGTTAAAGGCGCGCACCGGCCGCACCCGGGCTGCCCGCAGCGTCGCGTTGCGAGGTGCGGACGCTTCTCAGGCGAACGGACGTGGGCACCGCAGGCGTTTGCTTCGGCAGAAACCCCCGGCCAGCACGCGCGTTCGTCAGCGTTTTGCAGCCTCCTGTGAGGTGGTTCCATAAACGCTGTATGAAGTCACAGTGTGAAATTTGCAGCTTTATCCTATTTGACCTGTTAATAAAACAAGCTAGGAAGTGCAAGTGAAGCTCGCTGCTCTCACAGCACATGCTGGCTAAAACCTGCTGAGTGAAATGAGAAACTACTGCAGGAAATTTTTTTGAATATAAGGAAACCAAACGTGCATAATATACACAGTTTTATAGCTTGATCCTCTGCTAAGGCTTTCCCTAATAACCATCTCTGCGTCAGAGGAACTGCCTTGGGAATGTTTGACAGGCAAGAACAACTCGCCATGAAGGAAACTGCTGTGGAGGCAGGGCTGACTGCGAGACAAACATAAAAGTGCAGCTGTAAGAGAATTTCACGTTACTAAGACGCGTGCTGGCATTCTGATAAAAGGGTTTTACATATTAAAAGAACATCATACAAACCGTCTTTCTAAAAACTGAACTTGAGTTAAAACTAAACAAAATCCCTTCCTCCATTTTACTTTAATGAAAATACTTGTTCTAAAGGTAGCTTTTTATGTAACTCATTATCTGTGTCTGCGCTGCTACCTCATCCTTCCCTAAGCAAGTCTTCTGACATATTTCCAAGGAAAATAAGAATAATGAATCATGTATCTTATAATTCACTTTTAAAAATCATTTTAAAATACAGATCTTCATCCCTCAGAGGAATGTTTCTGATCTACACAGCAGTGCCCAGGCTTCTTTTTCCACAGCTGAGACATTGCTAAGAATAAAAGGGAAGTCTCTTCAATGCCAGTGACAGCGAGCACCTGGACTGCCACAGCTCCCCACGTGCTGCCTGTGTGATATTCCTTTTGTCACCAGTCCGGAGAGCCAGGGATCAGATCCCAGCCTGGGACGGGGCGGAGATTCTGCTACACCACTGAATCAGTCCCTGAAATTTGGGCTTTAAAGGACCGCGTAGCTGATAAATTAAAATGATCTTTTTTCTGTCTGTACGAACATAAAGAACTTTTCTTCATTGCAGTTGTCTTCTTCCACTTGAGCAAATGCTAAACTGAAGTACACTGAACCTTTCTGTCTGAAATGCTCCTGAGGATGAAGCAGGTAAACGCAGCAGGGAAGCGAGAATGCTGCGTGCAAGCAGCCATTATTCAGAAAAAGCTGTCCATTCGCATCCCTCTGTGACCAGCTCGTCATTTTAAAGACTAACTACTTCCTTCCCCTCCTCTCCCCCTAGAAGAAATGTTTTCTCCCCATTTCTTTTAAAGGCTAAGCAATGCAATAGCAAAGGTATTGAAACTTGGTCTGCTGAATAATAACTTAATGATGTGAACCCCGTTCTGTGCCTTCTGAATGGATGGCTGCTTTAGCAAGAGAGCTGCTGGGATCTACTCCCTGCTGTGAGGAATGGGAGGATGAAGAAACCTGATTTGAAGCTTAATGGCAACCACAGTGGTATAAAACCGAACCAAAATATAATAATGAGGTCAACGCTACAAGAGTATGGAATGAGGAGAAATTATATGCAATTAAGCTAAGTTCAGTAACTACTAGTGAACACTTGCAGTCTCTATTAACAAGCGTTTGGAGTTGTCTGCTAACTCCATTATTGCCAATACCTGCTAGAACACCACTGCGTCAAGCTGTGTTTTATTTGCATGCTGAAGCATGATGCAGCATGGCGGAGGTTAATGAAATACACTGGTATAAAGTCTTCGATGTGTGTTTTCACTATGTACAGTAACTCACAATGAGTGGAAGCTGACAAATCATTCCTTCTAGGTTTACTTCCTAGCAAACATATGAAACCTTGAAAATTTATTTTGGCTCTCTAGAAAAACAGATTAAAAAAAACACATTTATTTCATTCGTATCTGATGTCACATCTGAATGTAGGTCTCCAGAGGTGATATATTAATGTCCTAAAGCGTTGCACCATCTGGTTCTTCTTTTGATGCGCAACACTTGAACGCTTGGTTTAATCTCCCTGGGTTTCAGAGTAAATTATGTAAACTCGCAGGCTTGGCAGCAGGAGATGGGCACCATGAGGAGATGATTCAGTCATCAATATCTATTGGGCTTCCTTATTGCTGCCATTACACTTCTTTCAGTTCTGCTTATAAATTTTGCAAGTGAATAATTCATTGCCCTAGAAGCTGCAAGTTAGTTTTGGAATTTGCCCACTCTGAGATTAGTTATGATTAATCTACCCTTTCCAAATGTGGAAAAGCCAACTGGCTTTCTTTTTTTCTAGGGTTGGGAGATAAATCAGAAATAAATTGCATGTGTATGTAACTGCTGGTGATGACATAAATCACATTTCCTTTTTTCTTTCTGGACAGAATCGGAGCACTTTGGAATAAATGTGAGTACCAGGTTTTGCACTGGCTTGGTGGCTTGGAAAGCCATGGCTTCTGCCCCTCAGCTCAACTCGGATGCGCTCCGAGAGGTCCTGGAGTGCCCCATTTGCATGGAGTCCTTTACTGAGGAGCACCTGAGACCCAAGCTCTTACACTGTGGGCACACCATCTGCAAACAGTGCTTGGAGAAACTGCTAGCTAACAGCATTAATGGGATACGCTGTCCCTTTTGCAGCAAAATCACCCGGATCACAAACTTAGCTCAACTGACTGACAATCTTACTGTGCTGAAGATCATAGACACCGCAGGACTGGGGGAAGTGGTGGGTCTTCTCATGTGCAAGGTCTGTGGGAGAAGGCTGCCAAGACACTTTTGCAAGAGCTGTAGCTTGGTTTTATGTGAGCCATGCAAGGAGACATCACACATGCCCCAAGGGCATAGTGTCATTGCTATCAAAGAGGCTGCTGAAGAGCGTAGGAGGGAATTTGGGACAAGGCTTGCGAGACTTCGGGAGCTCATGGATGATCTGCAGAAAAGAAAAGCATCTCTGGAGAGTGTTTCGAGAGACCTGCAATCTAGATACAAAGCAGTTCTGCAAGATTACAGCAAAGAAGAGCGGAAGATCCAGGAAGAGCTGGCCAGGTCACGCAAGTTCTTCACCACCTCTTTATCTGAAGTGGAGAAGGTAAATAATCAGGTAATGGAGGAACAAGCTTATCTGCTGAACTTAGCAGAAGTGCAGATATTGTCTCGCTGTGATTATTTCCTTGCCAAAATAAAGCAGGGAGATATAGCTCTCTTGGAGGAGGCAGCCGATGAGGAAGAACCAGAACTGACAAACAGTCTCCCAAGGGAGCTGACTCTTCAAGAGGTTGAACTCCTTAAGGTGAGCCATGTGGGACCACTGCAGATTGGGCAGGTGGTGAAGAAACCCCGGACCGTTAACATGGAGGAATCACTGATGGAAACTGCAGCATCCTCATCAGCATCATTTAGGGAGCCTGACTTGGTACAAGAAGAGGCCAGCTGCACACCAAATTGCTCCCCAGCCAAGCCAAGGATGCCTGAAGCAGCCACAAGCATCCAGCAGTGTCACTTCATCAAGAAGATGGGTTCCAAGGGCAGCCTGCCAGGGATGTTCAATCTGCCCGTCAGCTTACATGTCACTCAACAAGGAGAGGTGCTTGTGGCAGACCGAGGCAACTTCCGAATCCAGGTTTTCACCCGCAAGGGCTTCCTGAAGGAGATCCGCCGGAGCCCTAGCGGAATCGATAGTTTTGTACTGAGCTTCCTGGGAGCGGACTTGCCCAATTTGACGCCCCTTTCTGTCACCATGAACTGCCATGGCCTGATAGGTGTGACTGACAGCTACGATAACTCTGTTAAGGTGTACACCATGGATGGCCACTGTGTAGCATGTCACAGGAGCCAGCTAAGCAAGCCCTGGGGCATCGCAGCCCTGCCTTCTGGGCAGTTTGTAGTGACCGATGTGGAAGGGGGGAAGCTCTGGTGCTTCACCGTGGACCGTGGGGTGGGGGTAGTGAAGTACAGCTGCTTGTGTAGCGCGGTGCGCCCAAAGTTTGTCACCTGCGATGCTGAAGGGACCATATACTTCACCCAGGGGCTGGGGCTAAACCTGGAAAACCGCCAGTATGAACACCACTTAGAAGGGGGCTTTTCAATTGGCTCTGTCGGCCCAGACGGGCAGCTGGGACGCCAGATTAGCCACTTCTTTTCTGAGAATGAGGATTTCAGGTGCATTGCTGGGATGTGCGTAGATGCCAGAGGAGACCTAATTGTTGCTGACAGCAGCCGTAAAGAAATTCTGCATTTTCCTAAAGGAGGCGGCTATAATATCTTAATCAGGGAAGGACTCACCTGTCCAGTTGGTATTGCCATTACTCCCAAAGGGCAGCTGTTGGTGCTGGACTGTTGGGATCATTGCATTAAGATCTACAGTTACCATCTGAGAAGATATTCCACCCCTTGAAGACATTTCTGTAGGTAAAGCCCCTTTCATTAGCAGCGATTCTTCCAGCCTCTTTTGCAATCTGACAGGAACCAGCGTCAAACGTTCAGGAAGACTGCGCGATAGCCAAAGGGGTTTGGCATAGAGGCCATCATATTTTGTGTCTAGAAACAAAATAGCTTATGTGGTGGTGGTCTGCGTTTTCTCTTTTTGAATCTGTACAATAAAAAAGAACAAGCATGAAGGAAAGGATCCTTCTGGAGTATTGGTTCCTTGTTAAATGACCGGTCACTCCGTAAACCTTCTCACCTCCTTATGCCGCATCGACTACAACTTTAACCATTGTATCTTTCTTTGTGCCATAAACACTGACTGACTGCTCTAAATCACCTTCCCTTAGAGGACTAGAGAGGCAATCCTGTTCTTGCCATGGTACTCGCAAGGAACTCAGTAGCAGTTGTCTGGGCAACTACTAGAGAAAGCAATTTCTGATTGCAGCACTGCATAAAACAAAATAGCCCTCCTAAACTGTACAGAGATGGAGCTTTACTTTCAAACTTAAGAGTGAGGGTTTTCTCTCTTCACTTTTCTGGTATTCAGGAGATCGCCCCTGTCGTGCCATTTGTGAACCGTGTCTGTTCAGTGTGAAGTGAGTACAGTGCAATCATGGGAGACAGAGCTGAGCCAGAAAACTGCCCTCTGATGGCAACAGGGGGTTTTATTACTACTAAGAATACTGCTAGTTAGAAGGGGGGAGAANACAGGTGTTTTATTATTAATTGTATCTTGGGAACTGTCTTTGGAAGGTATGTCCGGTACCTTCACATAGGGGGGAGGGAAAGGCTGGGGGAGTAAGACTGGGAGATTGTAGTAAACGAGATCAAATGCAACACATTGTATGTTCACCTGCACTTCACTATTCTGCATTCCAGATCATTGCATTTAGCAATACATTTCCACCCATCTGCACTTTGTATCCCATGATGGGGATGGGGGGGGGGACTTTCACTTTTATTTTTTTTAATATTTGGAAGCACATCCGTTGGTGCATTGCCTTTTTCTCCTTGCACAGCAAAACGCTACATTCCTCAGCTTTTTTTTATGGCACCAGCAGGCACCAGAGTTCATGTTCATCACGGCTTTGGGCCAAATGAAGCACAAAACTGCAGCTGTGTGAACCAAGGCCCCCACAGTGCTACTCTCCTGGCTGATAAATGTGTACCTCAGTGTGGTGCTGCTCGCCTGGAATAGTTTATTGAAGGAAAGACGCATTTAAATAGGACACAGTGGTAGCATGTTAATCTGCCACAGATAATAGTTACACTGCAGTGCATTTATTTGTTGCTATCAACAATGTAGTTGCAAATTTGGGGGCACGGCAGACAATATAAAAGCTGATTTTATGGTGGCTGCCGTGCTACAGCAAATTGTTTGCTACTTGTCCAACAACATGTATGCAACAGGCGATTTTTTTTAAGCTCCCATATACCTTCCCCTAGTAAAGCAGCAAAGTAAACTAGGCTTCAGAGCAGCTGCTGCAGTCAGTTGCTTTGCAGCTACAGGGTTTCCAGAAGCAGCGCTGGGAGCAGAACCCTTTTGGTAGGATTTTATTTTTTCCTCTCCCTGTTGTGCTCAGCCAAAGCGCTGAGCAGGGCCAGCACAACAAAAACCCAGCTGTGTGATGGAGATGCCGCCTGACCAGGGCAACTTCCTATTTTTCTTGCTGTAATTTGCTGGAAAAAGCTCGTGGAGGAGGGTAGGAGCTATGGGTAGATGATGGAAGACACTAAGGGAGCTCAAGGGAATTTAATCCTCCCTTCCCTCCTGAGCTGCTCTGTGTATTTGCTAAGGCTATCAACATGCACGTAATTATTTACATTCTCTGCTTCTCTTTTTGGCTGGGAGGGGCAGCTGCCTAAGGTATGTAACAGCAATTTGGGGAGCTGATCTCATCTTGCATGTATGTTTTTGGGAGATGACTACTATTACTGGGACCTTCTGCAGTTAATTACACTGTAACTCAAGGCATTTTTTCCAGTATTATGGTAATGGCAGTTCCTCTCCTACTGACCTCTTTTAAACATCTCTCCTGTTTCTAAGAACTGCTCCAAGCAGGAAGCTACTGTGGGCCTGAATAATTGAAGCAATATTCTCTATGATAATATGTACCTCTGTCATTTTCTGTTCCAATGGTTTTTTTTTTGCAATAAACATCACACTACTAGCAGGAACGATTCCTCGAGTGCTTAAAGGGACATGAAAGCTGGTCCAGTAAACGGACTGAGCATTACCCCAGTCTGTTACTGGTTACACAGCTGAAACAAAGCATCTGCCATCTGCTTCTCACTCAGAGATTTGGGAAAAATAACACTACTCTGCCATGCACTGGGGGGACTAGGCACAGCGAAAGGTGCCTGGGTGTGTTTTGTCTGCAGCTGTTTTTCTTATATTGGATTTCAGGCAGAAAAGGGAAAAAGAAAACCTGTTGTCCTCAGCCCAGGGTATTCCCTTCCCCTGACAAAACTCGATAGTGACTGTGAGATGATGTTGTAGAGCTGTATTTCTTGCTGTGGTGCCCCCACGCAATGTTGTGATCGTCTGCCAAATGAGATGAAACGGAGTAATTAAGGATTAAGGATTGTGATGAAATAGTTTGGCTTCTGCTCTTTACCTGGAGAAAGAACTTGTCTGGTTATACATATGTGTTTGATTTTTAAAGATTGTGTAATAAAGGAAAAATTGATCCAATTAAAAGTGCATTGCAAATGGCTCATTTTGTTATTAACAACACTTTTGTTATTAAAATCATCCCCTCTCTTTGGTGGCAGATTGGTTTTTACGGCCAGTGGGAATTAGGCTTGCTAACACAATAGCTACGAGACCCCTTTTATGCTGTCAGGATGTGGAGGATAAATCTGATCTCTGGCAGGTCTAACGTAACTTCATCTGACACTTCTCTACCCACCTCATAAACAAATACTAGAGTTTCTTACATCCACTCGCACTGATACTCCCACAAGGCCAATATCTTACTTCTCCCTGTAGCTGACACCTGATGTTTAAAAGGCCTGGTCAAAATTCACTGGCACGGAGCACTTAGGAAATGGGACGTGGACGCCTGGCTGAAGGCTGGGGTCAGTGTTGCCATCATCTCGCTCGTCCCTGGCTCATTTTGGCACTTTCTGGCTCAGTTTTGCGCGGCTGTGGAGGTGACATATTCTCTGGGGCTGGTAGGAGGGCTGGTGTGAGGGCTCACTGATTATTTTGGATAATTTTGATAAGTGTTGCAAAAAGTCTTACTAGGAACGGTGTATTTGCATGGAGCCAAAGGAGAGCGAAGCAATTTTGTACTCAGCTTTCAAAGACATCAGTGTGTCACCAGCACGTGCAAGCTCTCCCCTCGCCCTGCTACCCAGCACAGTTTGCTGATCTGGGTGAAGGTTTTTATTACGTGTGCTCATCTCAGATGATAGGAAGCAGCTCTTTAAACAGCGACGAGCTGCCAGTTTATCAAATGTATATGATCCTTGCAGAACGACTGCTGTGCCAGTACTGTTAGACTCACTCCGACATTTTATAAGAAGTTATGATTTCTTAGGGTAGAGGCAACTAAGTTGCGAACATTTGTTCTGGGCAGCAGCTGACAGCCAGGGTTTTGAAAGGGATGAGGGGGAGAGAGTTTTTCTTAATCAAAGGGGGCAGAGCTACAAAAGTAAAAATAAAGCCAGATGCTTTCAGTCTTTTCTATTGTATAGCCTAAGTGATTTTTCTGGGTCATTACTCAATGTGAGGATTTAAAGTTATTGCATTTTGCACAACTAATTACTCTACTTGCCTGGCAATTTTGGATTACAATGAGCAGTGCATAAGGTCATTTAACAGACTGAGTCACAGCACATATTTTAGTCTAAACTAAATTTCACGGCAACCAGCTAAATTGTTTTTTCCTTCTCTGAACAAAATGTCAAAATCTGAGGTTTTGAAATAAATATAATGATATAAACCACAAGCAGTACGAGTGTTACAAAGGTAATAGAGTGGTTGTTTATAGGAACAGATCTCAAGGACAGGGGAGTTCAATACGCTTTGCTTCTGACCAAGCAGGGAGGAGGGAAAGCCGTTATCTCCTTAAAAAGATGCAGAGCTTGCCTTACTGCTTTCTTAATGCACCTGATTGTGTCTAGGAATTGAAAACTAAAAGTTCCCATGGAGTAGTTCAATCTTAATTGTATTGTGGCAAGACCAGACCTGAAGAGAGAGAAATTAGCCCTTGCAAGGACAGAAGGGATCCACTGACCCTACTCTGAAGAATACGGACTGCTATTTCAGCAGACCTCTAGGCTGTATCATATGGCTTATATTTTATGAAGATCTTTGTCTAAACTGCTCAGTTCAGAAAAAAGCATGAAAACTGCAACCTCTTAAAGGTAAGCGCAACCAATGACATACGATCCACGAGAAGATAAGCAAGTAGTGGGCAGACGGATGGTCAGAAAGCCGTAGCGAACGTGCTAGGACCTGTCAGAGCACAGCCTCTCCACGGACTATTTCAATAAATGATCAATTCCTGAGAGTGAAAGTCTTTCAGATCTGTCGCAGCCACTTCCAAAGTCCAGCTTGCTGAGTGCCCAGCATGGCCAGGGAGCCCCAGCCAAGGACACTCGAGAGATCTGTGCTTGTAGGACACGCAGGAAGAAGGACCTAAAGCAACGCAACAGTTTGGTAGTGAAAACCTCTGCATCTCCACCCCTGCACAGCACATCCTGAGCATGTCGACACCCCTCCCTGCTCCTCCAGCTGCGCTTCTTCCAGCTCCTTGGTGGCAGGGGAGAGGCGAGCTCACCACAAGCTATTGTGCTCCCCCGGCAGCATGCCACAGGCACAGCATTTCTTCTTCCAACTTTTCCCAGCTGGAGAACAGAAGTCTCCCACGCTGAGGCTCAGCTAGTCTGCACGGTGAGAAGGAAAAGAGTTGTCACTCAAATGCTTGACAAGATGAGACCCTCCGCATTACGGCTGATAACGTCTCCATTTTCTCTAAGTGCCAGAGCACTTACAGACATTTGTTCTGCATTTTGTGTATCGCAGTGGGAACGAGCGAGCTAGAACAGCTCTTGGAAAATCCCACTGGGGCTGTCAGATGTTGCTGTTAGAGCAGCTTTTCCCTCTTCCCAGCCGAGCCCTCCTCCTCCTCGTCCAGCCAGACCGAGGGGCCAGGGAGCAAGCAGGTCTGTAATACATCTTTGTTGGTGAATGAAGCAGCCCCAGCAGGTTTATTTGCTGGATGGAGGGATCCCTTTCTTTCCTTCTGTGCATTTTGGGACGATGTCTCTGCGGTGCATCGATTCCAGCCTCTACCTCCAGTTTTACTGCTGAGCATGACATTATATGGTGTGGAACATCCCTTTGGCCAATTTGGGTCACCGATCTTGGCTGTGTCCCCTGCCAGCCCCTTGCCCAGCCCCAGCTTGCTCACTGGGGGGGCACAGTGGGGAACACAGAAAGCCCTGACACTGCAAGCGCTGCTCAGCCACAGCAAAGCACAGGGCTGTTAGCACCACTGTGTTAGCCACAAACCCCAAGCACAGCACCAGAGGGGCTGCTGTGAAGCCGGTTAACCCCATCCCACGCAGACCCAGCCCAATCTTAAATGCAACAAGAGGTGGCTTGGGTTGTCACGTTGGCCCCAGCTGCCAAATGAAGATGTTCATGCAATTGGTGAGAACTTAATGAGGTGCCGTCAGTGTTAAATGCAGGCTTCAATGATGGAGAAAACCGATGCAGGCTCCCGTGGCACAGATCAATGGCCGGGTCGATCTCAGGGTCCCTGCTTGGAGGCCCCTCTGGTGAGTTAAAGCATTGCTTGGCTGCACAGAGCAAGAGCAAGCAGGCCCTAAAAATGGGATTTTAATCACTCTTCATGAAATAAAATTCAGGTTCGGTTTGGTTTGCTCATGCAGTTCCTAGGGGGGAAGCCTGGGGAAGCGTCCGCATTTGCTTGGGAAGGGAAGCAGCACGGGCATGCAGCAGCTGTGTGGGCAGCAGCCCCGGCCTCCCTCCTCTCTCGTTTGCAGGATTTGTTCCTGCACACCCCTGGGACCGGGGCAGGCGGCTCCATCACCATCTGAGGCTCCTGCCTCCTAGGAATCCCCATAAATCGTCCTGCTGGCTCTGCCCTCCCTGTCCCCAAAGCTGGGCTGCTCCTGCTGTCCTGGGGCCAATGGGGAAGCCTGCTCCCAGGCTGGCTGGATCCTGTGCTCAGCACCAGCTCTGCCTCCCCCAGCACGCCGTACCTGCTAGCAGGAGGAATGGATCATTTTGCATTTCTACGGGTAGAGCAGCCTGCAAACGCTGGCGGTGCCTGCAGCTCGCTTATCCCAGGGTGGGGGGACAAACTTTCTGCTGGCCCCCACTAGAGCCGCATCACTTTCTCCTCCATTTGGCTGCAGAAATCGATACGCAGACACCGACCCACGTCACCGGCTGCCCTGACGGCCGCTGTGGCGGTGGCGCAGGGCCAGCGTCTGGCCCAGCGCTGCACACGGAGTCAGGCTGCCAGCGGTGCGGCTTTGTGGCGGAGGCCGTGTTTTCGATTAGGGCTCGACGCGCGGATTGCGCGCTTTACTGGCGGCAGCCTCCTCCCGAGGCCTGTGGATTGATTTATGAAGTTGATTAAAATATTAAAATAATTCTGCGCGATGCTGCGAACATGCCACAATGTGCATTTGGATCATATTTGGTGCTGTTCCAATTAGCTCAAGCCTCTCCTTTCTTCCTCCTCTCCTGGTCTGCTTTGCTCGCTAACAAATTGCAGTTATCCTGGACTGGCTGTTGTACTTATTAGAGATGATGCATACACGCACTCGGAGCAGTTCTGGAAGGAGCAGCGGGGAGCCCGGCGGGCCAGAGCTGGTTCCAAGTTGAGAAGGCATCCAGAGCCGTCTAGCTTGGGCTATTTGTTCACATCCTCCTTATGTCACTCCTAAAATGAGGGTAAATCAGCAGAGAAGCTGGGAATAAAATCTGTCTACTGTAAACAGCAAGCTCTGCCTCTTAACTGTGGTTTCTCCAGGAGAGGGCCCTGGGTTCCCCGTGATGCCCACGGAGCCAGCCTCCCCGGTATCTGCAGGAGCCCTGAATATCCTCAGCCTGTTTCCAGGAGCATTTTCCAACCATCAAAGAACTAATTACAGTACTTGGTCCTCCGCAGTACCAATGGCTCCAAAGTTCAACCTCACCAACCACGCTAGCCGCCGAAGCCCAATGCTGTAGACGGAGCCACGCACAAAGAATGAGGTTGGAGCCAGCACCCAGTGCCTAAATAATGCAGCACAGCCAGAAATTAAATGCTTATGTCTGGGTGTGATGTACAAAATCCCCGTGGGACCCCCAGGGATCCGGAACCGCTTTGGTGCTTCGCCTCGCACCCTCACCGGAGGCAGGGACCCAGCTGTGGGGGCTCAGGAACGTGGGACACCTCACGGCAGGGCCGGGTGGCACCACTGGTCATCGCCTGGCCATGGCACTACGAAACAGCGGCGATGCCGGAGCACACTCGTGCACAGAACGGGTGTCCCTCATTGACTCCCTGCCACCCCGCAGGATTCAGACCGGGAGCTGCTCCGGGTCCGTCCCCACAGACACATCTGCAAAGGGCTCGCAGGAGCGCGTCTGAACGCTTAATAACTTTGCGCGTATGTAAACAACACACCTCCGCAATGCTTCCTCCTGCTAAATAGGGGCATTGCTATGGCAAACTTCATTTATCACAATTTAAAAACAAAACAAATGAGTACAGGGTGTTATAAATATGCTTACGGGAATAGCTGCGCTGGGAAGACGGAGACGAAAATGAACGGGAAGGCGCGGCGGGGGCTGGCGGGAGCCTCCGCTGGATTGCAGTGAACGAGGCCGCCCTCGGCAGCACGCACGAGGCGGGACGGAAGCGCCTTCCCAGCCTCCCAGCCCCACAGTACGCCCTAAGCCCCGCCAGAAACACTGCAGACATTTTCAACAGAAAACCATCAGGCCAAGGGAATATCCCGAGCTCCCTGGAGGAGGGAGATGAATTGGCAAATGGAAGGCTACAGCGATAAGGGAGTTTTTATAAACATAACCTAATTGTATTACTTCAAAGTCCTGAAGTTTATTGCCCTGTTTAATGATGTGTCTCGTTATTTATAGTGTAGCACAATGAGTCTGCTATTGATTTAATACACTTCCTTAAAGACCGTCATTGTCACAAGCAATAAAATGAAGCCATTCTGAGACAGCTCAATTATGTCACATCTCCATAAACCCACCCGGACACCCCGGGCTCAGGGCACGATGGCGGGGCCAGGAACCAGTCGGCGAGGGTCAGGGCAGGGGACAGGGACTAACCGATGGAAAGGAGCAATTAAAACAACTGGCATTTAGGGCACTGCCCTCCTCACCTTTCTGGTACTGGAGCCAGAGCTGCTGCTGCACCTTCTTGCTGGGGAAGTGGATGGTGCAGCTGAACTCAGAGCCATACAGTGCCTCCGCGATGTAGTGGGAGCCGAACTGCTGGATGAAGGAGAGCAGCTCCTCTCGGCTGCTGTCCTTGTTCAGGATCTTCAGGATGTTTGCAAAGCCTGTGGGAGCGAAGCGCAGTATGGGCAGGCGGGCCAGGCAGGGCAGGCAGCCGCAGCCCGGGTGCAGGGCGCAGGGGACGCTTGCTGCCCGCGCACAGACCCCTGCAGGGGTGCGAAGCGCGGTTCCTCCCCCTTGCCTCTGTGGTTTGCATCTGCTGTTGCAATCCACAGCCTGCTGTTTACCCCGGGCTGCGGCTCTGCCATCCTTCAATGATTCCTCTCCCTAAGAGATATCTCAATCAAATTTCCAAGGATGCACACGTGACTGCACACGTGCACACACACACACGCACACGCTCCCGCCAACCCAGGCCATTCTGCAGGCTGCGGGGACATCAGTCAGTGCTTTCCCCTGAGGATGTGCTTGGCCTTTACTTTGCAGGAACCATAACCAGCGATGTCTTGGTGCAAGGATGAATCCATTACAGACGGCACAGTGGGCCATCCCCAGCGTAAATACCCTGCACAACCAACGACTGTGGTTAGAAGAACTGGGGACAGCCCAGGGGGACCCACGGGGCTGGGCTCTTGCAGCTCTGCACCAAGGCAGGCTGGGCTGGGTGATGCCGTGAGCAGCATCCTGCAAAGCCCAAGCAGGTGGCTGGGACCGCTGTCACGGGACAGTGACATTCACCCTTTGTGGACACCATAGATCACGGAGGCACTGTGCCTTGCCGCCAGCTGGAAAGGGCCAATACCATTGCTTTGGTTCAGTGGTGAAACTGAAAACACACTGCAAGAAAATAAGTCACATCTGTCACCCAGACGTGGCTATCTGCCTGGCTGGTCGGCTCGTTGATTGAAGGAGAAGGTTGGTGGAAGGAAAAAGCTGGAAGAATTCGTTGTGAGCCGACCCCAAAGATTCTGTTCAGCTCCAAGCAGGTTGCTTCATTCTGGGGCTGCACAGCCTGTCTGCGCTAAATCTTCTTCTTTTTTCTTTTTCTTTTTCTTTTTTTCATTTAAAAATAGGTTGATTTTTAAATTAAAAAAAAATGCTGTTTTGAAATGAAAAGGCAAAACATTTCAGGTCACAACAAAACGTTCCAGCATTTCTGAAACAAAATGTGTAGTTATAAAAACGTGAAAGTGAAATGTTTTGACGTCTGCAGGATCGTCCCACCTGCCCCCTCTTCATCTGATGCTCCCTGCGTTACATGACCTGCATTTACAAACAGTTTGGGTCCTTTTGAAACAACATTTTTCAAAAATTTGCTGTTTGTCATACACGCATGCATACATACATACACACACAGACGCACACACGCAAATCCCTCCCATAGTGTTGCTCATCAGCTTATCCTGGCTCTGACTGCAGCCCTCTGTGCAACCAAGTCGCACTACTCCCCGCCTCAGTTTCCTTCCTGTAAAAGGGAGCCTGGGCAAGTGCTGGAACGGGCTGCCCAGAGACGTGGTGGAGTCCTCATCTGGGAGGTATTTAAGAGATGTGTGGACATGGCACTAAGGGACATGCTTTGGTGATGGGACTCAGCAGGTCAGCTTGATGGCTGGACTTAGTGATCATGAAGGTCTTTTCCCAACCCAAATTATTCTATGATTCTAAATCTCTCTGCCTGCCTCTGCAGCAGCACTGGGAGCCTTAGTTAACTGCCTGAGCCCAGCCTGGAGATGGAAAATACCAGTGAGATGCTTTTCATGACTGCGTGTTGTGGTGAGAAGCCCACCACCCATGCAGACGTGCCATCTCCATGCTGGCAGAAACCCGCTGGCGTGGCGCAGCCCTCACCTGCAGAGAGGGTGATGGAGCTGAGCTTCACCCGGTACAGGTTGCTCCTGACCCGCCAGTGCTGCACCATGGGGTAGCCCATCGCCTCGTCATACTTGATGTCTCCTGCAAAGGAACAGCCGGCGTTCAGACTCTACAGCCGCGCACGGGGAAACGCCGCTGTGCCAGCCAGGGCAGGCTCGCACAGCCCACGTGCTATTTCTGCACGCAGGAGGGATGCTGCAGAGGCCCCCAGGATGCTGGAGGTGCCAATGCACCTGGGGACCACGCTGGTGGAAGGGGGGTGCCTGCGCTCGCCCCTGGGGGGCTGAGCCCGCGGTGGCTCGTACCAGTGAGGAGCTGGAGGTCAGGAAGGGGCTCGGAGAGGACGCCGCGGCACTGCTCCTCCACGGGCAGTGGGATCACCAGGAGGCCGTCGGCCAGCTGCGGGAAGTCCTTGATGAAGTTGTTCTCCCTGCAGAGAGAAAAAGACAACTGCAAAGCAAGGATGCAGGCTGCGGCCGGGTGGCAGGGCTGAGCTGCACCAGGGCCCACTGGGGACGTCTCCAGGTGGGTTCCTGGGAGCAGACCTAGCAGGGGATGTGGTTCCCTCTCTGCCCCATCCTCAGGCATCCGCAGCCTCCTAGGTGATGCTTAACGAGCTCCCCAGGGCTGCAGATCCGTCTCCACTTTCCAGCAGAAACGCTGCCAGCCTGGGGACCCGTCTGCTGCTTTTGGCCTGGATTTTCAAAGCGTGCCGTGGGAGGGATGGCAGGCAGCATCGAGGAGAGAGAGAAAAGCATCCTACAGCCCTAATTTGCCCATTTCCCACCACAAGCAGCTTCTTGCCAACCTGGAGATGTCACCAAGCAGTGCCACAGGCACGGCTCTGCCCCAGGGTGATAGGGGAGAAAAATGTACGTTTACAGACAGACGCCAGAAAAAGTCGAAGTGTGCAGCTCACGCTGCAATTTCACCACACGTGTGGGATCTTTTCTAACCTTGGCAGGTATAACATCGTATAATAGGCCCCTAATGAATTGTTTCTAGAACAATGATACCGGGGAAATTATTTGAAACGGTGAGCAGACAGGGCTGTGAGACGAACCTGCCCCCGCAAGCAAAACGCCCCACGCCTGCGCAGGGAACACAGAAGGGGGGATGTTAAATATTGATCTGAGAGTCAAAATATAGGCCAGGAGGCTGTGCGTCCTCCCGGAGCCAAGACAAAAGGGTTTCTGAGCCGAAAAGGGGAGGTTCCTGCAAAATCAGGTCAGCCCTAGGAGCTCAGGGGAGGCTGCAGCCCTCAGGCTGGCATCGCCTGCCCCCGCTGCATTTCTCTGAGCAGATTCCTCCCACCAGCTCTCGCTTTGCCCTCACCTGCCCCATTTTCCCCCTCCCGCAGCTCATCCCCATGCAGGCAGGAATGCTCCGTCTTCTCGTGAGCATCTCACAACCAGGGACACAGCCACCTCCAAGGGTCCTGGTGCGGTGAGATGCTGGTGCAGCACCTCCCCGGGGCCCTGCCGCTGCTCCGGGGCCAGGATGTGGCCAGTGCAACACGCAAGGATGGCAGGGAGAGAGCAAGGGACCGTAGCGCCCTGCACCCGGCCTGGGGATGCTCCCTGCACCGCATCTCAAAGCCTCTGGCATGATTGCATCTCAGAAGCTTCACTTTAGGCACTGCCAGAGAAAAAGTGTTTTATTTGTCTGCGGGGAAAAACCTCTCGCTCACACACACGCTCGCAAATCTCCTATTGATCACACGCGGGATCCCCAGTGGCGGAGTGGTGATTTGCTGTTCTAAGCCCTTTGCTGTCTTAGCAATGCAAATGGGCAACTGCAATTACTGCCGAGCCCGGCAGCCTAGGGCTGTGTGGGTGGTTGCAGGCAGGGGCTGCAAAATTAGGCAAATTGGTAGGGAACACGGGAAGGAGCACATTGGCATGTCGGCATCTCTGCTGCTCTGCCTCAGCGTTACCAACTCTCAACGCCCAGGCAAGGCAAGGTGTAAAATGCAGGATGCGGCTCACCTTGCAGCTGCACCGAGCCACGCTGCCACCCCGGGGCACCGGCACCGTCCCGATGTGACGGGGGTCAGCCCCACGCCCTGCACCCGGGGATGAGAGCGAGGGGCAGGCCCTGTATCCTGCCTGTGAGGGGACCAGGAGGGGGTGACAGCGAGGATGGGGACACTGGGGACACTGGGGCTCACCTGGGGTGACAAAGCAGCTGGTGGGGACGGGGTCCGTGCCGAGGAGGGAGGCAGCTGGAGGAGCAGCACACGAGGTGCAAGGGCAATCTGTATGCACGGCTGCTGGTCACCGCTGACGCCTCTATAAAAAGGTATTTACCAAAAAGCCGTGCTCTGCAGTGCTGCTTGCTGTAATGCCATTTGCTTTAACTGCTCTGCAGTCAAAAGGTTGGGGAAAAACAAGGGCCAAGCGCAAGCAAGGGCCCGTGCATACAGACGCGTGCGTGCACATGCCCACAGCGGTGTTAAAAGCCAGGACTTCAGGAGCAGCGCGACAGCACGTTTTTGCTACCAAGCCCTTTCCGCACCTCCTCCCTCCCCTCTGCCCAACCTGCCTTCTCTCTTGGGGAGCAGCTCAGCACCATTCCCCTCCCACCGCCAGCTGCACGCATCCTGCTCCGTGCCACCCCCGTGGTCGCACACCAGGGCTGACCAGAGCGGTGCGGGAGCACGAGCATCGCAGGGCGGCCAGGATGGTGCCGCCGTGCAAACCCGTGCTGCGCCGGGGAAGGCAAAGCGGGTGGGCTGACAACAGGGGACAACCAAAATCGCTGCTCCCAGCCGCAGCGTGCCGGGCAGTGTGCTGCGGACCTGCAGCCGGCAGAGGGCTGCAGCTCCTCTTCCTCTTCTCCTTATTAATAACCCTGCGGCTCAGCACCAGTCACCGTCAATGCACAAAAAGAGTTTCTGCCAGGCTTTTGTGCTCATTGGAAGCACTGAGAGAAGGTACCAGGCTCTGGGCTCTGAGCAGAAACACAGGTGAGGGGTGGAGGCGCAGTGGGAGGGATGCGACAGCCCCGTGCTCGTGCCTCCTGGGCGGGCTGTGCCCACTGAGCCCCGGCACCTCCGCACGGGTGCAGGAGCACGTGCGGGGCTCAGGAGTCTGTATGGTTTGCAAGAGGCACGGAAGTGCCTTTGTCACTTTGCAGTTCCTACCAGCTGTGGGGCCAAGTTTATTCTGATAGGATCAGGGGAAGAAACAGCAAACCTATCTGCTCTTGGCACCTGAGAGCCCTGCAACATCCTCCTCCATCTCTTTTCCTGCCCTCCAGCACCTCCCTGCTACTCACGCAGCGGATGTCTGATGCTCATGCTGGCAGCGAGCACGCTGCTATCTCCAAGTGATGCACCCTGAATTAATTCTTTGGCTCGCAGCGCTCCTGGAAGGGATATGCAAGGCTCTTGGGGTGCTTTACAGCTACTGAGTCATCACAGAGGGAAATGTTGCTTCTTCCTCCCTTCCCCAACCCCCTCCCCACATCCAGCCCAGAGTAATTCCCTGCCTTGGGGGCGAGCTGACTGCCAGATAAATAAGTCTCAATGTTGAAAAATGTCAAATGACCAAGAGCAGAGCTGAGGCAGCAAAAGCCTGCTGTGTCCATGTCCTGCTGCCCTTCTGAAGCTTGGTACATGTGCTAGAGATTTTGGGGGGGATTCTGACCTTAAATAACACCCAAAGGTCAGGCAATAAATCAGGGACGCAGTGGAGCGTGGAGCTGCATCCCTGCAGTGCTGGCACCATGTCACGTAGCCGATGGGAAGCCTCCGGAAGGACCAGTGGCATCCTGTGGTGTCCCAGAGCAAAAGGTACCCTGGGGAGCAGGAGGTGCTGATGGAGGTGCTTGGGGGTGGCTGGAGCACCCTGGCTGTCCTGGATGAGGCCATGGCCACTGGGTCCCACAGTGCAGCACTGAAAGCCAGGGCTAAGCTTCTGCCTCTATCCGCAGCTGACAGCGGACACACACGATGCATCGTGGCGGCTGGGCAAATAAATTCATGAAGGGGTTAAAAAAAAAAAAAAACCCTAAAAAATGACCCTGCAAGTGATTAGCTGATGCCCTGAAGCGCGAGATTTAATTACCCTTATCTGAGCCGGCACAGCTACAAATGTTAATCACATTATCATCCAGGGCGGTTATGTTCAGCAAAGTGACTATGTGAGGATTGCGCTTTCTGCATAGCTCTGCTATGTAAGTCAGAGAGGATGCCTACTCTGGCAAGAATAATTTATTAATCTTGCTTCTTTCTGACCTGCAATGGCTTAGGGAGAGCACAATGGATCTGAGGTTGTTTAATGCCAGCTTTTGACCCAAATTCCGTTCAGAGAAGTTTTTTTGTTGGGGTGGCTGTAAGTTCACAAGAGTCCAGCTTGCATCTGATACAGGGATATTCAGAAATAGCTCTTTTTCACTTGTAATTGCAAAAATTATGATCTAGAGTCACTGGAAGATAGAAGTGAGGGTGTCCTGTTTCCACAGCCACTTTGGGGAAGGTAAACACACCGTAAATCTCCCCACACATCTCCCTGACCACAGGCACGGGTGAATTATAAAGGCTTAACACAAACCACACCAAGTAGCTGTCACTTACTCCAAATGTACTGGTCATTAACGCTAGAGTCCCCACTCCTGCGTAAGGAGACGGGACACAGAGGAGACGGAGGAGCTTTTGCCAGGCCCTGGGGTCCCCTCCAGCTCCCAGATTTTCAGTGCTCACCACGGCTTGCAGCAGCGCGTGGCCAGATGGGGCTGGGGCAGCGGTGACAGACCCGTGGTGCGGCATGGCACGGCCATGGCCATCGTCCCCAGCCCTCCATCAGCCGCTCGGTGCTGGCACCGTGGAGGAGCCCTGTCCCTGAGCTGCCGTCCCTCCCTGCCACGTCCCTGGTGTGTGCCGCTCCAGCAATAAACAGCCTGACAATATTCACTAGCTGCTTTACCCCTTGGTTCGGGGAGAATTAGCATTTAAATTGAGGTGTTTCAGGGAGGTAAATCACGAGAGCGCTGGGGACGCAGCGCGTCCTCAGCTGCCGGTGGGCATGCATGGTGTTCCTGGCCCTTGGGCACGATGTCCCGCACATGCTGTGCGCTTGGGGCGCGGCACAGTGCCCTGCCTTGGAGCATCTCCTTGGACTGAGCTCCCAAACCAGCCCTGAAATCCTCTGGGGGACTGAGTCTGGCAGGGACTGTGGGTGGGCGCATGGGGACCCGGCTACAGCATGGTGATGGTGACAGCCAGCAAATGACATCTGGACATGGGACTTCAAGACCTGGGAGCCCTGTGAGCCGCGGGGTCTAACACCACTCCCTACCCCTTGGTCTGATGACCCCATGGTGCATGGTCACCCATGGGACCTGTCTGCCCCTGATGATGCCAACACTGAGATGACACCAGGACCTGCACAAGGCCGTGCCAGCTCTGGGGTCCTGGCACAGCCACCTGATGCAGAAATAAAGATGCCTCCTGCAGCCTCCAGCAGAAAAGCCCCACTGTGAGCAGCACCAGACAGCAGTGATGGGCTGGACAGAAGGAGCAGGGCTGCTCCTGGGGAGCTAGCAGAGACGGGGACAAACATACAATTGCATTTCTGTACCGACAGCAGCAGGAGGGAGCGGGGAGATCACCAAAACCTCCACAGCAGACCTGTCTGGGAGGTGGGACACGAAGGGGAAGGTGCTGCCTCTGCCGTGCCGGGTGAGGTGTGGGCATGGGCTCCTGGCCTCCTCCGCGCCTCATGTGGGGCTCGCATGCCTCGCTTTACCTAAAGGCAAGAGGTTGCTGCCGCTTTTCCATTTTGCATTCGCTGACAAGAACATCGGCACCGCTTCACGGTGATCAAAATCACAGTGCTGCTGGTGCGTTAGCTCGGCTGTCGAACCAACAAATCGATTCTCCACACTGCCTGTGCTGACCTGGGGTCAGCAGCATCCCCTCTCTCCAGCCCCACTGCAGTCACACGCACCTGTCCCCTCCTCCGGTGCAGTGACACCATGGCAGGTGACACCACCGAGCTCTCCTGGAAACCCATCCAGCAGTGCCCACCACCATCACGCTAGCAATCATGGAGAAGAAGTGCATCCTCTCCTGAAGCTGTTTCTTGAGAAAGCATGCAGGAATCTGCTAGGAGAAGGGGAGGTGGGGAAGTAACAAGCGGTGGGACAAGAGATTCCCCTCTGCATCACGGCAAGCCCTGGGGAAGGTGGACAGGGGTGGTGTGCTGCTGCAGGAGGTTCACCATCAGCACACGGCCTGACCAGCAGAAACAACAAAGCTGAACATGCAACGTTGGCCGGACACTCACATTACCCTTGTCTCCAGGAGAAAGAAAGAAAAAAACAGCCAGTGCCCGTCACCCTGCCCGGGAGGTGCAGGAGGAGCAAGCCCGGCAGCAGCCAGCACGCAGCAGAGCTCCCCGGCTCTGCCCCTGCACCCACCAGCAGCTCCACTTCCAAAACTGCAAATCCCCTGTGCACAGCCCCCAGACCCCACCAGGCAGGAGAGCACCGGCACCCACGTCCTCGCACACTCCAGCTGCAGGTGACGCCACTAGCGAGGGTGACCGCCTGCCCCACAGCACTCATTTGTCACCTTTTATTATTCCCCCCTCTGCCCACTCTCCCCTTCCCCTTCTCTTCCCATTATGCAGCTATTTATTTATTCCACTAAACCGCGTCTCCTGTGGGTGAGATCTTGCGGTAGGCTGTGGATCTTTCTTCCTCTGGAGTGCCTGTTGGGAGCACGCTGAAACAGAGCGTGGAGTAAAAAACAAATTCGAAAAGTTGCGGTTCCCACAGCAACGCCTCGTGCCTATAGAGCAGGCAGAGCTAAGGTATACAAAGCTGGATTTATGCCTTAATTATGGAGTCAGGGCTGCAAGAGGAATGCCATGCAAAAGCTCTGTTTTTCACAACTTTGCAAATATACAGATTATTCCCTTCAGGCCGGAAATTTCCAAAGCTTAACCTATGCTCAAAGGTGATTTCCTGCAAGAGGTTTCAAGAGAAAAGTCAAAAAAAAAAAAAAAGTTTGAGTGAGAGGGTGGAGATGAAAAGTGGACACATCCCTGGCTGGAGGAAGGGACGAAAGGTGACCTGGACCTTGCATGCCTATTCCGCTGCACAGCAGCAGCTCCACCACTGCCCACAGCCAGCTTGTTCCCTGAGCCTGAAGCCTGGTGGCAGTGCCAGGAGGTCCCATCGGTGCCGCACCACCCTTACTCTACGGGAAGGTCCTGGAGATGTCCAACAACTGACGTGGCTAACGAGGAATCAGCCTGTTTGCAAAGGCCTGGAACTGCTCAGTGTCTGACAGGAGGACTCGTGTCTTGCTCCATGTATCTGCTGCTCGAGGTGTCTTCCTCCATTAGGTTAGCAACTGCTGACAGCTGGCGGGGCTGACCTTGTCGGCTTCCATAAGCTCAGCAAATTCCAGCCTTTTAACAAGTTGGGTGGGAAGGTGCCAAGCAGACAGACAGACAGACGTCCTGGAGCAGCTCAGGGAGCCACCACGGAGTGAGCTGGGCTGGGTTTCTATGCCTGAGCGGTGCAGGGCTTGGCTGGGCTCCTCTCTGCACCACAACTTGGGTGGTGAGACGAGCCAAGGCTGCAGGTCCTCTCCTGCGGCTTGCTTTGGGTGCTGTTTGCAATCACTTCCAGAGTGTTGCTCAAGCAGCTCCATGCCTGCCGGTTTCATTAGGCTTATTTGTAACGAGGCAACAAATAACAAAACTCCCACTGACTTCAGAGGAGCCAGGGCTGCACGCTGGGACTTCCTAAGGAACTGGCTTGAGGCTGGTGCCTGATGTGCATCCGATTCCTGCAGGATTTGGGCACAGCTGCCAAAACAGCCACCCAAAGCCTGCGGCCTCTCCACACACCTCCCAGCAGCCCTTCGCCAAGCAGCCCTCCCAGGCAGACCCACACTTCTACAGCCTGCTGGGAAGCACAAGCACTGCCTTTTAAATAGTATTTGCTTTTGCAATGTAAATGCAGACCCAGCTCTCTGCCCAGCACACACATCCGTTCTCTTAACGATTGGGGATCTTAAGCATTTTTTTCTCCTAAGCGTCATCGTTAACCTTTAAGATGGAGATAAGGTGTAAGAGTTTGGAGAGGAATCAGAAGAGAGCCTGGAAGTGAGCCAAGAGCAGTGCTGAGGCTGGGCTACACATCATATCTCTTCCGTTCTTCTTTCGCCCTAGGGTGACTTGGACTGCTCTCAACTACCACCATGGTATTACAAACTCTAATGAGGTTTGGAAAATAAGAAACCCACTGTGGCGTGGGAGAAACTAATAGAAATTGTTTTGTCTTCTCTCTATTAGTCATTAGAAGCAGAGGAAAAACAGCCACAGGCAGTGGCAGGGCTGTAATATCACCAAGCATTTCATATGCTGGCACTCTGACAAAGTCATTTCAACGCCGCTAATGTGCCCACGTCCCCTCTGCACAACGCCTGCCATGTGCCAGTGCAGGCTCCAGCCGTGCCAGCCTCCACATGTGGGGCTGGACCGTGCCGGGGCGGCCCCATGGGTGCCCCATCCCTGCGGGATGCTCCGCCAGAGCCCGGCTCCCCCCAGGGGATCTGGCGCTGGGGATGCTCGGGGAAGGTGAAGGCAGCCCCCGGGCAGGGCAGGGTGCAGGATGTGGCTGTAAGCGATGTCTGCCCGGCTCTGTCTGGCAGCTGAGACCATATGGTTAATTAGCTGAAATTTGCGACCGCATCTGCAAAGTTGCGTTTCTGCGTGTGAAGTTAATTACGGAAACCATGAAACAACGTGCTTGTGGAGTCGGGGCAGGGTGATGGCACCTGCAGCAAGCTTACCCCCCTCATCCTCCCAGAGGAAGGCACAAGGCGAGAGCAAAGCCCCACACCGGGCTCTGGGAGAATCTTTCACTTTGCTTCCATCCTGCCAGCTCCCTCCAGAGCCGCGTGCCATTGCACCCAGGCTGCAGGGCTGCCTAATGACAAGTGACAGTGCCATCACACCTTCCAGATGTTCGCCTGCTGCCCTGCGGTAAGCTGCAGCTGGCGAATGGCACAGTCCCTGAAAGCTGGGGCACGGGCACGGAGGCTCTGCTTTCTGCTGCTCTGTGTGCATCAGGCGCTTTGTCAGCCACACGGTTCCTTCAGCCTGTGCTGGGGAAAATGAGCTGGCACAAATGCCCCGAGCCTCCACCTCAAGGAAACTGTTAGTGAGCCCAATAGCCCACGGGAGACTCCACGCACACACACGAGCATCGCTGGAGGCCAGGGATGAGGGCGGGTGGTGCTGGGACCCTGCCGCTTGCCTGCTTTCAGGTTTACACAGTCAAGAGTTGCACTGAAACACAAAGAAAGGCAAATCCTCTGTCTGGGGAGATCGCGTGGGATGGGGAAGAGACAAGACGAGATCTTCTGCTGCACTAAGGACTGCGTCCGAAGCCTGCTGCTAGCTGGGAAGCAGGTACGGCAGCTGACGGGGCTGTGCAAAGCTCAGATATCCCCATGCTGGTGCCTGCTTGCAACTGCGTTGCCTGGAGCAAGGATTCTCATTGCTAAGGCAATGTCAAGCTGATTTAGTCCTTGCATGGGGAAGCTCCGGCGACAAGTGCTGGTGCTAGCGAGGAAGAGCAGCGATGGGCTGGCATCAGCCTGGTCCCCAAGGTGCCGCTGGAGCAGAGTCTGTTGTGCAAGCTGGATTCTGCTCTGGGACGAGTTTTGCAGAGCACAAAACCATGGCTCATGCTACTGGTGGCTACCAAGGAGGCACATGCAGCGTGCCGGAAACCCCGGCTATCACAGCTCAAAGCTGCGTGTTTCCAATTCACTGCCTCAAAGCCTCCCACCTCAGTCCCTTCCCTCCTTCCAGCTGAACACAACCCTTACTTTTGCCTGTCCCAGGGGGGTGCAGAGCCCTTGCTGCTCCCTGTCCCCCACGTGGCTGCATTCTGTGTCGGAGCAGGGAAGAGGGAGAAGCAATTCCTCTCTGCAAGCCTGTACACTGCTGTAAGGCTATAAAGCTGGCAAGGACCCCCTGGGATGCAAGGTACTCTATAAATCTGAGCTGTTATTATTATAAAACCAATTTCCACCACACCTCTTAATAACACAGATTAACTATGCAATAATACCAGCTATAATTAGCACCATAAAAGTCAGGGATGGGAAAGCCTAACAGGTCAGCAAGTCCATCTCGAGGGTTGCTCCCCACAGCCCTCTGTGTGGGAACCTCTCAGATGCAGCTCGGGAAAGCGAAGTCGGGCTTGGCAGTGCCGGCACCAGGAAGGCAGTGGTGACAGGGAGGGGACGGTGCCCATCACCATGCTGCTGCCAAACCCAGGTGTTTGTGCCCTGAGTTCTTTTCCCTCCTGTACAGGTTCATGTCCCTTCTCTCAAATCTTGATCCTTTCCTCACTCAGGACTTCCGACCAGGCTTTCAGCATGAGGTTCGCACACAGCACAGGCTCTGAAGACCTCCCTTAGCCCTATCGCATTGGCTCAGCAGCTGCATGGGGGGACGTGGCTGTCCCCAAAGATCAGAGGCTGATGATAGCAGCGTGCGTGCCAGGCTGGAGGAGCTCATGTGCCAGGCCGGCTCCTCCAAGCGACCAGCAACCCCTGCCCCCCACGAGAAGTTCCCAGCCCCACGGGCTAGGAGCCGTGACCCTCCCACCTGCACTCCCTTCCCAGACTGGGAGGCACTGCCCGTACTTATCCTTACTGTCACCTGCCCCACCACCACCCGCAGCCCGAGCCCGCTGCCCTCCTCCGCCTCCTGCTCCCGGAGCTGCCGGTGGCCCCGGTGCTGCTCCCGCGGGCAGAGGGAGGGCTCCCTGCATGGGCACCGCACAGCTCTGCCCAATTACTGCTACTGGGTGACAGGCTCTGTTTGTGCTGCGTGATTAGCTGTGGAAATGCAAATCTGAACTTCCTTCACCGCAGCAGCTAACAAGATAATGAATATTTTCATCAGCTGCAGAGAATACAAACATCTGCGCAGACACAAATGCGCTGCCAGGGCCGGGGGGAGCGGGGAGCAGGGGCGTGGGGTGGGAGCAGCGGCTCCGCTGCCAGCCGAAGGCTCAGGCACACACTTCAGCATGGGCTCTCACGAGCAGAGACCAAACAGTCGAGCTGGACCCTGTGCCAGGTTGACCTGCTGCCGGCGCAGGCTGGAACAAAAGGGAGCAGCTCTGGGGCACGTCTAGCGCGGGGACGCGGCAGCAGGAGCAGGAGGAGGCTGTGACGGCCGTGCCCACGCTGGCCGAGGATGAGCTGGCTCTTTCCTCGAGTCCTATCTGAACCTGGTGTGGAACAAGTCTGAAAATTTCCAGTACTTAAAATACATCTATTACTAACATCTCAATCAGTATTTTATAAAACCATCTTTCTCCCTCCTGCCTGGACCCCTGCGTTGTCTTTAGGATATCATTTGCACTAGACTTGCTTTTGTTTTGCTAAAAGAATAAAAAAATGCTAACAATCCAGTGCAAAAGCATGTGGCTGCAGACTGTTGGAAATACCAGCTCAAAGCAGCACAATCTGTTCTCCTTCTCTGTGGGATGCTAACTTTGAAATGGAGCAGGGCTGATGCACGCAGGATGCAATAGTAAGCTAACTGATGGGGTGCTGTGCTAATTGCATTAGTCATTTATATCTTGGACTTGACAAAATCTCAATGCTTATCCTGGCCAGTGAGGATGCACTCAAAACACAGGGCATGTGTCTATGTGCAACCATTACAGGCTCTGAAAAGGGCTGGATGGACACAAGAAAGCAGCCAGGATGTCCCCGAGAGGCTGAGAGGTGGAAAACATGGCAGGGAGGAAAAGTGGTCCAGTGAGAGCCCGGTGGGGGTGGCAATGCCACTGCGTGTGGCAGCGACTGGCACGGTGACAAGCAGGGATGCTCCTGCAGCAGGTACCAGGCATCACAGCTCTACAGGCAGCTGGCAGCGGGCAACAGGGGAGAGACCAGAGCACTGTGTCCCACCACAGCTCCGCAAAGCTGCTAAAACCCTAAAGCCCCTTTACCCGCTCTGGCTGGCACAGCGTGGTTCCACTCCTTAGGACCAAGGCCTGAGGCATTAGCCTGGCTTGGAAGGACATCATCGCTTCCAACCAGCATGCCTGAGGCTTCAGAGTTGTGAACAGGTAATAGAATTGCAGCAACAAATAATAAAAAGAGGAAAGAAATGGAAGGCAGCCACTGGAAAAGAGATCTATCCGTTATCCCGGCCTGAAGGGTAATAGGTAAACAAGGCGTTCGGGTACTGGCTGGCGCAGAGCTTGCTGGCACAGGAATAATAAACAGCGCAATTATAACTTCTGCACTCAGAGGTTTCAAAGAGGAAAAAAAAAAAAATCAATAGCGTTAATTTAACTAGTTACAGACTTAACGTTTGTGATGCCGCGGGGGCAGCAGGATGGCCTCGCCAGGGCTGGCACGCGCTCCCCGCTGGGCAGCACCAGCACAGCCCCTGCCCGGCCGTGCCGCTGCGCCCGGCCGAGCACCCGCCCCGGTGCCGCAGCACCCACGCCAGGGCACTGGGTGCTGGGCGAGCCGTGGGGTGGGGGGGTTCCGAAGCCAGCTCCTGGCAGGGACCATGCCAAGCTGTCAGCACACCCCGCCATCGCCATGCTGGTTTATTAAGGGCAGAGAAGCAGCGAGGGGAAGGAGTGACAGATTTAAAATTAACTTGCCAAACTCCCCATCAATATTATGACAATTCCCCACATCGGTTCAGCGACCCGGCGCACTGCCTGACAGCATTAGCAGAGCTCTGCGGCGGCACAGCCGGCTGCCTGGCTGGCAGCGCTCGGGCTCAACACCCCCTGCAAGCCCCTCGTGTCCCTTTCAACGCGGGATATTCTATGATTCTATGTCAGTGCTTTCCCTTCCCCAAAGCGGTAAAGAAGCAGCAGCTCTGTTTTCCAGGCAGGGATCTGAGAGGCTACAAGGACCGATTTGCAGAGGGAATGGAGCTGCAGGAAGGTGCTTGGCACGGCACGGTATGCCTCAGCACAGCAGCCCTGCACCCTCCAGAGCCATCCTCCCTGGCTATGAAGATGTGAAAACCCTTGTTGTTTAGCTTTTTTTTTTTGCACCAAGCAGCGAGGGAGCACTGACACAAATCCTCTCCCCACTCCAGCCACCAAACACGCACCCTCCTCCTCCCTGGAGCCGTTTCGGCCGCTTGTCTGCCCCAGCACCCAGGTACTCCCTGGCTTCACTGCATCGCTGCTTGGCGGGGATCAACAAGGGGCTCCCCCGTGGCAGGCCGGGTGGACAGGAGCTGCTCTCTGTTTCGCAGGGCAATCCCTGGAGTGAGAGCCGGAGCAAGAGGCCGGGATGGACAGGGAGAACATCTCAGGCGAGTGGCTGCTCCCCGGGAGCGCTCCACCGCGTGAGGCGCGTGGGCTCCGGCATCCCATTTGCTGTGCGGTAATAAGCTAGCGAGTAAAGCTGGCTCTGTGGGTAGTAATTTGAGTTTTCTACATATTAACGGCATAAAAGCAACAGTCTGAAACTGCAAACAGCTCTTAAACAAAAATCTCTATTCCCTTGTGGCAAAGAGACAGCACAAAGCAGATAAGGAACTAACAAACAACGCATTTGGAAAATAATCCCCTGGTGATTTGGGCCCTGCGTGGAGTTTGGGCTCTGCCCCACTGCAAGGCAATGGGGGGAAAACAGCTCTAATCTAGTCTTTAGCGAGCTGGATCCAGTGCTGAGCCTCCTGGCTATACCCAGAGGTGTGACTGGAATAGATCAGCTCCGATCCCATTTAGTTATTAATACCACACAGCACTTTGCCAAAGAGAAAAAAATACTACAAAAACGAAAGGGGCACCCAGGAAAAGAAGGCGGCTCTGCACGTGTGTTGAGCTGAAGGGGAGAGCTGCAGCAGAAGGACGAGGGTTGTTTCTGGTGTGTTTGCTCCCCGCCAAGCGCCCGGCTCCAGAGGGCACAGCTCTTGCTCCACCGCCCGCAGCAAAGCTGCCGGTGGCACAAGCCGCAGGGAGACGGGGCAGAGCCAGCCTCCCCCGTGCAGTCAGCAGCTACGATCTGGAACGAAGCCCCGAGCGCAGGAGGGAGATGCTGGCAGGTGTCAGAGCCAAGGCAGGGCTCTGCGGCCGGATCCATGCAGCAGCATCCCCCTCCCCACCGCGCTGCGTGGCTGCCCCCTAGGTGGGGGCAGGAGCTCCCTGTCCCCATCCCAGGGCAGCTTGGTTTTCCCGGGAGAAGAAACTACTGAGGGGGAATAGTTATGTTTTATGTGCTTGCAAGAAAACAGCAACGACAGCAATGATATGGAGAACTCCTCCAGGCAGAAACCTCGACGCTGGCTTCTCCAACAGGTCAGTTGAGCAATCCAACCACCACAGAGCTAATTAATGGTTACTGAGCCACCTCAGCACTCGCAAAGCTGTAGACAGAGCTGCTTGGCACCAACACGAAGGGATGCGCAGGCAGGGACAGCCTGCACATAACACGCCGATGTGTCATGGCAGTGCTGCTGTGCGTGTGGAGCACGTGCAGCACACACCGGCATGAACAGACATACCTGAGCGGCTCCCCCATTTCACAGCCTCACCAGACACCATACTTGCTGTGTCCTAAAGATGCCCACTGCACATCGCCATCCTTTGGAGCTGGCTGGACAAAATAAAGCTACCGGCACTCCACCAGCTCCATCCGCGTGCCGCAGCTGGCAGGGCTACGCAGCCCTCAGGGGGCAGATGCTTTCGTCAGCACCGCAGGCTGTTGGGTGGCAAAGGGACCACCCAACCCCGATGGGATGGAAATACCGCTGTAACTGGTAGGCGTCACCCAGGCCAGTGTGTGAGAGACACCGCAGCTACCAGCACAAAGGCTTCCTCCCAACACCATGCTGACATGCCTGGCGGATCTAGAATATCCTATTTATTAAAGACAGTGAAGATGTGGCAACATAGGAAGCAGACACCATTCAAAGGACTGTCACATCTGCATAGCTAAAGGATCCCAGTGGTTATAAATCCCTCTAAAATACTCAGCCCCTTGTTCTGATAGCAGGTTCTTGCTCCTACTTTGCAGAAACAGGCTTTTAATCCCTGGTATTAGGCAGCTTCCTGCTATGTTTCAAATGCACCAAATTAAGGGCTTCTCTAACAGCTGGTGTCTTAATGCTCAGAGAGGTTCTTGAATATCTATGAAAATCAGAGGCAAATTACATCTTTTAGTTAATAATTTCTTCTCCATTAACCTCCTTCTCTTCCCTTGTTAGGAGATGATGTAATGGTGCTCCTACCGCCGAGCCCTCCGGCACACCAGGCTGTGGGAAGGACACGGGTGCACGGGCGAGCGAGCCCTTCTCATTGCCACCCAGTGCTGCTGGAGCCAGCTCAGACCAGCACCGCGCAGCGCTGACCTTCCAGGCTGCCGAAAGCACTTCTGAAGCAAGACACGCTGCCTCCCTCCAGGCGCAGAGCTCCGCCGAGCCGGCGCATCGTGCACACTGCAGCCTGCCCTGTGCGGGGACAGGCTGTGGCAGCAGGGACGCGGGCGCTCTGTGCCCACACCGGCATTTTCCTGTTGCAGCTTCTGTTCTGCACTCCCAGGGGATGCAGCAAGATGTTCCCACTGGGTTCAGCCCCCTCCAGCCAGTTTGGCCACCCTCTCGCCTGCTCCTCTGTGGTCATTTTGCAGGTTGCTCGCAGTTCAGAGCTGTTCTTTCCTGATCCCACATCCATCAGAGCCAGGAGCAGTCCCCCAGCTGATGCCAGGCAATAAAAGCCCCGCTCGCCATGCTGAGGACCTGGCTCCACCACACAGCCCCTCTCTGGCAGAAGCCTCCATCAGTTGCACGCACCCTGGCCATTGCCCACGCAGCGTGGCAGGAGTTTGGGGAGCTTATGGAGCCCCCAGACCTGCTCGACCTTTGAGCTCATGGAAAATTTTAGCTCTGCAGCCCTGACTCTGCTCTGAAGGACCCACAGACGCTTGCGACATGGGAGGGAGAGAAAGCAGAGAGGAGCCTACTGGGAAAATTGCCTTTGCACACTGTCAATTCTCACTTCCAGCAAAGGCTGCGGATCTGTTGGCTCCAAGCACTCTGCTGGCTGCTGCTTTCTGTATGCCTTTGTGCTGGTGGAGCCCGTAATTCATCCACCATCCCCACAGCAAAAGGGCAGAGTTCAGCGTGAATCCATAGCTAGGAAGACTTTCACACTCAGCTGGGGAAAAAGTGCCCAGAAAACCAGCATGGCCAGAGGTGATGAGCACCCACAACTCAGCTAAAATCACAGGCAGCAATGAGGTCTCAGTGCCTGAACAGGGACAAAACCTCAGCGCACTGCAGATGCTGTGCAAGGAAGAGTCGTGCCTGGGTGGAATATGGGCTAAGTGGTCCTAGCTGGGTCCTCTCCTGACACTGATCAGCACAGGTGCTACGAAATTCATAGGCCCACCTTGGTTTGTACCCAATCAAAATGTGGCTACATTCAGTAGAACTGAAGAAAAGTACACAAATCACCTAATTTTCCAGCCCTAAATTCAGCGATTAAGCAAGCTGTGCTCTGTGAGTGCTGAGAGGCAAAGACGGGGGCTGCTCAGATCTGCTCTCCCCACCCGCTCCTCCCTCTGCTCTCCCGACACACCCAGGACGCAGCCTGCAAATGCCCCGCGAGGTGCTGCTGCCTGGGCTCGTGTGATATTTACCTTACTTCACCTTGTCGATGCTATTTCTTATTACGCCATAGCCACAGCTTCTCCCAGTGCTATAAGTGGGGCACTGAATAAAACTCGCTTGCGTAGGTTGAAAACATGCAAAAGGAAATACTTTCTCATGCTACAGGCGACTAAACGGCGGAACTCATCGCAAGACGTCATGGAGATGGAAGATATCAGCATTCAGAAAGAGATGGGACAACAAGGCAGAGAAAAGTCCATCAAAGACAATTAAACGCTCAGCCAAAGAGACACACCAGCCCAGGAGAGCCCTGCGCTGCTGCCTGGGGGAAGGATGAACAAGTTGGAAAACCACAGGGGCTTCTTGTCCCCTTCTCTGCACTACTGGACCTTGGTGCCATCTGCCCACCCTGAGGTTCCCAAATCTAGGAGCAGAGTTGGGCCATACCTGAAAGTCATCTGGAACACCTGGCCCTGGTTGACGTGCTGGCTCCTGTTGTTGTAGCCGTGCAGCATCTCCCCAAAGAGCGTGTCATTGAATTTGGCGTCCGACTTCAGGCACTTGGGGCCCTCGCAGATGTCGGACAGTATGAGGCAGGACTTGCCATCGGGGGCCAGCTTGTACTCCTCCACGCACCTATGGGGCACCATGAGCCACGTAAGAGGGACCCTAACCCTAACCCTAACCTTAACGGTAACCCTAACCCCAACCCCAGCCCCTGTGTGTGGCAGGGCCGCGGGACGAGCAGGGGGACAGGGTGCTGAGCCCAGCCAGGGACCCAGCAGGGACACCATGCCGCTTGGTGCCATGTCCTGCAGGGGCTTGGGCTTTGCAAGGACACGAAAACACAACCATTTCCAGCATTCATGTGCTGAGCCAGCGCTGGGGAGAGCTGCAGCAGGTGAGTGCTGGGCTGGGCATTAATCCTGGCTACTCCTGGAGCAGCCAACACACCGCTCTAGCCCCGGAGACAGCCTGAGTGCCACTGACACCCGCAGCAGCTTCCCCAGCAGCACGGGGGCTGCAGGAACCGGGCTGTGCCACGCTTGGCAGGACAACCCCGGCCGCCTGCAGCCTCGTGCCTAGGAATTGCCCCCATGCCGCAGAGCAGAGCTGAGCCCATCAGGCATCATCTCCGGTCTTACAGACAGCTCCATCCCCCTGATGCCCTCTGATGCTGCTACAGTGCAGGCATCTTCCCCAGGCAAGAGCAAAGCGAAATCCGGGGTTGCTTCCCTGTTTCTGTCACATCAGTGCCCTCCTGCAAGGACGCAGCTCCAGCGTGGCTGCTCCTTTGTCCCTTGGTCATGCTTGCAAGCACCTTGTGGGTAAGACAGACACTTATCTTCCACGTACAGTGAGGGAAACTGAGGCAGACAGCAGAGATGGGATTCAGCTACACACACCAAAGACACCAGTGGCATCTTCTGCGTGTGCTCATGCTGCTCCCCTCCTTCTCCTCCCCTTCTGCCTCTCCCTCAGCAGTGCAGCTCCCAGTCAATGAGGGAACTTCCATTTCCCTTGCCTGCCCCTTCCTGTCCGCAGTGGCAGTGCTCTGCTAACCTCAATCCCATGGCAGTCCGGGCTTGCTCCCCTCTCCCATTCCTCCACCGTGTTTTTCTGCTCCAAGTGAAACCCCACCTGTCTGTTGCACTTCTCCCTGCCTGTTCCCCCAGCGCAGCTCTGCCTTGAGAAGGGATTATACAGAAAACAAGGGAGAAAATCTCTGTCCTTGTGGACAGTTGACTGAAATCCCAAATCTGCTGCTGATGCCTGGTGTGGGCTCAGATGGAGACCACGTAATGTCCCCAGGCTTCCCGACCTTCCCCGCAGAGGTTGCTGGTGCCCATAGGGATTTCCAACCCCCTCGCAGGCACGGTGGAGGCAGCGTGCTCTCTCTCCATGACTCAGCTGCTCTGTGCTGCTAAACTATAATAAAAAGAAGAAAAAAGAAAGGAGGAAAAAAAAGTGAGCAGCTTTCTGACACGGCCAGCTCCTCCCCGGGGAGCGCTGCAGGAGGTCTGTGCTGCGCCTGTAGCGCTTGGACCTGGCAGGCGTTCCTTGGAGTTGCACACCTTCCTGTTCCTCTCCACATTTCTGTGTCTCTCATGGGCAGTTCCTCCCCACAAGGGCTCCTTTTCCACTCCTTCACCCTAATCGCTCCCACAAAGACACGAAGGAGGTTCCTGCGAAGTGCCGGCGTGAGCCTGCAGATGGATGCAGCCCGCAGAGCCCTGTGCCGGGGCCGGCGTGGGACAGCACGGGTGATGGATGACAGCTTCTGCAGCTGTGCAGCGTAAAGCCAAATAATCACTGCACTCCTTTCAGAGCATGCTGCAGCCGGGGAGATTTTCCTGAGAGAAAATGCTAAATTGTGTGGGATTATAGGATCCTGGCCAAAATCAGGGATGAAACTCTATTTTAAGAGAGTCACAAGGGGGGAAAAAAAAAAAAAAAGTATTTTTTTAAAGAAAACCATCCTCCACCTTCCCCCTCCAACACGCAATGTACAATTTTTGGGTACGTTCGCAGTGAGTCACAGATCGAACCGTACCGTCATGGTCCCAGCGGGGGAGATGAGGCGGGTGCATCTGCTCGCCTGGCTTCTCACACTCGCGTTCGCTTTTGCCTGTAGGCAAACCAGGTGCCTGCTGCAAGTCGGCTCCACAAAGAGCCTTTCTGCTGGGCACCCAGCTCCCCCGCGAGACGTGATTGCTTGGGGACAGGTGGCACAGGAGAGGGTTGGTGGTGATGGGATAGGGAACGGGTTATTTAGCTGTGAATGGAGGAATCGGGAGCGTGGCCGGGGACTCACCCGCAGAACATGAAGATGGTGCTGGACGAGGGGTCATGGGGCAGAGGGAGGGTCTGCTGGAGACAGAGTTGCTCACAGCCACCGTTGAAGCCATCCGAGCAGTCAATGCCTTTGGAGTAGTCATAGCAGCCGGTGCCATCCTTCATGGGTCGGAGGTCCTCGGGGCACTGCAGCGAGAGAGGGCACACGGCGAGGTCACCCCTGGGTCCCCACATGCCCTGCAGCCACAGCCGGGTGGTTGCCCACACCCACCCAAGAGCCAGAGGGGTTTGTGTCGGGGGGGGAAGGACCGCATCCCCATCCTCGCTCCAGAGAAGGACGAAACCCCTGTGGCAGCAAAATTACACAGCTTGCTTTGCCGCCTTCTTGCTCAAGATGAAGCCTTGAGCCAGCCTGGGGCTAAGCGCCACAACCTGCTCTGCAGCGTGCTGGAGAAACCCTCTGCATTCACTGTCCGTTCCTCTGAGACGCAGAGGAGTCCTGTGCAACCCAAAACCCAACCTCAATGCCTGGGAACAGCAGCGGCCGATACCCACCCTGCCTGCCTCAGCATCATCTCCAAAATTATCTCGTTGCCTCCCATGGGAAAAGGCAGCTGTGGCGAGGAGCGGTCCGTGGTGGAAGAAGGGCCAGGGAGGACAGGATCGCAGCCCTGACTACTTGGAATGTTTTTCAGCAGTCGAAGGAAGCATGCTGATTCACACAAGCAGGGATCTGGTTCTGGGTTTTAATTTCAGTTCCCCAGCTGGCTTTCCTTGTCCCAAAAGATAAAAGCCAGCAGGCAGCAAATGCCATCAGTAAGTTGTCACCCAGATTAAAGCACTCTTCTATTCCACTCCCGTTATTTATCCCTTTTTGCCAAACAGGCGTGCACACAAACAACAACAAAAAGGCTAGTAAGTGAAAAAATAAATAAATCTTGCTGAGGAACAGCTCGCAATTAAAAATGCATTATGGAATTTCTTGAAGATGAGTTAGACTGGAGCCTGTACAGGTAGCAATGAAGGCAGGTTATAAATGGCCTCTGTCAAGCAGAAGAAAGGTTATAAAACCACTATACTTCATCCTTAAAAAAGAAAATCAATTTTCTGTGTGAGCAAAATGCTCTACATATTAATAAAACTTCAGGAGCCCCTGGACCCCGTGTTTGCTGTCACAGGCAGGGTCCTGGCAGCAGACGGCTGCCAAGCCTGGCTCATGGCTGTTGAGCAGCAAACTGCCCGCACAGGACGTGGGAAAAGCGCTTCAGGGAGGCCTGGCCCAGCCCGGAGAAGCTTCTCTCCACCTCCTAACACACCGCATCGCTCCCCGCTGCGAGCCTGCCTTTCCCTGCTTCGGCAGCATCAGCGCTGCCTCTGCCGGTCTGCAGCACCAGCGATGTCCCGCAGCCCTGCGCCCTCGGCTCTGAGGCTCGCTGCACCTCGAGGACCTCAAAACCTTCCTTGCAGGCGCTGGGTACGGTGGAAAGCAGAGGCAAGGGAAAGCGGAGAGGCACGAGGCTTTGCTAGCCGAAGGATGCTGGCAGCGAAGGGCGCAGGAGCACGGCACTGCCGTCCCTGCAAGGCCTGGGAGTGGCAGCTCTGCCTCGGCACGCAGCAGCAGGAGGCAGGAAGCTGTCTAGCTGCATATCCAGAATAAATATGAAGGAGGAGAGGATACTTAGAACAATCTGTGCTTTTCACCGCCGAGCTGCCTGGGAAACAGGATCAGCATAAGTGTGTTTGTGACTCTTGTGTACATCATACTTATCTACTGCAGTCTCCTCCTAGGCTGCGGGCCCACGGTACAATAAGAGCTGTGCAGATGGGCAGAGACGCATCTCCCTGAGGACAGGCAGCACTGTGGCCGCATCTCCGCTCCCAGGTCTGGCGTGTCCCAGCAGGGCTCTGGCCAAGTCCCCACTGGACTTCCCGGGATACGCTCAAGGATGCTGGAGGGAGCTGGTGGGACCTGAAGCCAGCAGGAGCTACAGGACCACAGCCAGGGGATCAGGTGCGGTGCTACTGAGCTGTCACTTGGGACGCTTGCCCTGGCACTGATGCGTGTGTTGAGCTCAGCATCTTCCCCAGCCTGCAGAGGAAGATGATGGCTCTTTCCCTGGGACTGGGTCAGTAGGTCACCAAGGGCCCTCCCTACCTTACCCTGCTCTGCTCGAGGTGACCCCTTGGGATATCCCTCCAGTTCAGCTTTTAATCACCAGGAAGTGTGCTTCATTTCTGTTTGTAATTATGCATCCTAATATGCAATAATTACAGCATGCAAATAGCTCAGCACGAAATGTGCAAAGGAAAGCACCTCCGCATCCATACCCGTCCGGCTCTCCAGCCAGCTGTTGTGCTGCAGCACGAAGCTCCCCAGGGATGGGAAGACTTTGTAGCCAATGCACAGGCACAGGAGGTGTCCCTGCGGGGGGGCTCAGGGGGACGAACCCCTCTTTGGGGAGAAAATGACTGGGACAGCAAGCAAAACAAACAGGCAAAAGGCAGGGGAGGCAAGAGCCAGCCCCGGGGGCTGGAAGTTTTTGCCTATGCTTCCCTGCAGGATTGGCACCTCTAGCAGAAAGCAGGGATGCACAGGTGGATGGAGAGACTAGCTGGCACAATAAAACTTCACTACAGATCTCCCTGTCTGCGGAGCAGAGGATTTGCAAGCAGGATGTCCCATGGATAGGTCAGAGCAGAGAGAAAGCTAAAGCCCATTTGGATGCCACTATGCTCTTGCCCACAGGTACAGAGACTCAGGAATTACCCAGAAAAAAGCCGTCATGTGCTAACCTGGCCTCCCCAGCCTTGCTGAAGGATTGCACTGGGCTCCCGGGTGGACTTACAAAAACAGCACTTGTTCTGTGTTTTCTGGGCTTTTATAAGGGACCATATCTGTTATTGCTGACATTGATTTGTCTGGCTTGGGCAGCAGAGAACCAATAATTACCGAGAGTTTTAATCAATCCCCCATCAGTTCAGCTGCAGTTCAATTTGTGATCTGCCTTGGCAGTGACACAGGATGGGGGGCTGTGTCTGAAAATGATTAGAAAATCAATAAGTAACTCAGCCAATAAATCTGTCTGGGCAATCGCAGGTGACACATCCCGCCCCGCTCCACTGGGGAAGCTGGCAAGATGTGGCCCCCCAGCAGCCCCACCACCTGCATGGAGACAGGATATGTCCGTTTTCTCAAGAGAGGCAAAGGGATCCCACCACCCAAAGGATTTCCGTGTTGGATCGGCATGGCTCATGGTGCTGGCACCAAGAGAACTTGCTTCAGACTCCCAGCCCATCCCTCACTGAGGGACCTGACCAGCAAAAATGTGAACCTCACAGCTGGGGAAGTGGGTTTGGTGCTTGGTCCATGGTGCAGAGAGGAAAACAGAGGTGGGGAGAGACTCCAGCTTGCCACTGCCCTGGAGAGCCATGGAGAAGACATCACTGCAACAATGTAATTCCACTGCCCTGCAGATCCACTTGGTCTATAAAGGAATCATAGAACCATGTAGGTTGGAAAAGACCTTCAAGATCATCACATCCAACCGCATGAATGAATTGGTTTCTCTGTGATGATGGCTCATCCTGAAAATTGCTCTTGGGATTGGAAAGAAAACTGAGCTTCTCGTCTTCTCGTGCGTTATCAGGGATAATACAGGTTCTGCAGACTGAATGTGATGCACAGCCACAAAGCCGCAGCCCTGCCGCTGACAATAGGTTTGTGAAGGCAGAACCAACGGCAGCTTGGCGCACATTTTGCTGATGGCCCGGGTGGACTTCGGCTCTTCCTTCTCGTCTGTACTGGACAGAGCACCGAGGTCCTGATCGTTGTCACTGCAGTCAGCAAAACAGACTCTGAGCGTGCGCGGGGAGCAGAGATGCTTAATAAGAACATGCTATTTTTACCTGGTTTTCAGTGCAGTATGCTTTTTTCCCTTTTAAATGATGTCACCAAAGTGACACAGAGTGGCAGAGGGTGCAGGAGCCCTGCCTGCGTGTGCTCAGGTGTCCCCAAGCCAGCTGCACCGCCATTTAAAACCAAACGAGATCCCCGTGCCCCACACTGTCACCCTAGCAGGACATCATCGTGTGACACCGTGTGGCTACCTCCTGCTATGACTCGGCACCGCTCCCCTGACCACCGCCACCGTCCTCAGCAAGGCCAGGGCAGACACAATGGGAGGAAGCTCCTTTCCAAGGGGAAAGCAAGCAAGCATCCACCACAGTCTGTACAAGACTGCTGCTTAGAAAAACATCTGTCTGGACTGTTTGTGTTAGTGAGCAAAGGCCCTTTCTTTCCTTTCTTGTTCACAAAGCTCATTAGCAGCGAGACGGGCGGCAGGGTCACTGGAAACAAAACGCGCGTCTCATTACCGACACGGATCCCCCGATGAGAGGAGCCAGCTCTGCCTGGGCACTGCCTGGCAGCGCTTGCAGCTCCGCTCCTCTTTTCTCTTATTTAAAAAAAGAATAGTTAATAAAGTGTTTCGGTAGAGAGTAAACTGCCCTTTTTATTATTCCGCTCTGTTTTCTCAACATTAGGAGCCTTTTGTCAGACACAACAGCCGGGACTTCTCCCACACAGGCTCCTGCATGGCTCGGCATGAGCTGGGGATCCGGCTGGGGACCCCACACTCGTGGCCGGACACAAGGACCTGGTCCCGCGACTGCATCCTGGTGCCCGCAGCATCAGTGCCCCATGCTGCATGGCCCCACGCGTGCCCACCTGAACTGACGCGTCCCGGAGAGCCTGCTCTGAGCGGGCACCGGGCTGGCCGGGGTCTTGCATGAAGGGACACAGTGTGGCCACAGGGAGTTTAATTTACAACACCAAATCCATCCGTGACATGCTCAGCTAGTCAGAGCACAAATGAACAACTCCTCCATGGCTGGACGGACAGACAGACAGACAGAGGAACAGATCTGCAGTGCAGCAGAGGCCACCAAAACATTTTCAGGTGACTTTCCCTCTCAGCCTCCTGAGCCGGATGGGGCTCCAATACCCACTGTGTGTGAAAGAGTCCAAGGGCCCTGATGAACCCATCTTCCTTACAGACATCCTTGCTCAGCTCTGAGGAACCTCTCCAGTGTGACACAAAACCATTGCTCCGAGGCACTGCTGAGGAACCAGCAAGAGCCAGCATTTTAATGAGCTCCAAACTATGCGCTGGCATGTATTTTATTTGCTTGTCAGAGCTCAGAAATGATACAAATGCATTAAACTCCTTTGTGTCCACATATATACTTAGACAGCTTCGGCTCGTCCTGCCTCTGCTTCTGTGGAGCTCTGCTTGCCCCTTTCCTCGCCGGGGCCGCCCCTCACTCACCTCCGCAGGGCAGCGATGTCTGTGCTGCCCCCCAGAGCCCCGTTGCAGGGAACATCCTTCCTGGAGGGCTACGTTACAACTGTTTTCTGAAATAAGAGTCACTACTTTCCTACTCTTTTCTCCCTGTTTCCTTTTCCGTCTCGAGATCACCAATCATTATTTTAGCCTCGGAAAATCAAACCCATCCCTCTTGCAGGTTCCAAAGCACATGCTGCGATACCTCATGCTCCTCGGTGTGCCCCCAGGGCACCCTGCCGGCACACGTTGGAGCACACTGACAGCTCCTGCCCATTGGGGTGCTTCCCTTCCCATACACACAGGGGAGCCTGGCACCTCCAAAACCCTTTATGATGCCAGAAATTCAACTACGGCCTCACCTGACCCCCAGGGTACCACCTGGGCACAAAGCTACATGCCAAAATCAAGGACCCAAACCAAAGCCAAGGACCCAAACCAAAGCCAAGGACCCAAACCAGGTGTGATGTGACCAGAACACACGAAGCATCCCAGTCTGCTGGGGGAGCAGAGGGCAGAGGGCTGGTGCCAACTGGTGACCTCTGAGGAACACCACTGCAAAAGCAAAGGCTGGAGAAGATGGGTTTTTATCATCTAAATTACCTCCTTCCAGCGCAGGCAGAGACCTCCAGCTCTCCTCAGTGCCTCCATCTCAACAGCACCAGGGGCTTCTACTTCCAACCATAATATGCATAAGTAGTAATCTTCTGCTTCAAGGAGCCAGTTAAACTTTAAAGGGATTAGAAAAGAATGGTTCCCTCCCCATCTCCCTCCCCTGCGTGTTGTGTATCTCTGCATAATTAGCTAGGTGCCTCTTAAGGCAGGGACGGATGAGTTTTTATTTTTCAATGAACAATTGTCTGTCAGAAAATGCAGATTTGATGAAGCTTAAGTGCTTTACAGGATTCCATCAATTACATCTCAAAATTCATTGGGAAATTAGGAAAGCATTTAATTTTGACAGGGTTGAAATGTTTTGGTTTCCACTGCTTAATTTTGTTTTTATTTCAGGCTGTACACTGTGATAATGTAGTATATAACACAAAACTCCAGATGATAATGTTGGAATGAAACATTTACCCCTCCTTCATAGGAAGGAGATGTTTTGAACTAATATATTTTGGAATTTGCACATGTGGGGGATTTCTGCACTGATTTTTGTTTTGGGTTGAAACTTCCAAACACCCAGTGTCCCCCAAGAATATCAGTTCTCAGCTTCACCTGCTTCATTTTGAAGTACCTCCCCGCTCTCTTTGGTCCCTAAGAAGCCTCTGGATGACTTGTGCCAGAAAGAGGAGACTGGAGAGGCCACTGGCCTGCTCCCTCATTTCTAATCCCATTTCTCTATGAAATGGTTACACTCTTAAATTAAGCCATTTCTCTGCACTGCTTTGCAGCAGCTAAGGAACACCCCGTCATTTTGATGTGGAAGACAGAAAAAGGAAAGGATTAGCTCCAGACAGGCTGAGCTAAGGCTTATATGCTTGTGTGGACCATGCCAAATTCTCTTCCTTCCGTGTGTAAAAAGGTCAGGACTGACACATCACAGGTGTCACAGCATGGGCCACGACATAATTAAGAGCTCATCTCCCTTCTGCACCCTGTGGAGCCAAACCCTCCCCCACCTCATGGGTTGGCCATGACCATCAGCCTGATGGTAGGCTGTGAAGAAGAGCAGATTACGTTGTGCTTGTAGCCAAACTTTTTTTTTTTTTGCTTAAATTAAAAATACATTTCTGCTAGCAGGACCTTAGCTTGAGAGCTGTACGATGGTGCTGATCGGCTGGATTTAATGTGTAAGACAGCAGTGCTCAACTCCTCGCTCTTTCCCTCTTGCTGACACCTCTCAGATGATGGTGCTCTGGGACTGATCAAGCCCTGCTTGAGGGGACTATGGTGCAGGAACCATCAAATCTTGCTCCCTGCATCCACCTGCTGCTGCAAAGTCACTTGCACAGCTGGGAAACAAGGAGCTTAATTCTGCTGCTACCTCGATGTAAGACCCCAGGCTGCCTTCCCCACCACTGTCTGGACAACACATGCCCTCATACTTCTCCAGGAGGTCCTCACGGTGGTAAGACCCTATCCTGAGAGGCAGGGCAAGGCTCAGACATGCCCACGGACACCTCGCTGGGGCTGCCAACAGGCACGGCAGCAGGGTGGCAAACACAAGTGATGGGAGCCTTAGCATCTGTGAGCAAACCCAAGCGAAGCGACAGGTGGGGAAACCTGACTTTTAGCCACATTACAGGTGTTACCTTCACTCCCTCAGGTCCAGTTCACAGCTTTTCAACTCAAATTATAAATGACCAACATACAGGGGTCAAGCCCTTTCCCTCCTCCAGCATCTTCTCCCTCCTGTCTGAGCAGCTACCGATGTGCTGGCAAAAGCCATGAGCAATATTTCCCTCTATCGGCAATAACCTGACTTGTTCCTCCCGTATAGTTTCTCCTGGTTTGCCGTGATCCCTGGAAGATGGCACAACAAACACGCTGCACTCAATGTGCAGACCACAGCCACTGGATTTAGAGATGCACACTGGGATTTTTGTTTTCTTGGGAAATGCCTGTGGTTTCCTCTGACCCGACAGCAATATGGAAACAGATACGTTTTCTAGAGTTTGGGGGCTATTTTCTTATGCTGCAAGGTAGGGCTCAGAGGAAAGGCTCCAGTTAGCAATTCCAAATAAAGATCTTAGCAAGGTGGCAATTCATACTTCTTAAAATTAACCAGGTAATAAAAAGCCTCCGATAAGTAAAGAACTGCAGAAAACTATTATGCACTAATGCCATCTACTGGGTACAAGGAAAAACAACAGAAAAACCATGAGATGAGGGAAAAAAGAGAGCCCTGGGGGAAACTGGCAGCTGTAGCCCTGGGAATCACTCTTCCCATACAGAGAGCATCAGTGCTGAGACCGCGGTTCAGAGCCTCGGGTCTCCCAGGTGCCTCCTTGCATGCTGTGTTTTAGCAGAGCGACGTGCTCATGTCTCCTTCATAAGCCCAAGGAGACCGACCTGGGAGAGCCCCCAACCAATATCTGCAGGTAACCGCCCCCAGCGTCTTAAACAAGTCCTTCCAAGGCCAAACAATTAGGTGATGGCAGAGAACGCACTGCTAAAAAGCCCTAAGATAAATGCATCCTCGATCCTCACAGAATTACTGGAAGCTGTGTTAAGGGCATGAAGGAACCAGTAACAGATGATGATTATAAATAAAAGGAATAAGAAATCTTTGAGATCTGCGCTGTTCCCTGGTTGAGCTGCTAGGCTCCGGCTCTGGTGTGTATTAATTGCTTACAAGCCCACATGTATATTTTATGCTCAGTACCTGCCTGGAACATTTGTTGGATTTAGCCTTGATTGATGAACCACTGATTATATACTTCTGTGGTCGTCGGCAAATTAATAAACTGTTGACTGGTAAAGATTAACAACATGTCATGATTTGAGAAACAGTGTCCAGAGTAAAGCTGAAGCAAACCTAGTGCTAAAATTAGTATGCGAGTGCTCCCTGAACTCTATAAAAAGGGGATAGTTTAATTAAATTACATCCCGATATTGCCCATAGCACTTACCAAATTGGCAAATTGAGTTCACAGCAGTTCAGCTTTAAAACTAACTGACATCCCTGCAAATGTGCAGCAAATGACCCTATCCCTCCTGGCACTGCGAGAGCCAGCTCACGCCTGCAGACTTGGAGAGAAGGGGGCAGATGAGGAGGAGACATTGTCACCAAGTGACTGGGGCCGAGGGGGACACAAGGTCGCATGTGAAGGCTGTGGCTCGGTCAGAAACTCAGCTCCCATCACCTGCAATCCCACCCCACGCCGCGAACATAGCCCATAGGGAGCCCAGCTGGGGGAATCGCTGGTTTATGCTTTTTCCCAGGAAATGGCCATGGTTGCTTGCAGTGCTGCAATTCCTGGGCACCTGCAAGCCACCGACGGGCATAAAATGCTGCGTGGATGGCAGCGGGGGGGCAGAGCAGGGGCAATGCGGCTGCATCCCAGCACCGCTGCATCTCCAAACTCCTCGCCCAGCTCCTGCCAATGCTCACGCCAGCAAGCAGGATAGAGGGGAGAAAAGGCAATTTCCCTAACAACAGAGTGTGAGGCCGTTTGCAAAGCAGCTCTAGCATGTCTCCCACGGGGAGGGCCGCATTAACTCTCCCAACATCGCATCGGGGATGGAACCAGCCCTCCCTTACACGGCTCAACGCTGCTGCCCCCGGGGCTACAGGGGAAAAAGGAGCCGCAAGGAGGGATGGGCATCTCTGTGGCTGACTCCTCTCCCCGCGCATTCCCTGCCAGGGCAGCGTTGGATACATGGCCCCAGGACCCAGCGTGATGGGGGGCTCGGGGTCCCTGCCACCCCCGCAGTCCTGGGCAGCACCTCTCGCCAACGGCTCTTGGGGAGCATGATGTACCCCAAGGTGACTTCCCACTCCTTTCTCCCGGCCTTCCTGCCGGATGTGTTTTGTTCTCTTTAAATACAGCCTCATTTAGCCATTACAAAAGCAGGGGGGGTTATTTTCCCTGAGTGACATGGTTTTCAATTTCTGCCGTTGTGTGTGCCGGCGTGGTGAACGCTAGGCCTGTAATTTATTGACAATTTCTATCTTAATATATCTTGACTTTTAAAAAGAGGCATCTCTTCCCAGCGGCACAGGGCAATCAGAGCCCCGATTGTTTCTGACAGTGTCTGGGAGGCACATTAGTTTTCAGAGCAAAATGACACCCAAAAAAGGGGGAAAAAGAAAAAAAAATGCCTGAAACCAAGCCCCTCCCTGGAAAGGGCCAGAACAAAAGAAAACAACAATGGAAAAAGAAAGCACAAAAGGGAGAGGAATAGGAAGGAGGAGACGGCGGGTGCTGCAGGGCCGAGCGCTGCCTGTGACACATCAGGCTGTCGTGCTAAATGGCCTTAACAAGCAATCGGAGAAGGGGATAATGAAAACGCCACCCCGGAGACGGCACCACTCCAGCCTGACCTTTCCAGGCTGCTGCCGTGTATAAACATCTTCAATAAATAAAGAGACACTTAACTCCTGCCTCGGCGGCGGGCAGGGGTGATGCGCTCAGCCTGCGGTAGCTGGGGGCCACGGAGCAGGGGCTGGGGGCTCAGGGCTGCGGGTGACACGCTGTGGTCCCCTCTGCCACGTACACAGCAGACAGCCTGACGGACACTTCTCCTCTCCATGTACACATATTCTTGTGCTAATAATCGTCTTATTGAAGGCTCTTACAGCCGGAAGAGCGATGCTCCAGCTTCCCCTGGCAGTTTCCTGAGGCTCTTCACCCCTGCTCCATGTTTCAGGCTTGCACAGGCTCCTCAGCCTGACCAGCAGTGCCATTGCCATCAGAAAGAGAGGCCAAAAAAGAGCCAAAAAAGAAGAAACTCGAGGGGTTAAAAATTGCCCAAGAGCAGAAGAAGCCACAGCCTGCTGGCAGGTGTGCTGAGCCCTGAGGCAGCCCGCTCAGAAGAATGGCAAAACCCCTCTGTGCATCGATAGTTGGGAACGGCTCAGAGCCTCTGCCCAAAACTCGTGGTCTAAGAGGTCTTCTGGAGGGGTCTGCGCACAGCAGGCTGTCCGGTCAGACGTGAGCGTGTTCAGAAACAAATCAAAATGTACACTGTATGCAGTGTGCAGACCAGAGCCAGCCAATTTCAAGAAGCTCGCTGGGGTTTTGTTTTGTCTGAGGGTCTCAGAGGGGCACCGGGGAGAAGAGGATGGGGAGATGTTCGCCTTTTCCCCCATGCTGGGAAGCACAAGGCAGGAGAAGCAGAGAGGCTCTCTTCTCAGCCTGCGTTTCTCCAACAAGCAGGGAAATGACTCTCAGCCTCACCCCTTTTCCTTTCACACATCCAAGCCCCAGTGCTCCTTCCCTGAGGTCCTCAAGGCAAACTTCCCAGATGCAATTCATTGCGAAGAGGGGACGGGGCAGTCACCACCACACACATCCCCTTGGCTACCTCCATGGAGAGCAAGCAGCAGCATCCCCTGCGTCCTATCCCCAGAACAGCCGCGGTACCTACCACGCAGCCCGTTGAGTCCACCTTGCGATCCGAAACGCACTTGAAGTTGCGGGTGCAGCCGCCGTTGTTGCGGGAGCAGTCCCGGACTGGCCCGAAGGAGGAGAGCAAGTCATTGATGGTTTCGAAGTAGGTGGACAGCATCGCTTCTTCCCTTGGAGAGAAAAGGCACCGTTAGAGCCGGCAGGGAGGGACGCGGAGGCTGCAGCACACGGCACGGGCAGTGCCATACCTCACCCACGAGGAGGGCTGCTCGGGCGAAATCGTGGCTTTGTGATGACCAGAACTTGGTCGGAGGCAGTTGCCAAGGAAATGAAGGCTTTATGTTCTTGCTGTATATAATTAATTTGCTGCACAACTTTGACATCCTTGACAGAAATCAACCAGCTCTGAGGTTGCAAAGATCCTACCTATCTACCACGTTCATGCCAACTGCCCACTACAAGAGGCCGTACTAGTGCTACCAGCGTGAACCCAACCCCATACAGCCGACTGTGAACCCACAACGGTGAAACTCCTCCTGGATGTTTTACACCGGAGCCAAGCCTCCCCAAGCACCTGCGCCTCATCCAACACGTGGGGACGTCCCTTAGGATTTAAAGCCACACAAAACACAGCTTCGCTCTTGCTGGGATGTGGCTGGGGGACGCTCATGCCTGTGGGGCTGGGGCCCCTGGTACGGAGGGGTCCGGGCGCAGCTCCCCCCATCATGGTGCTGTGCCCCTCCAGCCTGGCGCTGAAACCCCGGGCACAGCTGCGCTCTTAAACCCCTTTCTTAAGCGAATGAGAAGCACAAATGCCGATGAATTCAACGGCCATTTAAAGACTTCAGAAACTCCCAGCCCTGCCTCTCCGAGCTGCGCACACAGCAGATTTTGTCTGTGACAAAGTATTCAGGCGCTTTCTGCTGGGTTCCTGCTAAGGGAACGCAGATGCTCGTTGAGAGCTTTGCGCATCTCCAAGGTATTTTTCATCCTCAAAGCAGATTTTCTGTATTAACAGATTGCTGCATCCCATCTTGGGCACCAGATCCACTCACCCCCTTACTGACAGCAGGGACGCGTGGGAGACAAAGCGATTTACCCAAGGTCACAGAACAAGTCAGTGATGGAGACGGACTTGACCTCCACAGGCTATTTATTAGATCTTTATACACAGGAGGCTGCAAACAAACACTGACCCCTCTGGCCTTAAAATACCCGCGAGGTAGTGCCAGCAGTCATGCGGCGTTGTCCCTTCCCTCCAGCATCTCCCCTGCTCTCCCAGTAGCACCTAAAAACCTGCACAGTGACTCAATGCCCACAGCTACTCTCTGATTTTTGGGTTTTCAATTCAAAAACCACACGCTTGGCAACAAAATAGCAGAGGAGGAATATTCAGCAGTCCTTGAAGACCGCGGCAGTGCTGTCGCGAATCAGTGCTGCGTTATCCGTCAGAGGAGGGTCCCTGCGTGCACACGCGCCGTCACGCTCACGCATGCAGCCCTGCCGACACCGAGCACTCGAAAAACCATGAGTCAGGCATTAAAAAAAAATGATAATGAGATTGGCATAAAAGTGATGAGATTTTAAAAATAAATCAATCATTAGGAGGGATTTTTTCTTAATTTGCCTTCTGCTTTCTGAGCCTTTAGGGCACAATCGAGCTTTTCCCTGCAAACTTACAGGACAGAAATTATCCAAAGACCAAAGCTGACAAAATGAAGCAGTTTTCAAGTCAAGATTTCACAGATTTCAGATTTCCAGGCAATTCTTGTATTCCAGAAGCTGGGACTTGCTGTCTGCACTGCCCACTGTCACCCCAATTAATGCTTCCCAATTAACTTGTTCCTCTTGCTTATCACGTTTCCCATATTCCCCCTCTCTTGGCCCATCTCCTAGATTTTCCAGCATATCTGGAGCTGAATCTCCCTCTGTCCTTTCTTGGTCATGTTTCAAATATCTTTAGAGGCCCTTTTCTATTAGCACTCTGTTCCCACTAGAATTTGCAGCTCCTCTGAAGTGAGGGAGTGAGAAAGGCAGAATATATTAGATCAGGGCACATATTTCTGTGGGAGAGAAGTGGGGAGAGAAAGGGCACATTATTCACAAACCAATAAAAAAACAAAACACAAAAACTATGACAACTCCCCCATCATCCACCCAGAAAACTCTACCCCATCTGGGGCCGAATGCTCGGCCGGAGGACATCAGGAGCTCACTGGGCTTTTAATTACAACCTGGAGGCACAAACGAACGGAGGCTCGTGCATCTTTGCGATCAGAGTGGGGATTGGGAATCTCATTCTCCAAAGCGGCGCCTGGCATAATGGATCACTGCAGATGAGACTGAATGAGCCATTAAGCATATTAAAATATTAACCTCCCGGGGAGGCGGGGAAGCACAGCTGGAGGCATGTGTTGGAATGTCACCCACCCCAGCCGGGCACCTCCTGCCCCTCTACCTCTCCTCCCTCAGCTCATGCCCTTGATGTTGCCGGGGTCCCCACTTGGGTGTCACTCCTGCAGCTGCCCAGATTGTCTAGGGGAAAACAGATGATTTTTTGCAAGGACCCTGCCCCTCCTGAGTGTGGCCACAGCACCAGAGCCTCGCTGTGCCCATCAGACCTAGCTTACCACATGTGGGCAACTGGAAAGTTGTCCAAAGGCAGAGGATCCCGAAATGGAGAGGATGGAAGCTGGATGCTTGGTGCCTCCATTCAGGTTGTATTTACTGGGTCACGCACCTGGAGGCAGCGAGAGCTCTAAATGACACGTGGCCTTGCTCCAAAAAGTAACAGAAAGGTGGATCTAAGTAGCGGAGGAAAACATCCCTGCTTGCCTGAGCTTCAGAGTGCTGCGACACGGCCAGGTGGAGCAAATGGGAGACCCCGGGGAAGTCCCCGGCCCTGGCAGCCCCAGCCCTCATGCCCCTGGTGCACGAGCAGGGCAGGGGCTCAGCACCAGCACGCCGGGAGGATGAGGCAGCTCCCCACCGGTCTGAAGAAGACATTAAGTCCTGTCGAAAAGGGCATTTAGGAGCAAGCAACCTCATTTCTGATGCCAGATTCTCCCCACAAGCACACGCACATCCATGCCCACACACACACACACACACACTCTTGCTTAACTCCCCAGCCCTTCCAGACACCCGCAGACACCCAAGTGACACAATTATCAATGAAAGGCACTCTCTCTCTGCCAGAGCCCATTGATCATATACCATGACAAGTTATATTGCCATAAGTGGTCCATGCGATGCACAGCAGCCCTGCTCTCCGCCAGACTTTGCACAGCTCCCGCGGCGCTCACCCTCATCCACCCTGTGCCACCTCCCGTCACCTGCGCGTGTGTCGCTTCACTCAAAAACGCTTTCCTCTTCAACTTCATCACGGCTCTCCATCCTCCCTCTTTGTTCCAGGCCCTCATTAATGAAGCAAATTCAGTGACAAATATTGCTGGGGCTTATTTATTCATGAAATATCAACACCATGCAATTCTCAAAGCCTCCAAAGCACTCATCTCAGAATAAGCTCCGGAGCAGAACAGTGGCTCTTCTCTCCAGCTCATCCTGGAAGGGGATTAGTGGGTGTTATTCAACTCAGCTGCCCCTTTTTATTGCCTGCTAATGGTTAAAGACTTCAGTGTCTTACAAGGTTAACCATCACAGAAAAACAAGGAAGAAAAGAACACAAGCTGGGACTAAGCTAGTGCTGCTCCACCATCTGCTCCCTGAGCTGTGTTTGGAGAGGGATCAGGCTGGAGATCTGGGGTTCATGACTTTCTGGAGGCAGGGCACGCGAGCAGCAGAATGCCTGCTGCAGTGTCATGGGCAGCTTCACCCCGAGGAGACAAGCCAGTGTCCTGCGTGGAGCATCTCGTTGCTCTCCTGCACCTTGCCCTCCCGCCGCTGTGCTCAGCAGCACAGCCACGCACAGGGGGTGTCACCGTCACCCTGGTCCCACACCCGGACAGGCACCGGCTGCCTTCTGCTGCACAGAGCAGCACACGGATGGGACACGCCTGGCCCAGAGCAAGGACAGCCGCCTGTCCCCATGTCTACACGCTTCCTACTTCCATCAGCAAGACCCTGCTCATCAGGGACCTTAACAGCAGACGCACTTGCAAAACAGTACTTAGCAATTTACACCCAGATTCTCCATTTTTCAGCCCAACAGCTGCTTGCCTGAGCAATTTTGACCAGTTTCTGGCCATGAAACTTCTGTCCTGCAAGTCTTGAGAAAGGGCTGCTCTCCTCGCTGCTACGAGGTGTCTCCCTCTGTAAGCCTTGCCTCTCTTTCCCTTCATGCCCCGCCAGGCATTAAATCCAGATATCCCCTGCCTTTCCCCTTCCCTCCTGCCCCGTCATGGCATCTCACCTGGGGATGGACTTACCCAGCGCAACGGCTGAAGTCCCCAGCTATGCTGTGGGCACTTTATTTCCCCCATGCAAAATGCTCTCTCGGGACCTCTTGTGCTCTCACCTACTCCTGTCTTTCTCTGCTCCTTTTCCCTTTCCCTTCACGTCTCTTTTCCCTCTGCTAAAGCAGCCAGCACTGAAATCATTGGTGGGAGTGCTGAACTTTGCATTGAGCTGCAGAGTAAACTGCTGAAAGACATCGCCGGGACCATGAAACCAGACCTGCGAGAGCCCCTTAGTGCCTGGCTCTGCACAGCCACTGCTTGGTTTGCAGCCGCGTGGGTTGGAAACGTCCTTGCCGGCCATGAGCTGCAAACGCATGTGAAAGATGGGGAGCTGGGGAGGGCGAGTGCTCTCAGCCATGAGTTTGAAATATCAAACCTGAGTGGGAATTGCCGTCTGTAGTGGAAGCAAAGCTCACTCAGCCCTTTGTCCCCGGCTTGCACCAAACTGCTGTGACGCAGAGCTCCGGTAGGCTAAACAACGCCAAGTACAGCTCGTTACAGAAACGACACGCTTCCCAAAGCTGAGAGGGTTCTGCAAAACTGATAATCACGTTCTGTAAAATAAAAATTACACACATGATATTGAAAAAAATTATGCCTGCAAATCCTAGCATTCAGAAGCGAGGTGTCAGGATCTGACCAGCTCAGCTGCGTGTGGGCTGGACCCTGCTGCAGGGAGGACCCTGAGGTGTCCACGCTCATCTGCAAAGCAGAGCCGTGCCACTCCGCCAGGCACTTCCCTTCCCTGGGGTCTCCGCCGAAGACCGTGAAGCCTCACCTATGTTAGTTTGTTCTCACAGCTCTGCCCACAGTCCTGGCTATTATTTTCTTCATGATCAAGATGGGGAATCAAGGCGACAAAAGATGGGGATTATAGGTGCTCGCCACTGTTGGATGTCCCACTGGAGATGCTTGCAAAGTTATTTTTAGTACTTCTAGCACTTCAGGCACTCACGGCACCATTCCAGTCGGGTTTCATCGTGACACAGGCTCAGCTGTTTTGTATAAAGAGCTGTGCGGTTAAACATCCAAATTATGACAAATGTGCAATAAATGACCACCTTAAAAAAGTGGTCTGATTTACATGCCACAGAATCCCAAGATTTCAACAATTTTTTACTTTTTATTTTTAAATTCTGCCTGCAACAAGAAACCAGTCTCTCTACAACCCTCTCCTCCACCCACTGCATTGTTTACAGAATCTGCAATGAATGAAGCAACCATCTCCTGCAGTACCAAGCCATGAGCCATCTCCAGAGCAAGTACATCCACGCGCTGATAAAGCTGAGCTGCTTTGCAGAAGTGGATCTGCAGGCACAGCTGTATTGGGTTTACGTGGTAAAGGTTTGGTAGCAGGGGGGCCACAGGGGTGGCTTCTGTGAGAAGATTCCAGAAGCTGCCCCATGTCAGATAAGAGCCAGCTCCAGCCGGCTCCAAAAGGGACGCACCGCTGGCCAGAGCTGAGCCATGAGCGATGTTGTTTGCGCCTCTGGGAGAGCAGATTTAAGAAAGGGAAAAAAACTGCTGCGCAACAGCAGCTGGGAGTGAGAGGAGTGAGGAACAGCCCTGCAGGCACCAAGGTCAGTGAAGAAGGAGGCAGGAGGTGCTCCAGGCACCGGAGCAGAAGTTCCCCTGCAGCCGTGGCGAGGACCATGGTGGAGCAGGCTGTCCCCCTGCAGCCCATGGGGTACCACATGGAGCAGATCTCCACGCTGCAGCCCGTGGAGGA
>VXAL01013768.1:481218-521201 GCA_013399475.1 Chauna torquata
GCTAGTGATAGTAATAAATTACATTAATCTCCCTATGTTGCGTCTGTTTTGCCCGTGATGGTAACTGAAGAGCAACTTGCTTGTCCTCATCTCAGCCCTTGAGCCCTTGTCCATCGTATTTTCTCCCCCTGTTCCTTTGAGGAGGGGGAGTGAGAGTGGTTGTGGTGGAGTTCGGCTGTTCAGCTGGGTAAAACCACCACAACGGCGTTGAAGGGGCCGCCACACACAGACACGGGTCACAGCACAGCCTTAAAGGTGGCGGCAGCTTCTACCTTACGGACTTCACCATTTCAATCTTTACGTTCACATCCTCAACCAGGTTTCTTAACACAGTGCGAGATGTGTGGGCATGGAGGGGATTTATTATTTTATGTGGAAGAACTGAGTTTCTCAAATCTGCCCAGTGTACCCACTGACATTTTTCAGTCATTCTGACAGCGGAATGAGGTTTTAAGAAAAATTGTCATCCATGCCAGGTCCTAAACTGTGAGAAATCATCCTTACTTGGGTGGCAACAGAAAAGGCATTTAAATGGAGCTACCTGTCACGCCACTGCTGATGAGCTGCTTACTATCAATTCTCCTGATAGTCCCACTTCTTTTGGTAATGCTATAATAAACACTTGCAAACAAAAGCTCTCCCAAAAACCTTGAGGTTGGAAGTGTGAAGAATTTCCTACCACGCTTCAATAATTTGCTAGAGAGTCAATAAAACCAGCGCTCCGTCGGAGTGTTTTGAAGCTCGCCTTGGCAACCAGAAGGACCAGAAATTTAATTAAAGCAAAACAAAACAAACACCACACGATAAAAGCAGGCTGACAAAGCCCATCCTGCATAGTGCATGTCCCAGTGGTCACGGGGCGGCCAGGAAAGGGTCCCCCCGGTCCCAATGCAGCCCCCTCGAGCTCTGCAGTGCGGCTCTGCCCTGAGGAGGGCCGGGATGCTACATGTGACGTGACCAAGTCATCCTCAATTCCTAGCATTTTTTCTCATTTCAGGAAAGCATCGCAATTGCTGCTTTGACCCTGTGCGAGCCAAAAGCTAACCAAGCACCCCCTGTGCACGGCGGCACAGGCTCACTCTCCCAGGCAACCTCAGCACTGGCAGGTTTAAGAAAAGGCACATGAGTCGTGATAGAAATGATAAACCACATTCAGCAAGCGCCCTGGAAATACATGTCAGTGGTTCACTGCAGCTTGTAATTATCCCCAAATTCATCAGGTTGCATTTCCCACGCACTGGCGGCACCATCAAGATGCTCCCGTGCTTCAGGCACCTTGACAGCAAAACGTGGGATGGGATGGGATGAGACAGGATGGGACAGGACAGGATGGGACAGGACAGGATGGGGTTTGTCCCTCTGTCGGACAGAAAACCCACACAAAGCAGCTGGCAAGGGGGAGAGAGTGCTGCCCAGCCCCCTGTCCCATCGCGAACCCATGCTGCCACATGGTGGCAAAGGGGACAAGGAGCCTGCCCTACAGCCCCACTGGACCCTTCTGCATTTACTTAAGATACAGCTTTCACGGCTCGTTTCAAGATCCCAGGCTTCGTGCTCCCTTTTCATGTTCTTGGCCACATCCCAGCAGGTGGCAGGGCTCAGACCTGCTGTGCCGCGCTGGGCAAACACGGCCGCTCGCTGCGCACCTTCCACGTACTCCGCAGTAGTTTCATCAGGCGCTAATTATTCAAGGCAGGATGTGACTTTCCCTGTTCCGAAGGCGTCTGGCACTGATGAAACTATTTTTCCCCTTTTCACACAAATGTAGGAGCCCCAGATCCCTGGTGATATTGTCACAACCGCTCCTAAAACCTCAGCTAATGCTTCCAGCTAACTGTCCCGAACAGACTTCAAAGCAATCTGCTTCCCTCTGTTGACTGTATCGGCAGCCAGAGAGAGACATACGTAATTTAGTTGTGTTAACTTTTGTTATTAAGTTATTCAACTAAATATGAAGGCTGCAAAATTATCTGAGATGAGCCTGACCCATATCTTCCTTTTCCTTCCCTGCCCATACACTGCTGCTCCAACAGTATCAACATCTTAAGAATTCAAATAATAAAAAATTGTCACACTTGGAGCACCAGGAAAAGAAACCTCGAGGCTCAGGGAGGAGCCATGGCAGCCCTGGGGACAGCCAGGGTCACCCAACCACTGCAGTTACCGATCACCACCTTGTGGCAAGGGGTTCCAGGCAGCTCCAAGTATTAATAATTTAAACAATTAACAGCAGTGGAATCTGCTTGTTTAATATGGAATTGGTAGTAGTAATACTTACTAATTGATAGTAATTGAACACTAATTAACTCACAAAGTAATATGTTTATCTAGTAAAATGGATCACAGTAATGGTGCGGGGGTTATCAGTCATGGAAGCAATGCATAATTAAAAAATACATAAATGAATATTATCAAATGATTTTTCTATGCTAATTAATATTTTTATTAGCTCAGTTTGCCTAGCATTTCCTTCCATCCCATCCTCTCAATACATTCATTTCAAAGTTGTGAACATGTAAATACATCTCTGGCTTATATTTGCAAATAAAAACCGGAGGGGTCCTTTTCCTGCTCAGGGACAAGACGGCGCTGACCCGGACGGAAAGCATCCGCGCAGTGCTGCCGCAGGAGAGGAACCAGAGACCCCAGCGAGGGCTTACGGCTTGCCACGGCGGTGCTGCCTCGAGCCGGGCAGACCTCACTGATGCTGCAGTGAGAGGAGGCATCCAAAACCACCTCTAAACCTCCTACCAATTAAATGCTAAATGCCGCGACCTACTGGTACGTGGGTGCAATCCAGGGGAGGGGCTCATTTTCACTCCGTTTTCCCAGTCCTGCCACCCAAACCCAGCGTGGCTGTCAAATGCAGTACCCAAAGGTAAATCTACAGGGAGCACAGCCCTCTGTGGTGGAGGACACGTCCAGGCGACCTCTGCCTGCATGGTGGAATCTGCACCAGCAAAGAGATCCTGCAGAGCATCTGCTCTCCAAGGCAGACCCAAAGCCAGCCTCCAAGGAAAGCCCATGTTAGCAGGGCTGCGGAGCTGGTGGGTACCCCAAAGCTGCTGAGACACGGAGGCCCGTCACGCATCCCGTGGACGGGAACCGCTGCCGCGCAGTGCGGGTACACACGGAACAGCGCGTGCAAAGCATAATAAAGGAAATTACAAAGGTTGCAAAGTCGCATACTCAAAACTTCAGAAACTGTGAGAACTAAGGTTGCCTAGGTAACCTTAATTCAGACCCTGGTAATTAGGCACTTTGATGAAGGTGTTGATTGCAAGACCACATACAGGAGGGTTATCTGAAGGACCTGCTCCTCCCCAGCTGCCAGAGTTGATGGTGCCAAGCAATAGCTTGGTGTCTCCAGGGGCCAGAAATAGCCAGGAGCTCGGCATTAAGGCATCTGAAAAACTACCCCAGGTACCTACAAACACCTGCAGGTTTCTCGGTGCCCTACAAACAATTCCATTTGCAGCTTCTAAGTGTATTGTTTTCTTCTCATTGGAGGATGCATAGCTCATGCTTTATTGTACTCTGTTCAGACACTGTTCTGCATGCACAATTACTCAGCTCCTCATCGGTTGCTTATTCTTTGCTCAGCACCAGAAAACAGCAGTATTTCACAGCCAATAAAGTGATTAAGTTCCCAATCTCCCTGTTATCATCCCTGTTTTACAGATGGGGAGCCAAGACCCAGAAACGGTAATGTAAAAAATATCCACTACATTACATGCACCAAATTTGAGACATTTAGACTTGATTTTTCAGAGTACTTAGCATTAAATGACACTTCCTCTGCTCACAGCACAGCTCTCATTGACTTGGGTGGAAGTTTTACTGCTCTACATTAATGCAGACCATTCCTAGAGCAGGTTCATTGCCTGTGCTGAGCGAGGCAAAGGTGAAAACTAAAACATGTCCATGCCATTAAAGATGGTTTCATAATGTATGTGCACAGAGGGGCTGCCTGAAGGCTGCACAGCAAACTGACTCTGGCACCCATTGGCTTTGGAGCTCTGCAACCTTAACAATGTTTGTTAAAGAGGAGGCCACTCAGGGTTTTATTCTGGGGAGCGAGACAGCGGAAGGTGTTGCAAGTGTTTAGTTTCTTAGGCTGGAAAAAAGGGAATTCATCACCAGCAGCTGCCTGATGCAGCATCGCTCAGCCTTTGGGTGGGCAGAGCTCTTCACACCCAACCAGCAGGAGCAGGGACCTTCCTGCCCTGCTCACAGTCCTCCTCCCCCTTGCCCCAGTGTATCCCATTCCCCCAGGTCCCCTTCCCCACTAGACCCAACCTGGCACTTTTGGCCAGCTGCTGCCGCCCTTCCTGGGGATGCTCGCTGTGCTCAGCCAGGGAGCGATGCTGCCCACTCTGCTGCTAAAATCAAACAAGACTTCCATCTGTGTGCAGCAATTTGAGTTTTTCAAAAGAGCCTTTAAGCTGGTCAAATTAATGGTTTTTTTTTGCTTGCAAAAGAGCTTCACAAACGTCTACCTCAATCCTCTACCACAGTTTTGCCTGGGGAAGCATAAGACATCTTAGAAAAACAAGCAATCAAGCAAAATCCTGGGCAGAATGCCTGGGATGTATCATCCTAAATTATTAAAGACTGAAAACATCATGAGAAGGGTCAGGCCCCCCCAGTACCAGGCAGCAAATGCAGCCCTGCCTGGGCTGACCCAGAATAAAGCCGAGCCAAGCAGACCGCACTTCAGCTCCGTGCGGCGTGGCCAAAAATCCCATTAATCTCCCTGCCGAGATTGCTAGGTGCAGCTCAGCTGACGGCTGACCCTTCACCAACGCGCACGTGTCCGCGCCCAACACGGACCCATTAAGCGTGCAGGATGCTGGGGAGGGACTGAGCACCTGGTCACCTTCCCCCAGTCCTTGCCTTTTAAAATAATTACTGATCAGCACACCAGGATTTCAGGTCACTGCTCGTTCACCATCCCAAAGCAACCCATGATGGTTCATTCCTCCCCCTTGGCACCATGGTTCCGCTCCATCCTGCTGCTCATGCAGTGGCATCGTGCGCACCTGCCCACAAAACCCCACTATGCTGGGGCATCCTGAGCCTCTGCAAAGGTGAGCAGTGCCAACAGCAGCATTTTGCAATTGCAAGCTTGCAAAGCCCAGCCTGGGGCTACCTATCACTCAGCTTTGAATGTTTGCTTAGGCACAAATACGTCACCGTTTTTTTTTTTCCTTCCTTTCTATTACCTTCAAGGGTATTTGGGATAAGTTCTATGGTCTAATGGGCTCTTCTGGATCTGACTTTGTAGCGATTCGTGAGGGTCAGCAGGGAAAGCTGGACTTTGTGGGAAAACTAGGAGAGGGAGCCCATTCGTTCATCTGCACACAGGCACCGGGATCAACCCACATGCCAGACTCAGCCACCCTCATTACACAGCGATTATGTTTTTTTTTCAAGGTACGAATAAAGTGCTTAGATGCAGTGGTGAAAAGCACTTTAGAAATGCCAATAGAATTAGATTAGATAAATAGGAAATGGCCAGGGCTGCAGGACCAGACGTTTATGCCCTGATTTTTCGCAGTTGCTGAGCACCTGCTGCTCGTATTGATCTGATGGGAAGAGACGGTGTCGAGCCCTCGGAAAGCATGTGCTGCCAACAGCAGCCAGTGCAACATCCCATGACCCTCCTGCTAAAGCCAGGCCAATACCAGGCTCTGCAATAATGCTTCACATCCAGCTGACCCCCGCAACGACCACGCCGCAGCATGGTTTTCACCGATCTCTCTGCAATCCAGGCATCACCAGACCCTGTCCAGCTCCCCTGGTCCCGCAGACCTGCCGGAGTCGGCTGCAGTGCTTCCCAGCAAATCCCCGGCGTGGGGCTGCACATGGGGTCACGGAGCACCCAAAAGAAGCAAAACCCACAAGCTGCACTTACCAAAACACCACTCGACTGGGTCACTTACTAGGGGTGCATCTATGCACACGTATACACAAATGTGTAGCCTTGCTGCTATATACAGCACCTTCTATCAGCAACACGCAGTGATTTCGACAAAGCCAGGTGAATGTCCTCAGACAGAGGAACTGAGGCACAACTGGGTTATTTAGAGCTTGTTTCCTGAAGCACTCTTTGAAGTTGGAATCCAATTAATTTTATACCTGGGGAGAGATTTGCATAGGGATTTTCCATCCATATGGATGGATTTTTTCAAAAGGCCTCAGCTCTTATCTAAGGTACCCAATGCGGACCATGTTTTCCAAGACGCCCAGCATTCATTAGCAGCTCCTGGGAGCACAGCTGGGTTTGTCACAAGGGCAGAACACACTGGTAAGCTGGCTGGTCACCAAACCCTTCCGAGGACTCCATCTCTGTGGGTCTGGGCTCTGGAGCACCCTGATCTTCTGCTGCCTTTGGTAGGGACCCATCTCACTGCTGCCGGCAGATGAGGGCACCCGAGAGCAAAAAACTTCCTGCCACGCAAAAAGGAAAAGGTTTTCTGCTGGTTTAACTCCCTGAACAGGCTCAGCACAGGATCAGAGATGCCACCGCTGGCGTGGGGAAGTGATGGGCATCAGTGGCTGGGGGAGCACCAGGACCACCCCGTGCAGCAGCCACAGCCCATTAGATCACTGTGGCTGTATCCTAAAACTGCCGACACACTGCCAGAAGGGTTCACCTTGTTTGCACCTTCCCCATGAAGATGCCACATGCTCCATACCCCTCTTGCCGCCATGGCAGCGAGCGCTGCCAGTACAGCCCCACGGCTTAAAAGCAGCCACATCCTGTCCTGGGCTTGCAAGCTCTCTGGGGCAGAAGCCGTATTTAGACCTGTGCATGGGACAGCTCTGCTCATTCATTAGTTCTGAACCTTTGCTAAGCTACAGGCTTATGAATACCCCGGAGGAGATGCAAGGTCTCCGTGAATGGCGGGCAAACTTCCCCCCACCAGAAGTCAACCACAGACCTGGGGAACCTGCGGTGCGGTGCCTGCACACCTCTGATCCAGTGAACGGCTGCAAAGTGTGGCCTCCAGACTTCTGAGGAAGACACAGGGCTTCAAATGTGCATTGATCCCCAGACACGACTGTTTCACAACCAAACCGCACACACCAGCAGGGAGTGGGCAGCCCTGCCTGCCGCCCGTAATGAGCCGACCCGCAGGCGTCCTCCCAGCTCTGCAACCCCAGGGGTAATTGCTGTACATTTTTAGCCTTGCCTGCAGCTGCATCACACAGTGAATGCTGCCAAGCTGTGTCCAGGGCCAGGTGTGTTCAGAAAAAAAGGATAATCAGTATTTAAAAAAAGAAGACCAAAAATCCGGCACTGAATTCTGTTGCATCCATTTTTGCTCCTGCTGAACCAAACTGGCTGCCATCGAAGCAAATGGCAGATGAAGAAAACATTGACTTTCTGCTTAGGTCAATAAACAAGATAAATTGAACAGAGTTGGAAAAAGGAACATCATCATTTACCCGAGGAAGAGAGAGGGTTAAAGGCAGAGAGGCTGAGGCAGCATGCAAGCCTGTATCTCAAGTGTGGACCAGCTGTCCTGTTTCCCCTGGGAGCTCAGCACCGGGAGGTCAAAATATCTTGGGGCTGGGTGACTCATTCTGCTGTGCCTTTAAAACAGAGCACCCCAGACCCAAATCCCGGGATAAGACCATGGGGGACTGCATTCACATGGCTGAGCATCTGCTGGTGCCAGCGGCACTGTCAGCAGGCCAGGCAGGCACTCGAAGCACCGCCCGAGAACAGGCAAGCACTTTAACGCAACGGCAGCACTGAGCTCGCGCATAAACACTCCCTGATGTCGAAGTTTTCTTGGAGCTCCTCTGGACTCACTCAGGTACCAAACATCTGCAGACATCCTGCCTTTTTCTGTAAATCTTCATGCTATCGCATTATCAAGTGGAACATAAAGAATGCATGCATTTATTAAAGGCAGAACAGACCATGCCTGTTGGCAGATTCTTCAACAAGACCAGTTACTGGCACTAAGCGTCCCGCATCAAACGTGTTTTGAAGAGCTGCAGTACAGCAGAGGTTGCATGGGATGCAGCAAGAGCTGAGCCCGTGGGTCAGCAATGGGAGGTAAGGGCAGAGGTGCATGGGATGGGAGCATCCCTCCCTCTGAGCCATCCTGACCTCTGCCGTCAGCTTCATTTCAGTTGCCAGCATAAGTGCGGATATTCAGTTTGAACCACAATTCACAGGAGAAGACACTGCCGTGTGGGGCTTGGTCATCACTACTCCTGAGCGATTGGATCTGTCAAAACAGAGCAGGGGAAGCTTGCTGGGGAATCTGCTCTCTGGCTGCACATTTAGCAACAGGAGATTGATCTCAGGAGAAGAGGAGAGGAGGAAGAAAAGAAAGAAAAAAGAAAAACCCTTGTGCACTGCAGGACCACCCTCTTCCTCCTGCTTATCACGTTCCACTTGCCGCCTTTATTTTAGTGTCTATTTTAACAAAAGGGACTAAATGGAAAGGTTTCCATGCTAATCCAAGATCTGTTCCCAGGACGCTGAGGGGATGGGAGGGGACTGCACAGAATACAATTTGCTTCCTTCAAAAGGTATGAGAGAGAGAAATGTAAAACCCAGTGCTGACGAGGCAGCAGCGGGAATGTGCTCAGTACAAAACAGGCGTTTGTACAGCGCAAACCACGAACCCGTGCTGGTAGAGTGCAGAGGGAATACAAAGGAGGTTACGAGTGCTCCTAGCAGCGAGACCCGCAAGCGCTCGGCACTGAATACCGAGCAGCCGCCAGCACAGAGGCAGAGCCACGCCAAGGGACGGATCCTGCAACACAGCTGGGGAAACGCTGGGAGCTCGGTGGTGGAGAAAAACCTCCCGGGAGGGAACGATCCTGGCGGTCCCCTGATATGGTGGGGAAACGCTCGGCACCAGAGCGCGGCGCAGCATCCCTGCAGGCGATGGGATGCCAGGAGTCCGTCAGCACCCGGTCCCTGCGCGTACCGGGAGGGCTGCCTGCGCCGCAGGGGCTCACAGGGGACTTGGGGCACTCGGCGGTACACATGCCATCCCTGGTCACGGGGCGATGTTTTGGGCATGGCAGTGCCCTGGCCCATTCTGCATACAGAGTGATGCTAACCCAAAGCCTCCCAGACATCCAGACCAGGTCTCCTCTTCAGTGACATACGTGACAAACCTGGATTTTTCAGCCGATAAGCGGCATCAGAAGAAAGCCCCTGCAAGTGGCTGTGAATATGACCCTTGGAAAAGGAGTCAACTAAGAGCTTTTTGGACACAGAGCTCACCAGGGAGGCAAATCTGAGGATTTATGAGCAAGAAAACAGTCTGTTGTTTGTTTTTTTACCATTTTACCCTAACAGGCTTCTGCATACATATTTGCAGAAGGAAAGACTGAACTGAACTTGCCTCTCCAATTTTTTGTTTCGATGGAAGCAGCACTGCTAAGCTGAAACGACCGCCAACCGCCAGCCTGAGGGCAAGGAACTTGCTTCCACTGACATTACAAGAATCTCCCTCTGCCTCAATTCGACTTCAGCAACATTCGCCTCTATCTATCCAACACCGAACTTGGTTTAAGAAATGAAGCTGACCTTAAAACCCCTGCGGGGCTGCTATGCCAGAGGAATGAGGAGGGAATGTTACCCAGAAATAAAGCACAGAGCAGGAGTTGGCATTTCTGGATTTACTGCAGCCTCTGCTGCTGAGTTACTGCACGACCGCGGGCGACTCACAAGATATGTCAGTGCTCCAGACTCCTCATCTGTAACACGGGGACAACAGCTACCTACCTCCCGCGGTGCCATGTAGTTAATTAATGCTGCTTTGAGTTGTGAAGATGAAAAGCAGCATATAACTGCAAAATAACGTTTTATTATTATTATGAATGAAGCTTCCACTTGTTCCATTAGAGTGAACCTTAACGCAGTGCTACTGTAGATACTGTGAATTGTTCCTAGCGGCTGTACGACTGCTGGCACTCACAGGGTTTTGATTGTAGACTTGCACGTAAGAGCTTTGAACAAGTCAGGAGGAAAAAGAAGAAAGAGAGGTAGTGGGGAGAACAAACAAATAGAAATTCCACCACATCTTATGCTTAGCACCCAGAGACAACATGCCCACCATCCTGGAGGCTGGAACAAAAAAACCACAGAGACAAAAGCATCTCCTCACCTCCTGCTCTTGTCTGTGCTTTACACCGACAGGCTGCCGTAGCCCCGCGCGCGTCACATCGGGACAGATTGTACTGCAAGGGCACTTGAACAGCAAATTTGGATCGCACGGCTGCTTTAGGAAGTGATTCACTGCATCGTCTCGATTTGACAGGTGAGAGTACTGCAGCACAAGATGCCGAAGCTGCCCGCTCATGGGCGTGCAGCGAGCTGTGGGCAGAACAGGGCGCCCGAAGCACCCAGACTGCATCCCGTCCAGGCTCAGCTGGGCCCCCGCACACCCACACACCCCTTGGTTTTCCCTGCCCCGCACACCCCTTGTTTTTCCGTGCCCCGCACACCTCCTCGCTCCGCAGCCAGTATCCCGCCCAGCGTGCCCGTACCCAGCACCTCGCGAGCTGCACGCAGGCGCAGCCCCTCTCCTGCCACGGGTGTTTTGGAGTTTGTAACACCAGACCGGAACACAGCAAACAAACGCGCAGTTCCTGGCTCAAATACTTCAGGCAAATCACCTTTTCCTAGCTGTTTCCTGCATTATTTAGTAGAGAGCCAGTAGTATTTCCTTTGCTCCACTTTGTCTCTTTTTAGCCTGCACCTCTCCAAGGCAGAAACCCCTCCTTTGCTGCATATGCAGCACCTGGCACAGGTTTCCTGACCCTGCAGTCAGCCTTTCTGCATGCCAGCAATACACGCAGAGCAGCTTGCAGCTCTCCATCGCGCCTGCACCGCCGCTCCTCCTCTCCCTGGCACCTCCACTGTGCCCAGCTGAAGGACTCGGTGCCTGCAGTACACAGCGGCAACGCTGCTCCTGATAGCTACCTTCCATGTTTAATTCAGAGGCTAGTTTAGTTAATCTATTTTTTAATAATTCATCCCTTCCATCTTAATTTTGGTAGTTGTTGAAAATCCCTAATAAAACATTTAAGGGCTCTTTTACCAAAGCAATGGCATGATTTACTTGATGGAAGTCAGTCTTTGATGTCCTGCCTTAATTCCCTCCCTCCTACTGTGCCTCAATCCTGTTTATCGCTGTGCTGGAGGTAAGAGGTTCTTGTCGAGTTTTGTAGCACTTCGATGCTTGGTCAGCGTTAATAATTCAGCTGCCCTGCACGGCTTGGACAAATCATGTAGCACATGAGCCCCTTCCTTTTATCAATAGCTGTCTCTGTCACCACAGCTTGCGGCATCGGCATGGAGCGGCGCTGGGACCAGGCAGGGCATCCTGACCAACGCGCGTCAGAAGCGTGAGCAAAATATCACAGGTGCCAACTACATTGTTCAAAGAATATACACCCTTTTATAGCACTTATATTTCATTCTCTACTGCTGGAATGGAGAAACATGCTGGGTTTTGCATCCATAATTGGGGAAGAACAGATGGTAGAGGCACAGTTGGAAGTAATACAGCTATTAAAATAATCTATACAGCTTGTAATTTCTCCAACACGTGAGAAAAAGCGGAGCCTGCCTTCGCCAGAGTGCCTCGCCCAGCCCTTCACCAGGCTGCAATATGGGCGGGAACGTTTTTTGCAGTTGTTGGGATATCCAGGTGTTTGGGTGGTTTTGATGGCAACAGGGAAGCTCCCTCTCTGTAGCAAACATCCACAGGACCAAGATTCAGCAGATCTGGTCTCTGCTCTTCTACGGCTTAGGATGCAAAGCAACAAAGCTGGTGACCCACTGCTCTCTTGCGTGGCTCCCGAGATGCAATGAAATTACAGCAAAGAAACTGCAGCTGTCTCTGTCACCACAGTGATCCACACGTGCATGGCATGAGCAGCCCTTTCTCCCATGCACAGTCCAGGTGATGTGGATCCAGTGGGTCCCCATCACCCTTCCAGCAAGGCACTGTCTTCTACCACATTACAAAAGAACCCATCTTCCCCAAACCATCCAGCTAAAGGAACTGCTTGCTTTGCGTTCATCCTAATGATACAATAAAAACAGCAAAAAGTCCCGAGTACTTCAGGTGGGTAGGGGTGTCTCTGTAGTTAGCTTAAACTGGGGGTGACAGGAGAAATAATTATGCCCCAAAAAACCCCACTGATTGACAAAAATTGAAACTTCTCATGGGAACGCCCAGACTTGGAGCTGACACCTATCACTTTCAAAGCTCAAGAGCTTCTTCGCAAGGCCAGACCCAGAGAAGCGTCCAGAACAGCCCAGACTGCAAGCTGACATATGGAAACGTATGTTCTCGCTCTGCATGATTTAGGCTGTGGTTTCAGAAACCTCTGTGCCCTCCAAAAGCCCCAACCACCAGGTTATTTGGTACCTCTCGATGGGTGAGGGTTTATCTCTGGGCTTTGGTTATTGCTCTGCATTGGTTTGTTTTTCCACACAGACCCACTACAGAAAAGGTCCTACTTCATCAATACAAAATGGAGAAAACGTATGAAATCTCAAAGAAACACACTGGAAGGAGTAATCCATTCCTACACAGACCCAGAGGCCAACATCCCCATCCTGATTTACAGAGCAGAGAATAAAGTGAAATCACAGCAGGAACCATTCCCTGGCAGGGAACCCAAGCCCCCCAGGCCTCCCATGAACACCTCCCGAGGCCAATGCAATGATTTTCCCAGCCAGAAACCTCTTCGTTCAGCTTAAAATCTTCACTGCGATCACACAAGCGCCTCCCCAGATCCCTGCCCTCTGCCCTGAACACACTGGAGCCAGCAGGACATTACCTTGACAGCTGGCTTTGCTTTATGGAGCTGTAAATACATTTTTTAATAGGCTGGCGGCAAGAAAGATGCGTTTCAGACTCAACAACATCCCAAATTAGCTGAGATTCATTTCAAAAAGGGTGAAGGGGGAGAGGAAGGGGGAACATGAGCCTGAAACCCACAGAATGTAAAGTCTTGAAAGCAACTGCCAAAAAGCCCCTGCACAGCTGCCTGCTGGCTCTGGGAAAGGGATTAAAACCTCGAGCAACACCAGGCTGAAGCGGACATCACCAAGGAGGCCACTGCGGGCGGTGCTCGTGCTCTGAAAGGCATTTTCTTTTATTAAATTATGATTTTCCTGGAGAGGACCCAGCCTCTGCTGATGTCCAGCTCTCCCCTGCCCCATCCCCACACTGAGGTGGCCCCGTGCTGGGGCTGCAGCATCTTGGGTCAGGGTCCTGCTACTTCCCAGGGGCACCCCCAGCTTTTAGGGGACCAAGCCCTTCTGCAAGGGCTGGCTGAGCCCTGCGGAACCCCTGGCCCCAGGAGCAGGGGGTGACCACCAGCACAGGAGAGCCCTGCCAAAAAGTGTTTGCTGCCTCCATCGTGGAGGCATCTCCTCCTCCTCCGTGTGCTGCAGCATTAAGCCTGACGTGCCTTCGTTAGCCCCAGCGCTGCTCTCTGACGCCTAATTTGACTAACCCTTTAGTGACTAATTTAATTACCCCGGCCCACAAACTGACAGACAGCTGTTAAAAATGGTTATTGCATTATTAATACGCTCCAGTAATTTCCCATTAAAACTATACTGTTAATAATTTTTCCCTGTATTTCTTCCCTCTTAATTAGTCTATTTAAAACTTTGAAGGAATATTCTCTTTATGGTAAATGGGAGCGTTGAGCAAATTACATTTTTGATTGAATACTTCTGTGATAGGCCAGCAAATAAGACCGTTGAGTTGTTAATTATTGTCAGAGTTTCACACGATGCCTGCTAATGAGGCAGTCAATCTTCTCTGCCATTCCTGGAATATTAATGGAAGCCTTTGGTATTGATTTTGTCAACGGGAGGAACCAGGAAATCCTCTTTCTTGTGTAGCTCTGGGTGCTGGGGAGGGGGCTGCCCAGTGCTGGATGGCGTCATGGAGAAGCCCAGAGACCTTTGGGATGGGCTGAGCCAATGATGGCTTGAAGCCGGGTTGAGCTGAGGAAGCTCTGGGGCTCGCACACCCAACGGGCGAGCAGCCATGTCCCCACCAGGGACTATGCCCCGCGGCCACGTACGGATGCCCAACAGCCGCATGGGCGCCCGCGTCAGCTCTGGCCGGCCACGCTGGTGCCCCCGCCGCACTGCTGCCTCCCCCCAGCCTAGCTGCTGATGCTCACCTGGATCAGATCGCTCCTCCTCTCTGCGATAGGGTATTTTGTATTTTGCTTTAAGCAAAGGGAAACACCTGATCTCTCTGGACTTCAACAGGTATTTCCATAGAGTGATGCAGGGAAATCATTAGCAAAGCAACCGCGGGTCAGGATTCACACCAAACCGCGCGGTGGTAAGAGATCATTCAAAGCAGACTTTGAGTTGTGCTGGAAGGTGGAAAAGGGAGGTTTCAGTAACATTCCTCAAGCTGTTTGGGTATTGATCCTGTCTGACGTTTGTGCTAATGCTCTCATCGGAGGAAGGAGGAGTTCGGCAGCAAAGTCTGCCATTGTCCGAGTTGCAGGACTTGACGACTCTTCCCATCTTGGCTCCCATTGCCTTGCCCATATTCAGAGAGCTGGTCTGGTGGGCAGGGAGGGCCATGCCCAAGGCCATTTCCTGTGCCAAAGCCACCTCCCTGCAAACAGTGCCTTGGCCAAGCCAGCAGTGATCCTGCTAAAAAAGCCCTCACTTTAGAACAGGGGAGCTGGGGCAGAGGGGGTCTGTGGTACAGCAGGCTTTCCTGGGCCGGGCTTCGTCATTTCATATATGTGACCTCTGGGCTGTCAATGACAGCGAGTAACGAAGAGCCTTTCCAAAAGCTCGCAGTTGCTCACAAACCAGTGCTCGGTTGGGTTGGGTTGAATCCCATGATGCAAACTCAGCCCAGCCCAGTGATATTGAGAGGCAGAGATTGGGACGGAGGCACACACTTAGACCCCCCACCCATGCCACCGCATGCCTCAAGCCTGACCAATGTCCCAGCTGTCCCATTAACACCACCTCCCCTGGGCAGGCAAGGAGCAGCCCTTCTCTGCGCCCGAGCTGCATGCGCATACATGCAGTTAAAGGATGACGCACGGATCCCTCCTTCGGCGCTCGAGAAGCAAGCACGGACACACAGAAACTGTTCCACTGCAGCACTGGAAAGCTGCTCAAGAGGAGCAACCCCCTGCACCCATGTGTCCTCCTCCATCTTCTGCTGGTACTTGACCTCCTGCAAGAAAAAGGGAGCAGCCCTTGCCAGTGCAGGAACATTTCCACACGTGCACGTGGAGCCGTGCTGGGCAGCACAGTGTGTTGGTGACAGCTCACCCCAGCCAGCTGAAGCACAATGACTGGAGACATTTCCCAGCACATTCGTACGGCACGGCCTCACCTAGCACACACATAGAGTAAGTGGCAGCTATGCAGATGACCCATCTGTGGGATGAGCAAAAAAAGACGACTGTGGACCAAAGGCAACAGATTTCAAAATCCAGATGGGCGTAAATTCAGCTCCGGGCAGCGGCAGAGGACAAAGGACTGGATTTGTCAGGACTGTATGGCACCAAGTCAGAGCAGAAATGTGGCTTTCCTAAATAGGTCACACAGCGTTTCGTGCTCTGTTTTATTTCTGTAGACACGCTTTGAGGAAGCGGCTGCGTGGGCGCCTGACCCAGGGACTGGCAGAATCAATGGGCTCGCACACAGCCCCACAGCCCAGCTCATCTCCCTTCAGACTGCTTGAGCCTCCCCAGCCCTGCTCCCACCACGGAAAGCCAGGGAAGACGAGATAAACCTTGCAAAGGTCAGAAAATCTTGGTGACAGCAGGCAACGTGCCGGTGTACACCAGATGGCACAGCTGCCATGGAGAGGCCAGAGCTCAGGGACATCCCTCTGGTTATCTGCTGCAGCTACTCCACCCAGCCAAACCCACGCACTCCCCCAAAATTAGATGGGGCTGATCTGGGATTGCCTTATGTCTGCCTGACCGGCGGCTGCAGGTACAGCAGGAAAGGTGAGGATTTTTTTGGAGCATCTGCCAGGATGCTCCCGATACCCTGCAAAGCCCATCACTCGCAGCTGCACAGCCCCGGAGGCTGGAACGACATCGAGAGGGACAGGCAGGGGACAACAGCCTCAGTGGGATCAGCCGCACGGGACCGCAGCCAAAGGGAGCCCAGATCCCCATGCACGCAATGGAGCAGGCTGCCAAAAGGCCAGGGAGCCAGATGTTTGACAGCAAATCTTCTCCCTTAAATCTCTGCAAAGCCGCAGCTGATGAATCCGAAAGGCACACAACCGGGGCATCTTGCCGCACCACTCTCCAGATTTGTGCTCAATTCCATGTGTTTCTTGGCCTCTCTCGAGGCTGGGAGAGGGGATGGCACTGATTTCTGTTTTTTTTTCCTCCTCTGTGCAGCAGGGTGGTGGATTAGCACTGCTGCTCCCCAGGCACCCAGCGTCCCTCCCACCATCACCCCAGCTGTCTCCGAGCCCATCTGACGCCCACTTTTGCTTTACAAGCCATGCACTGCTTTTACTGCAACGAAGTTTTTCAGGCTCAGACTAAAAGCTGCCTGAGCTCCAAAGAAGATGCCACGAAAAGCCCTTCGGTCCGTGACAGCCATTCCCGACTCTCCTCCTTGTACATCAGTATCATATATCAGCTGTGTTTGAGCACAGACTGTCTTTCACCCCCAAAATCCCATGCCATCCCAGTGGTCTGGCACCAAGTCAAACTCGCACAAACCCAGACAGGCTCCTTCACGTGGACACAGCACCCACTGAGCAGGCTGGAGGTGGAAAGGACAGGCTCATCCCAGGATCCCACCAAGTAGGGACGATCCGCTCCTACCTTAAGTGCTCGAGAAGCTCGTATAAGAGAGAGAAGAAGCCAGGTCTCATAACACAGCTAGCTCTGGCTTCTTGGCTCACATCAGTGCAGCACCACATCCTGCCTCACACAGATCTCCTTTCCTGTGGGGAGATGCACAATGATAACCAGAGCCATCAACACCTCCGTGCAGGGACAGGGAACATGAGCCACCTATTCAGAAAGGGCAGAGAGAGACACCCTGGAATAGTCTACCCATAATAAATAGCATCAGCTTGAGGTGACCACCCCAACTACTTGGGGCAGGTCTAAGAGAGCTCATTTTCACTGTTGGTAAAACAAGGTCAAAGTCCTTCATCCGTGAGATTTGGACCCAATGGAAGCCAGCTACCAGCTCCTGGGTAAAACACCACCACGAATGCTGGCAGAAACCCACAGCCTCCCCAAAGGAAAGCATCACCATGCAGCAAGAGGAGAAAACGCTCCCGGCTGCCATCACCCATCACCTTCCAATTCCCTGCGCGGGGACCACGCGCACCAGGCACTGCCGCCCAGGAAACAGCTCAGTGCTACTGGGCCTAAGGTGATGCTTCAAATACGGGCAGACCTTGAGTTAATGGCAGATTACAGGCTGCCAGCACAGGCACACATGGGATAAACGGCAGCTGGGTTCAAGAGCCTTGCCACAGGTTAACTTCATCCCTTCTGCAGGGTTTTCAGGGCATCCCTCTGGGGAGCTGGCACAGAACAGCTGCTGGGCAGCGTTTACTCAGGTGGACGAGCCCTAGCAGATGTCAGGGCCCATTACACACAGACCATGCCTGCTATAGATGGGTGTAAGCAACATATTCACCTCTTGGACTCTATAGGTCAAGGAGCTCTTTATTAAACCACCCAGCACTTTATCATTAACCCTTTATAAACTACTCTGCTACAGCCCAAAGCTGCTCAAATCCAGAGCAACCACATTTCACAGCCAACGTCTTTAGCTCTGGCCCATCTGTGTTTAAGACACACTGATTAAAAAAAAAAAAAAAAAGAATGTGAACTGAACTGAATAAAGAGACTTCTCACTGCAAAAGCTCAGTGCATATTTACACAGTATCCTGCCTTAATTCTCAGCTTCTTCATTTATGTCATTTTAAGCCCTCCACAGTAGCGGGGAAGTATTAGCTGGTGTTTAATTGTGTGCTTCTGGGTTCAGTGTGGCTCCTGAAGAGCTGCTGCAGGGAGAGAGCCTCCATCCACGGGTGACTGGGGCAGCACAGCCAGGATTAGCAAGGACGTGGGCAGGCAGTGACAGGGGACATCCCGTGGCACAGCCCCGAGCTGGGGGTGAGCTCTGCCTGTGAATGCCACCAAAGGGACAGCCTAAAAGAAATTAAGGGCTCTCATTTACACTAATGCTTATTTATATGGCTCAACACACACAGGTAGAGACAGCTTCAGTCCGTTAGCACTAGGGAAAATGCACGTTCACAGAGAACTTGGTAAGGAACAGGACTCTGGCCCCGCAGGGTATATCCTCCTGCCCCTAGAGTCACTATGGCAGGTCATTGAAGCTGGTTGCCTAGGGTCTCCCAGGCTTCTGGAAGGGCATCACCACAGCACAGTCTGGCCCATCCTAAAGCACACACATAAGGCAGAAGGACATGAGCACTGAGCACGTTTTAACTGACACACCAAGGGTGCAGAAAGCAGCAGTGCCACAGCGGGCACCAAGTGACTCGGCTGCGTGACACCCAGGACAAACCCCGACGTGAGACGCCAGGACCTGCTGTTTGCAGGAGGTATGAGTATGTTCTCCCCCAAACCCACCCGAACCCAGTGCCAGCAGACCTGAACGTGCTCCCCATGCAGCTGCATGCTCCGCATCCCTCCCCTCCAAAGCCTGCTCAAGTGCTTCTGCTTTAACCCTCAGACGGAGGAGAAATGTGTCAGGTGAATTGTGCAAGGACTGCCTGGTCCATCTGCACACACATCCCTCCATCCCTGCTTCCACTCCAGCCACCCTGCTCAGCCCTGCCAGCACCGGACCCTGAGCACAGCAGTCCCTGACTACACCCTCTGTGCTGCGACAAAAGGCACTTGGTTCAGCCGCTAACACCTCATTATATCCAAAGCACCTGAAGAAATGTCTGGAGCTGAATTGATTAGTGCACAGGAATTTTTCAGGCAGTGAAAGCTGGGCAATTCCCAAGACGGGATTATTTTTTTGCAAAGCTTCACCTAATTTTCTCAGGGTTTTTTTGTTGTTTTTTTTTCCTCCCACTCGCTCCCCAGCCCTCCTTCCAATCCTCTCCAGCTTTGCAGCACTCTTTGATTTAGTCTCTCAAAACAATATTCTGCTTAATGCACTCTAGCGTGGCACCCAGGAAAGCACCACCGCTCACTAGACCCCTGGGCTTTACACGCGTAGCAGCAGCAAGAAGTTTAGAGAGCTTTTCCTTTTCACTCTGTAGCCAGCAGCCAGACTTGGAGAGACCGGACAACCTGCCAGCTACTTATCAACATCTACATCAGAAAAAGATAAGTCAAGTATGTAGCAAATAAACAGATGAAAAAGGGCAATGATGCAAAACCTGGATACAGCAGGGGCAAAGGGCAGGGGATTTGCAGCTGTGGCGCAGCATGGCTGCAGTCCCGCCAGGCAGCTGCGGCAAAGCACAGGAAGGTCAAGGGTTTTCTGTGCCAATGGGCAATGCTGGACACGGCACACTGTGCTACACTGATACCATCTGCAAACCACGTGCTGAGATTTTTGGTCCCTACGCCTTGAAGGCGCTGCATCGGCTCTCCCTCCGGGTACCCGGAGAGCAGAGGGCATGATAAACCGCCCCGAGAGCTGGGCTGACATCCCGGAGCAGAGCAAAGCCCTCAGAGCAGCAGCTGCGGCCATGGAGCACTGCACCCAGCCCAGCGGGGTTGATGGAAACATCACCCTGGCTGCTCAGGAGCTGAGCCAATGCTAATTAACTTCATTTGTCTTCGGAGAGCGCAGCCGCCCCAGTTCACTGGCTGCAGCTGCCGCTGCCCCATAGTTGAAGCTGGACAAGGGTTTTCCCACGCGGTTTTGTTGGTGAGCACGATGTTCCTCTGTAGCCACATGTTTACCCCTCATTCCTTCCACAAACAAACAAAAAAACCCCATAAAATAAGCCTAGGGGTTCATTTTCTCCAAGAGCCCTTTCCAGACCTGCAAGGGACGGAGTCTTTCTGGAAATGCCCTTAAAACAGAAGGACAAACCTCCCCGGCTTGTGTCCACCTCCGTTCCCGTTGTCTCCGCTGAGATTGTTTCTCATCCTTGTGGCAGCTCTGAAGCCTATTGCAGGTCCCTGGCACACTCCCAGGAATGTCTCAGCTCTGATGAATTTTATTAGTTTTGTCCTCTGAATGAAGTGATCCAACAGCAGTCATGGGAGATAAAAACCAGAAAGGAGGGGCAGAAGCGGACCACACTGGGCAAGTTTACGGCATTTGAAATCTCATCAGAACCGGCTGGTTGATGGTGCCAGCTCTTTCCACTAAATTGCATTTAAAAATAGCTAAAGATAAGTTATCAATGTTTTCCCAACGTCACGACCCCACACAGGACTGCAGTCCCCAGTCACACAACTGAACTGGAGGGGAAGCGCGCATCCGGGTGGGAAAGGGGCCGCCATCCCCCCTGCTTCAATGCACAGCGGGCACTTAAGGACACGTCTGCTTATGCCAGACCTGGGAGAGGGCGCTGGCTCAGAGCATCCTCCCCCAGACACGGGGAGTCCTGGCCCTCGTGCCACTGCCACTGCCCTCATTTCTCAGCCGTCCCTCTCCTGTCCCCGCCAATGCAACGCTGCATGCTCTCGGCTTGCGATGGGTGAAGGCAACGTGGGTCAGATGGGTCGGAAACAGGAGACAGCAAAGCTGACTCCAAATCCTTTGCATTTGCTGGGGCTCAAGTATCTGCTCCACAAACCAGCCCTGCACCACACTTGTTGAGCTGCTGTTGTGTCCCTCCCCAGTGGCCTGGCACTCTCCAAAAGCACCGCATCCCTGCCAGCAGTGGCTGCGCCCTGTGCCCTGCTCTTCACCAGCTCCCAGCCCAGCCATCCCCTGGGACCTGCAGCAAACATTGTCCATGCTGCCTGGCAAGTCCCTAGCATCTCCCCATCCCCGAGCACCGCTGTGGTTTTTCACTCATTTCTCATTCGCTTGCAATTGCCACAAAAAGGTGCCCTCTCCCTGGCCAGGAGGCGACCACCTGTTCCCTCTCCCGCCTGGCTTCCCAGAGCCCTGCCCAGGCAGCAGACGGTCACAACGGACAGGTAATAAAACTCAGATGGGGGGGAAGACATAATTAGGGAAAAATAGCACAGACAGGTTGGATCAACGAAGAGGCCACGGGGCTGCACCGCCTTTGAACAGGCAGCTGCAAAGCACGCTCCAGCCGATGTTTAACAGGAAGCAAAGGCAGGGAGATAAAAACAAATAACACCTTCAAACGGGGACAGGAGAGCTCCTCTCACTGCAGAAAATCAGAAACACCTGATTTTGTTACCCTGCATATCCTTAAGTGCATGCATCAGTGACATGTTTTAAAGCCCCTGCCTGCCCCTCCAAACCCTTGTATTTGGTACTTGTCTGGATGCTGGCAGGATCCTGCTCCACAGAGCTGAGCTGTGCTGGCAATGGGTGGTTTGACGGATGGACAGACGGACACACACACCAGCATCAGAAGATCTGGCATAAAGAGAAGCTGCAGAGCTCAGTGCCAAATCATGCTGTGCGATGGGAGACCCCAGCTACATTAAAGGGAACCATTCTGGGTGTGAGGCAGCATGTGCATATTTGGCTGATGTTGGGGGTTTTTAATTGTCTCAATAAATACATAAACAAAATCTGTTTGTGCATTTGTTTGCTTTTCCCTCCTGGGCTCTGTGGCACCATTGGTGAGAGGAACAGCAGCCACTCAGCTGCACAACTCGTAGCTGCTCCTGGTGCTTGCTCTCTGCCATGGATTTGCCTACCAGCTACGCCCAAATTTAGTCACTGTCCCTAAGTGCTGTAATCATTTTCTGTGTAGTTTTATGGCCCAGCATGAAGAGCTCAAGAATTTAGCAGGATTGCACACAGAGCTGGAGCACAGAGAGGGAAATTCAGCATTACTGTAGCAGGGATTATTAAAAAGCCCACAGAGAGGCAGGACTGAGATGTCCCTCTGCTTCTGCGCATTACAGATCCCACCACTGGAGGTGGAACAGGAGAGATGCTCTGAGGACAGTGAGGTCTCTGCACCCTCCCAGTACAATGGAAGTGCTGGTAAACACAGGTTTCCGTTCTGACCTACCCAAAATACCCCCTGGATGATTCCAGACTAAGTTTATTTTTTTCCTCCCTTTCCTCCCTGTCCCTCATTTCCCCATCACACCACTCCTGTGATTCCTCTCTCCCTCTGGTGCTTGCAGCCTTTGGTGGCTGCCACAAGGTTATGTCCCCATGTAGTCATCCCTTAGCCAAATGAGACACAGCTGATTCCTCCAATCTACTGTCATAAATCAAACCAGGAGGCAGCGACCAGGAAAAATCCCACAAGCAGCCAAGATGATGCAAAGCTGACACACGCATGGCAGAGGCTGGCAGCTGTGTCTCTGTGCAGCATCCGTCCTTTCCCCATAGAGGATGAGGCCAGGGGCTGCCTTTATCCCCATGTTAAGCACCGGGAGTTGCTCCTCCAATGCTTTTGTGAGACGACAGCGTGTTGGGGTGATAAGAAGCCCAGGCCAGAGCTGTGGGGACGTTATCTCCGGGGATGCCGGCGTCTCTGTGATGTGCACAGTAATGGATTGCTCTCTCTCCAGCAATGAGTAAGTTGTGCTTGGTGATGCAATGATCAATTTGCTCCATCATGTTAAGCTGTCCATTCATCACAGGCACCTGCTGTCAGCTGCTCACGGCCACATCGCTGGTGCCCATGACTGCTGTTATCAACGGGGCAAGAGCCTGGAAGGCAGCAACCTGGGGTCACTGCTCCTGCTGAGAGACAGCCCCAAAAAGGGCTTCCCTTGCACGAATGCATCCCAGGGCTTGGTGAACAGGCGATGCTGCAGGGACGGATGGACCATGGAGGCAGAGCAAAGAAACAGCAGCAGGAGAGGACCCAAGAGAAACATTTTTGCACTGAATTGGGTGGTGCTTGAGATGAGCAAGAAACCCATCTTGTGCTGGAGCAGAGTGCCCCATAAAACTCCCTCGAGCCTCAGTGGTGCTCGCCTGTAGCAGCACCCATTTGTCTGTGCTCCTGCAGGTGAGGCACAAGGCCCAGGTGCAGAGCAGATGAGATCTGCTGACGCTGTGACAAAGCCGATTCCCCTCTCCTGGCCCAGATTCTCTCCACCTCTCTTCTCTACTTTGCTTTTCATCCTCCTCCGCAAGGCAGGGAGCCTCGCACCGCAGTGCTCGGCACTGACTTGAAAAGCGCCCGAATCACTGCAAAAGCAGCTGCCACACTGCTGCTTCTGGCAGAGAGCCCCTGCAAGACGGGGGCAGCGGTCGTGTTGCAGGGGCACGGCGGGGCTCAGCCAGGAAGGGCCACGCACGGGGAGCGAAAGCTCAGCTCCTGGCCTCGACACGGGCCGGCCAGCGCTCCCTGGGACGCGCGTGGGCTCAGAGCTGGGGAGCAAAGCCAGCTCAAACGCGGTGTGTGCAGTGCTGAAAGAACTGAAAATGAAATAATAATAATAACAATAATAAAAAATCTCACTGATTGTCCTTTGGCAAAGAATTCAGAGAGCAAAGGGGCTCACTTGGGAGCAAAACGAAGATGAATTGACAGAGAGTTCAAGAGAATTCATTCTGCCACTGAACACTTGTCTCTCCATCAGGACATCTCAAAGGCTTGTCAAGCGAAGGCAAGGCTTTTATTTGTTTCTATGGTTGCCATAACGATAGAGCTATATGTCATGTCAGGCAGCAGCTGAGGCTCGCTCCTCTGATTTATATCCGCTCACGAGAAATTACAAACTTTTCCGCAGAGCTGGCCGCACGGCGGGGCTGCGGGGAGCTGGGCAGGGGGTGCCTGCTGGCACCCGCCCCAACAGTGAGAGCAGGGCAGGAGGCCCCGGCACCTCCCAGCGCCACGCTCTGCCCCCTGGTGACGTCCCCAGCAGCAGTGCCACCCCACCAAGGGTGCTCCCATCGCCCAGCACTGGGGTGCTCAGTGCTCACGGCGGTGGGAGCAGGGGCTGTGGGTCCTCCCCGCTGCCGTCTCTAGCGAGCTGCTAATGGGGCGAGCAGCCCACTCTGAGTAAGAACAGTGGTGCCCCAGCCCACAGGACAGGCGATATGTCCCAAAGGACCAAAAAGAGGAGGTGAGGTGTCCAGGGAAGGTAAGCAGAAGGATAAAACACCTGACAGGAACTTGTTAATATCCATACAGACTGCTGTGTTCATGACCACGTTATTGGAGAAACACGGGATGAGAGAGAGGGATGGGAGTGATGGGAAGAAGGGAACCAAGGGGCAGTCTTTAAAGCAAGCAAGACAAGGTGAGAGATTTCTTGTCCTGGCGGCTGGAGCATGCAGCCCAGCTCAGGACCTGGCCGCCAGCACAAGCCAGAGGCTCCCCAGCACGAGGAGAGCCCCCAGCTCTGCTGGCCACCCTCATGCGAACAAAGGCGTCACCGTTAGCGTGGCTGCCACGAGCCAAGACGTATGACAGATGCGATCGTCGTGCAGAGGTTGATACTCTGGGGTTGATGAGAGGACGCTTAAAATGGTTACTGCTAAATTATATACAGAAGTTTCACGAACTCTAAGAGAAACCTGGTGCTTAGTTTACGATGCATGACCCTAAAGCATCCACTGCCAAGCTCTGCGTGGCAAGTCCAGTCCCCATTCCCCTCTGAGAGCATGCAGAGCACAGGCAGCATCCCCAGCAGGATGTCTGCACGCAGACCTGTCGCTCCTACCTGCAGGATTGGCTGCAGCCGCGGGAGGAAGCTGGAGAAAGCTTCAGCAGTGAACCACGTGGAGAACAACATCCCTGCGAGCAGCAGCAGGGAGTCAGCATTGCTCCGGAGAGCTGCTGAATGGCAGAGCCCCACCTGGCCTTTCTGCAGTCTCAAGCATCTTCATAAAACCACAAGGCTACATTTGAACCTTTAACCTTCCAAGTTGTAAAGACTTCATCACTTGTTTTCTCCAAACCAGGTCTTCTGCAATTTTCCTGCATTAAACTCTTCAAGACAAGTGACCCCAGAGCCAAAAGGTGCCAGGCTAATGAAAGGTCTGGAGGAATGCAGCATGCTCGTTATTAAAGGCACAGAAGAAATACAGGACTGAATTACCATCATGACATTACAGGACAGCAAACAGGACACTCCAGGCGCTGAGACACAGCTGTGTTCCAGCTGCTGTAATACGGCACAGGATCTGACCCTCGGCACGGGGACATGGCTGGATCGGAGCTAAAGCAAGGCAGCACTGCGAGCAGGAGCTGCCAGCATGGAGGGACAGCAGTGCCACCATGGTCCCAATGAGCAGGGCCCCCCAGGGGCAGAGGGGTGACTTTTGAACACAGGTGCAGTGGATAGTATGCGTTCACCTCCAAAATTAGGTCCAACGTTACTGGCCATCGTTGGGACATCTGGACCACCAAAAGTGCTGCATTACTGCTCCCCTGACTTGCTGCCAACATACAGCTCAGTCCGAAGGGACAAAGCAAAGAGGCTGCAAGATGAACAGCTCTAGAAGTAACGTACTCATTTCATGAAAGTGCCCAAGAACCTCAGCGCAGAGACAGGACAAAGTGATGCTCGAGAACACCAAACACCGCAACGTCCCTGCTCATGGAGCGCCTCTGCACCAAGCATCCTGAGCAAGGCTCTTCCACACCACCAACTCCACCAGCCCCAGCACTCAGCTCAGGCGGCATCACCTCCGTCTCCATCCATCACAGGGTGCTTGGGACCCTAAGCCAGCAGCCTGATCCCTGTTTGAGAAGTGTTTAGGTTCTAATGCAGAAATAATAGATCAGTTTTTGGCTTTCACTGTATCTGTGAACCCTTCCATAATTCAACATCAAATATTTATTATTACGTTTATTAAAGTTTTAATAATTTAGCATCTGCTGCACGTGAGACACAACCACCGTGAACTAGCCTCCTTTATTCTACCTGGGTCACTCCAACATTTATATCTAGAATTCGCAGTTCGGGTTTCATTTAGGAGGAGAGTAGGCAACAGTGTCTGTGCCAGAAACTACCCTCCTCCTGCCCTGGCATCCCTCCACCCCAAGACTCCTCCACGAGGATCAGTGTCCAGACACAATCACTGCACCAGAGCAGAAAGCAAACTTCCTAACCTCTACTTCTGCTTTCTAATGAAGATGTTAGGAGGCAAGAGATAACGTTTTCATGGCATTTTGGCTTGGAAAACATTAGCATACAACAAAGTGACCCTTCTCCTCAACCAAAAATCAGTCATCTTTTGCAGACAAAAACCAACTCTCCCGAAAGAGCCAAAATGTGATAGATATGTACCATCAGGCTCTTTTTACAGGAGAGAGAGCAAGCACTAATCTGCAACAAAAACATACTTGGAAGTGAGGACCTCTTGGATGCCAGTCCTGGCTCTGGCATAGGTTTTGGAGGTACTTGCTCCAAATACAGCCCTGCCAGGACTCATGATGGGACAGAAAAAAGGAAATCCACTATCCCATTGCTTTTGGAAAAAGAAAGATGAAATGGGCTGGGAAAACAAGGATCCTGCTAATGCCCAGGAAGATGATTCACAGCACAGACAAGAACTTGCATGTCAGGAAATTGTGTCTTCAGTCAACAGGAGAAGGCAGCAAGCAGGAAGGTGGGAGGGTGCTCCCAGAGTCTCCCTGGCACCCAAAGGTCACACGCTCAATCTGGATTTAATGGGGGAGAGGAAACACGCTAAATACCTTAGGAAACAGTTAAACCCTTGCAAACCAGGCAGAGGTGGATGATCACCACCATCACACCGGCGTCTGCTGCTCCCTTTCCAGCTGGAGCACAGAGGAAAACCATTTTGCCTGGACTGCCTTTCCAAGCACTTTGCCCACCCTCAGCCCACTCTCCCAGCAAGCAGCCTCTCCGTCCACTGAGGTCACACAGGATTAGATGTCAGAGGATGTCTGGCTAAAGCACAAGCTAGCCAAAATGGGGGAATCAGAGAAATATTCAGGCATTTACAGAATTCAAGGAAAGAAAAAAACTCTAATTGCATAATAGTTGCACAAGCAACATGGCCTTTCACCAGGTCTGACCTTGGCCCTTCACGAGCCCCAAAACAGACTATCAGTGGTCAGGAAGATGTGATGTACATGAGTTTCTGAATGATGATGGCACTCCTGTACCTGTAATTTAAGCTATGCAACCAAACATTAGATCTAAGCCACTTGAAAATTGCCTTGCCACAGGTTCATACCAATTTACCTGGACTGGATTAGCGGACTTCAGAGTTATATGCACATACCTGGCCTAGACCCATCAAGACCAAAAAAAATCTGTCGAGTCGTCATGTCAGATTTCTTATTAGAAGAAAATTAATCAAACATACCATTATAGAAATTACTGCATCCTCAGTAACAATTTAAAGAGCAGTCTAGTCACTCAAGCATGAGCAAAACGAGAAATCTGCTTCTTACCTGACATCTGCTGGATCTTCTGTCACCAGAACATCTGTCTTGCAGCTGGCAAGAGGATTGATAGAAAGCTCCACGGGGGGCACCACGAAGCTCTTACTGACAGGCAGCCACAGGCCTTGCCCCAAGCTATAGGTGGACCTAGAATGAGGACAAACATGTCATACAGGAATACAGCATCCCCAGCAAATGGGTAGACCTCTGCTGCACCTGACCACCTGGACATCAGAGCAGTGGTGGCATTATGGGATATGTCAGTCACTTGGCCTTGTCCTGAAAGCCAAACACTCGCAAGTAAGTGAGAACAGCTAGAGATCTGACAGGGAGAACACGGATGATCCTGCTCTTGCTTTTAACCCAGTGGGATTTTTGGTGCACAGTATCCTTGCTTTCGTTGAGATGCATTGGCGGAGGGGACGAGAGGGAAACTCTTCTCCTTCTGCAGAAGGCAGACTAATTTTTCCCATTTGTCAAAGGCAAGTGACACCAGTGCACCTCGGGCAGCAGGACAAGACGGAGCCAGGAACGACCAGGAGGCAGCAGCCTGCTGGGAAGCCCTCACCAGCCCGCACTGCCCTCCCAAATGGAGGAGCTGAGCAGTCACTTGACCCACCTGAGAATCTTCTCTGGTGCCTGCTCTCCCGTGACCAAGTCGTATCCCCTCTCAAGTGTCGTGTAGGGCCACGGCCTGGGAGACCAAGAGAGAGAGAGAGAAGCTGTGTCACATCACCCGGCAAGGACAGCAGCACCTGTCAGGTGCCGGGTCTTTGGTGATGATGATGGCCAGGAGGGGTGGAGAGCAGACTCCGGCACAGAGCTTTATACAGGGAGCTCAGCTCCCACTCACCCCTCGCTGTGTCCCCAGTCACTGCGCACGCACAGGTGGCGATGCACGGGGTCCGGGGCATAGCCTTCATGACAGCTGCACTCCCCTAAAAGAGATCAGGGAAAGATGAGACCTCTTTGTGCAAGAGGCACGTCAGAAAGCACTGCACCGGCCGCTCCTCCCCTGCTGCCCATCGCTGGCAGTCTGGGTCCCCGTGGTGGGTCTGAAGCTCTCTGGAGCCTTCAGAAAACCTCCGGGTGAGGTGTGGAAAGCTGGAAGAAAGGCAGAGCTTTTCTGAAGGGGTTATGCTGTGTGCTCCCGCTGTAACTGGGGATGGGATGTAATGATGCAAAATGTCTGTCCTCAGCCCATGCTCCTGTGCATCCCCGCAGCTCCCCGGACTCAGCCAAACCCTGCCTGACGGCCTCCAAGGAAAGCTCACGCTGGCTGCAGAGAAACGCCCTCGTGGAGCCGGCCGCTCCTGCCCCGGTCTGCAAAGCGCTCGTGCCGAGCACGGCACGTGCCTGCAGCAGAGGGGCTGCCCTCGGTCCTCAGCACGATACTGACCTCACTTGAGGACAGCAAACGTCCACCCCACAGCGGCGGAGGCCCCTCCGCAGCCTCCCCGGTCTCACTCACGCAGTGCAGAAGCACCCGGCCTCCACCCTCCGCAGTCAGCGCCTCCGCCGTGCCCCTGCCCGGGTGCTAACGGGCTCTCACCGCCCCGCTCCTTCGTCCCGGTGGGTGCCTTGTTACACCCTGCTGGCAGCAGGAGCAGGGACCCAACCGTGCTTGGTCCAAATTGATTCCGTGTTTGGTAGCAACACGCACCCCGGAGCAAGAAATGCCAAAATAAAAAGATTAATTGGATTTGCACGTGGAGTTTTCTGTTACAAGTATGTGTCGATTATTTCTCCTCCCCCCTCTGCCCCCCCCGTCGTGCTTTTCCTTGTTGCGGTGGCAGACTGGGCTTTACGCACCGGTCCAGAGCCGGGGGGGGACCACCGCCGCCCCCGCGCAGAGAGAGGCAGGCAGAGGGAGCCCCTGGTGCCGGCGCTGATGCAGACTGGCAGGTACCTGCATGATCCTCGGGTCCCTAGGCGAGCTCAAAGTGTCTCGCAGGGATTACAGTAAAGAGCTTTATTGTCGGGACGGAACGAAATGGGGGTGTAGCCCATGAGCTTTTTTGATGAGAGCTGTCTGGAAAGGGGGAGGTGAGGAAAAAGGAGAGAAGGGGGGAAAAAGAAAGAGACAGCTAATGGCGTGCTAAAATGCAACAGCACCTTCATGAAATATTCACTGCTTTAAACATGTCTAATATTAAAGATTAAATGTCCTGGGATTTGTCCTAGCGACTTCGAAGCACTGATTTATGATCTGTCAAAAGCTGCTAACTTCATGATTCATAACGGGAGAGGCAGGAGCATTAGTTCTCCAAAGGGAAGGAGTCGGGAAGGAGACGGCGCCGTGAGCTCCTGCTCCAGCTCGCCGTGCCGCAGCCCGCCTGGCCTGGGGCTGGGGCGGTCTCATGGCAAGAACTGCGTGTCCTAATAGCTCCATCACCGAGTTAAAAAAAGGAAAAGTTATTTTTTCCTTGGGTGCTTAGTACGCAAGTTTCCCCAGCCACATCGTGGATCATTAATTCTTGGCGCTTATTACATTACAAATATATGCTTTGCAAATGAGAGACATCTCAAAATGCTTGCAAAGCAGAGCTGGGAGTCTTGGGGCACCAGCTCGCTCCCAGCGCCTGCCACTGAAATTAGAGCAAATCAGACAAAACATCTACAGAGGCTGGCATCAAACAGCCCGAATGCTGCCTTTCTTATTGATGGCTGCAGGTTCCAGGGCCGTTAACCCCTTTCCCGCGGCGCACCGTGTTTATTTTGTCCGCTGGTTTGTTTACTGTTGAGGCTGCTCGGTGTCGGAAGGAGGAACTCTATCAACCTGCAGAAATATCGATTTTATCGACTCCAATCCTAGAGCTTCAGCAGCTACAGCTGGCGCTGAAGGCTCTACCAGGAGGTTTACGGGGATGTTCGTTTGGGTAAGCGGGAGCACCCCACGGCCACAGCAGGGGATGCCATGCAAGGCTGAGACCACCGGCACCTCCCCAGGACCGCACGGGATGAGGCCCCAGCTTGTCCGGGCACATCTGCACCCTTCTGGCAGAGATTTAGAAATGCAGTAGGAACGATCGCAGCACGGGATCGGCTGAGCATTGCAATCTGCTGGGTTGCAAAACACAGCAGAACTGGTTGCGCTCCTCCAGGTATTCATGAGCATCTGCTCTCCCTGCACTGCTGGGCATCTCCCCTCTTCCTTCGCCCCCCTCAGATACTCCGTGATTCCTCCTTTCCTCAGCCTCGCCGGGTGTGATGCTGAGCCAGGGGCGAATCACCACAGAGCGAGGAACGCTCGGTGTGATGGGGATGGGGGCCCTGTATCCCTAATTCCTCCTTTGAAAAAGTGCATTTCCTAAAGAGCAGATTTCAACCTGCTGCTAAAAACCACCACCACCAAAAGCCCAAACAACAGCGCTGTTGTTCAGAGCTACTAAACCGTGTGTCTGTTTCTGCTGCGGGAGGACAAATGAATCAGGATCTACAAAGTGCTGTGACAGGCACCCCATTTCTGCAGTCACCGACCCGCGCTCTGCAAACGGTACAAACACCGACGCTGGTGGTCATTTGTCTTCTTTCAAATTCATAACCCACAAATCAGACTGGATAATCCACAGTGAATCTCCGTCTGTTCTAGCAAAAGGAAGGATCAATGTTCGCTTCGTTTAAGTGAGAGCAGGTCCCGGTGTTAAGTCCTGGAGGGCCCGCACTGTATTTGCGGTCTGTCGTTTAACAAACCACTGGGAGGGAGGGAGGAAACACCTCTGCCACTGCAGGGAGAAGGCACATAAACCGGGACATGGAAAACCACAGCTCCAGTAAGAGGCTCAGAGAGCATGTCTGCTATTCATGCGACACACACAGGCATTTGGGAGGGTGAGGGGAGAGCTGAGGCCATGGGAGAGCAGCAGCACCCTGCTACAGCCAGACCACAGCCCTGCCCGCACCCCTGCTTCTCCTGTTCCCCTGACACCAAATGCCACAGACTGCACAGCCATGGCTAATTACAGGGAACATGGCATCTCCAGGCCAGCTTCTGCTCGGGGGTGAGCCTCTGTCGGAAGCTGCAGGACACATCCGGAGCCCCGCAGACACGTCTCACACAGCCTCCCTCCTCCTGCCGTGCTTTCATTTCCGCAGTGGCTGGTGAAGGAGACCACGGAGTGCGGAGATCCAGGTGCCGCCCAGAGCTGCACGCTGCCGAGGCGCCCGGCCACAACGCCCGGGGAAGTGCCCACGAGCTCCAGCCCTGCGGCACTGCGGCACTGCCACCGCCCTCACTCATGCCCGAAGGAGATGAATCTGACACAAGCCCCGTCGGGGCTCCTCACCTCCAGGGGCACAGGGAAGGGGCACAGGAAGAAAGCAGCCTTCCAGCCGCATCCAGACCAGCACAAGAGGGGCTTCAGCTCTCCTTTCTGTATGTCTAGGCTGGAAGCTGCAGAACTTTTCTTCCATTTCACCCACTGCACTATGTTTCTGTTCCTCCTGAAACAGAAATATTCCCCAGCCATCCCCTTCCTTCGTGCAGCTGCATGAACACCGCGCAGCCAAGCGCTCCTGTGCCAGTGTGCTGAGTAATCCTGTGAGCCTCGTTAGGGCAAGAGGCAATCTGCTGTGATAATGCTGCAGGATCTCCCTAGTCCTCCAGCCCGGCAGGCGGCGGAGGCTCCCGGAGTCCCTGTGCTCCCAGGGAAGCCGCCCTCTGCAGGCAGTGGCATTTTTATTCACAGAGCTAGGGGGGTCATAGGCAGCAGCGGAGAAAACCTGGGGCTTGTGAATGCCTGACCGGTGCTGCCGGTTTCTGCGATGCCCTACTCCACGGCAGCACTGGTGCCATGCCTCTGCCACCAAACCCTGTCCTGGGGACCCCCAGATGGGGCTGCAGCATGTCCCCACGGGCTGCAGGGCTACAAGTGTGCACCTTTCGACTCGTGTGAGCATTGCACGGGTGCTGTGCAGCCGCTTTTCCTTCTCCGAGCCCCGGGCTGTCCCTGGGCCCAATCTCCAGCACAGCTTTTCTCCACTGCTGCCTCTCGCTTCCCCCTGCCCGCCCGCCGCTGCGGCTGCATGGGAGGAGGAAGGGGCTGGGGCCGAGCATTATTCGGGGAACAGAGGCGGCTGTTGAGCGCGGCGCTGCCCGCTCCAACTGCCCCAGCGTTCACACAAAGCCCCTCTCTTCTGGGCGAGCTGCCGCCAGCAGCAGCACAGGGCTGCGTGCTTGCACCGAGCCAGCTCCAGGATGATGAGCCTGCTCTGAGGTGGCACCGGTGGGTGGGGGGACCTGAGGTGCCCCTCTCCTTCCCTGCTATGGAGAGCAAAGCCTTGACCCCCGCTCTGCTGGCCCCAGCGCGTCCCTCCCCAGGCCGGGGCACAGAGACGCAGCAAGGAGCTGATCGATGCCCATCCCTCCCACTGCTCCAGCCACCTCCCTCTCGTAATGAAGCTGTCGAGGCCTCGGAGGTTCGGGAGCATCCAGAGGAAGCTCAGCATTGATTTATCCCTTGTGAAAGGTTTCTGAGCTCCTGGCAGAACGTCACAGAAGCAACCTCTTAATCCAGCACCCAGAGAAAGTTTGACAAGGCTGAACCAAACCTGCTGTCCTTCAGCCACCTGAAACACAAGCTCTGGCCCCGCGGGCACCTCTCCCACCAGCACAATTTGTTGTCGTTCTTCATTTTTCTATGATTTACAGACCCTGGGTGCAAGCAGAAGGCTGCAGAGCTCCCTCCAGGGCACAGCCTGGCCCCCTGGTCCCTGCTGCCATCCCCAAACCGCGTGTGATGCTCTTGCCTTGGCCCATCTCCCTCCCCACCTCCCGAAACCCCCTTGCAGGCAGGTTTGGGTGCACCCCACCAGTGCAAAGCCAACGGCTCCCAGCGTGGCTTCAACCAGAGGCCGGGAGCTGCACTAACCCAAGTGGAGGTGCCACGGCCCCCGGAGCAGCACCTCTCCTTGCTGCCAGCCGTGCCAGGCACGGGCCCTTGCAAAACCTTCTGTAACCCAAGTGCAGGCTCCTTGTGCTTTGATCTCTGCTACCAGCCCTCAGCACGCTGCTGGAGGAGCCCGAGCTCCCACGCGCAGCTCCCAGCAAGCAGCTGTGATGGAGGGGACGAGCTCACCAGGGACGGGGCACGACATGCACGTGGCTTCCGATTGATAGAGGCACAGATGAGACGGATGCTAAAATACCCTCAACAAAATCCTTAAAGAGGTTGCTGCAGCCCTGTGGGATGGCAGGGAGGGCCTCTTTGAGAAAGAGATTCAGCAAAAAGTAAACACAGAAAGGATGAAAAATGGTCTCAATAGATTATTAAATTCCCAGCTTCAACGGACAAGTGAGGAGTCCTCAGAGAGCGGCTGCTGGAGCCGGGGCCAGCCCGGCCGAGGCTGTGACTCCCCACCAGCGGCTGTGCCAGCTCCTGGCTCTGACAAATTTCTCTTCCAGCCCTCATTATCTGTGGCTCCCGGCCTTTAGGGGTGGCATTTTCCAAACTCTGTCTCTGCTTAATCCTGATGAGAAATGCAGTTTCACTAAAAACAGTTCAGCTCTTGAGGAATGAGAAAGGAAAACCCTTTTCTAATGGGACAAACTTTTTTTTAAAATTTTTTTCATCCCTAATGGGATGCAGCCACAACAAAGCAGGACAACCAGGCCCCGTGTCTGGGGCTGAGCCCCCTGGGCAATGCTCCATCGGCCCACACGGGCAGCATCAGGTTGGTGTGAACATGATGCATGGCTCAAGGTGGATCCTTGGAACAGAGACAGAGGGCTCGGCTCTGCACTCTGAATGTGCAGGGAAAACCTAGAATTAACTTGACAGTTACCCTCCTCTCCCCCTGCTGCAAGTCACCCTCTTTGCCCAGATGCATCAATGCACTTAAGAGCAAGCTTAACTCGCGAGGATCGTGTCTGGGTTTATGCTCAGCACAGATATTATTCTCATTATCATTTGCTAAGCCCCTAAGCTGTGTTGCTGAGGAAGCTCCCCGTGGGCACACGTGCACGGCTGATGCAAGGCAGCAGGGCAAGGTCCTGAGCTGGCAGCACCTGAGGGTGCTCTGCAGTGCCCGGCTGTTGTTTTCGGGGCTTACCACTGCCCAAAGTCAAACATCATGGGCAAGAAGCAACCTTCTGCAGTGCTGGTGGGACAGGTCAAGCAGGCGAGATGGGCCCAGGAGCACCTCCACGCCACACCACTCCCCCCCCTCCCCTCCACCGTCTCTAGACAAGCACAGAAATGCCATTACAAGAACATTAGCTGCTGCAGGATTAAACACTCTAATGGCAGAAAATGAGAGCGCAAAGACAGCACAGATAACCTTAACTCAGCCCCCTCGCGGGCATGCATTTTGATTGCTGTTTATGTGTAACACTTCAGCCTGAAGCTAAATTGGCTTGGGAGTTAACTGCCTCCTGCCCTGCTTGGTGCAGAAGGCAAGCTGTGCCGCCACATGAAAAGAAATCGTATATTACATGGTTTTTGACCAAGTTATTAAACAACATACCTTAGAGAGACAGAACCTCATCTTATAAAAGTCTAAGTCAATAAAGACACTAGGATCTTCCAACAGAGAAAATAGCAGAAGTGTACAAGAACAAACAAATATTACTTGATGTGCACAAAAGCCGCATGATACTACATTGAACTATCGGTGAAAATGGCTGTTTTCATAAACACAAATACACCCTCACCTAGGCTGGTCATCCGCTGATTTACATGTTCAGCTCTGCAACCTCCAAATCCCCTTAACAAGCACCTTGAAAAAATGGGTATGTTTAACCACGACTTTCATCCGTTTCCTGCCCGCAAGAGCCCTGTCCTACCAAGACAGCAAAACCATCTGCAGCTCCGGTGACAAACTAGCCCATTTGGAAGATGATGGAAACCTTTTTTTTTCCTGCCAATTTCTAGAAAAGACCTTTCACTACCACATCTAATTGGGTTCTTACAAGCACGTGCCTATTGTTTTGTGGGTGCAATCAATTGTGGATGCATGGAAGAGAGCTTTGACGGGTAAGTGCCTGATTTATGGATGGGGAAAAAAAATCAACGCACTTGCACCTGCTAATCAAGGTAGCGATCCATCTCATTTATGCCACTGCTCTGGCAAGCCTGACAGCACAGAATCAGAGGCTGTTTTTTCCAGCATTTGGCCCTCAGGGACCAATTCTCCAGCAGGCCTCTTAAGCGATGCCCACAGAATGTGCAAGTGAATCAGTTTTGTGCATACAAAGTAGGTAATTGTGCTCACAAATCAGGATTTGCATATGCCGCCAAAAACGGATGCCCTCATAGATGTTAGCGGCACTGGTAAGTGAGGTGAGTGAAAAAGCAGTGCTCCTTGATTGTACGAGAAGGCATCCCAGAGCGTGGCACGAATGCCATGTGCATTGAAAAAACAGAGAGCGAGGAGAGATGCCTGCAAGTCCCAGCAGACGACAAACCTTCCCCGTCCTTGCTTCAAACAGCGCCTGCCAAGACGGGGCATTTTGGCTGAACCTCTCCAGTTGAGGAGTGGCTCTGGGCCACTTTATCTGCACTGTGCAAGGCCGTGTCCGGATGCAGAAGAGGCACCTGGCTCACCCGAAGAGAAAGATGGCATTTTGCTCATGTGCAGATGTTGGTGCTCTCTCCGAAAAGCTCTGATGAGCTGGTATTTTGCAATGTGGGCTTGAAATTTGTCAGGGGCAGCAATCATTTAATTAAAGAATGAGTCACACTGTGAAGACACAAGGGAAGGCAAATTAAGGTCAGACAAGCAAAATGTGTTTTGGCATTTCCTAGTGTTTCAGAGCCACAGTTTTCAGTGTGGATTATTATTTATACTGAAGTAGCACTTGGCGGCTCCAGTCACGAATCAGTACATCGTATGGACAGATGTTACACACAACTCCAACCCACAAGAGGTCTTCGGTCCTGGGAGTGTAAGAGGTTGAGTCGCACCAGACAGAGCGTGCGTGACCTGGTGGTCTCTGTCCAAACACGTGCCAGGAGCCCGTGGCACTGCTGCTGAGGACACCTCCGCTTGCAGAGGTGCAGGAGGTCTGCCCACACCTCGGAGTAAGGAAGCTGTGGGACAAGGCTGGACCTGCAGTGCAGGAGAGATTAGATATAAATGTGCTGGAGCACTTCAAGGCTGGTCCTGCTGCTCTTCACAGGGGAAACCTTCAGGGCAGTTGTCCCCCCGACAGGACAAACCTCAGTCCACTTGTCCCCCCAACAGGACAAACCTCAGTCCAGCCTTCTCATGGACACCCAGCCAGAGAGGACGGAGGGCAGAGAAACCCCCGCACCCATTACTTGGGATGTTCACAGAGATGATAAAATCCTTGACCTGGAAAGGTTGAAATCTAGACAGGATTTATATCCCCTAGTAAAACCACAGGCCTCTCTCTCTCATGGTGATAAAAATAAATCACCCTTAAAAATAGGATGACATTAATAAAAATAAAGCTAGAAATACATGCTGTGCATCATGGAATTAAGGTCTGCTCCCAGCATGGCATGGGAACTTCTCACTAGCTGAAGGCTGGTCAACAGCGATGGAATGTAAGCGATGCCTGGGGCTGTCTCCTGGGGTGGGGTGTCCAACAGGTACTTCCAAAGACCCTGTTGTCAGTGGATGGTTGCTCAGCTCTTGATAAAATTTGGAATACTGCTCTGAAGATCCGCAGCCTCACCAGCCACTCCTGCCCTACCCCTGGGGATCCCACTGGCATAGATGGGAGTAAGGTTTTGCTTTATCCATGTGCAAATTCCCAGGCTGGAGAGAGGGGGAAGAAGCTGATGTACAGATTTTGGGTGCTCACGGCTGCTCTGCCCTCACCTCCATCACGGGGCTGAAGGCACGTGCTGGCTCAGAGCCACTCCCCGACATGCCCAATGTGCCAGGACCACAGGGTGTTCGAGGCCACCACAGAGATCTTCTGCCTTGCTCCTCCTGCTCCGGCTGTCACCTCCGAGCACATCACAGCCCCTTTAAACCCATTTCCTTTGCCCCAGCCCAATGACCAGGCCACATCCAGGACACATCAGACTTCACTCAGCATCAGGTGGAGTCATCGCCACCCGTGTTTTGGTCAGATGGGAAGCAGGGATGGGAGCTGTAAAGCAGCCGACGAGGTTCAGATCCAGCATGGTGCCAGAGCCAAGCAACTCCCAGGCTAACGAGCATCACTCCCTTCCCTGCAAATGAGATCTGACACGTCCTGCTCAAGCGTGGGGCATCCGGTGAGAGGGACTAGCTGCTCCAGTGAGCTGGGGATGCATGGGCAGCAGCAGCTGGGCCGTGTGGGCGAAGAGCTGCTCCTCGCAGCAGAGACCGCGCGGGGACTGCATCAGCCCTTCTCGGTGCCAAGAACCGTGTGCGGCTGCGAGCGGAGCGGCGGGTCTACCTCCGTACGGTCTCCCCATGGCTTCTGCTGGAGGTGGAAGTTTTTCCTTCCTCCTCCCTTAACCCGGGGAGAGCTGAACTCATCTTCCCTCATCCTCAGAGGTGGCTGCATGTTGCTGATGCCTAAAATGATCCTTCTGTGCTGAGTCGCCTGGGTGAGAAGAGCCTCCTCCCGCATCACCTCCATCTGCCAGGGGGGCTGCTGCCTCCTCCCAGCCCTCCTCAGCGCTGGAGGTGATGCCCAGGCCTTGTCGGCACAGGGAACTTGGCCAGAATAACTATTCTGCTGTGGCTACGCCTGTCAGTGCTTTCACAGAGACAAGACTTGAGGACCAGGAGTATGAAAAGAGAACACTATCTTGACCAGGAAAATGGATTTGTGAGACCTAGTTTAGTATTTACATCTCAGCTGAGGAGGGAGAGACAAAAGCAGCCCTCCCCCCGCCAGCCCCTGCTGCACTCATGACTCCCAGCTCTCACTGTGGGAGGGTTTCTTCCTCTCAGGATGCTGTGTGTTAGCCTACGGCAGTGGGAGGCTCAGAAGCAGCCTTCTCCTCTGTGAGCTGTCCCTCTTCAAGCCCACTGCAAAACTGGCAGCCAACATCCCTACTCGCATCCACAAGCCTCACGCACAAACACAGGTAGCGGAGAAACTCGCTTTGCCAAGAGAGGAGGAACCAGCTCACACGGGAGCCGGGGTGAGCGCGGAACAGTGATTCTCTGCGAGGACACGGGGCTGTCTGCTGACCCTCACTGCCGCAGAGGGCACACTCTGCATTATGAAAATCCAGCCCAGCCCTGAGCCACCTTCCAGTGCAAGATCCTGTCCCCTTGCCACACGTGCCAGCGGAGATGTCACCTCCTAAGGGCTATCTGTCGGCCAGGGTCACACACTCATGTATTTCCCACCCACATGGACCCCTTCATTCCCTAGTTGCGCTTTTGCTGTTTTCTGTGTTCCCGGCTCACTGCATATCTCCCGTGTGTCACCCGGGAGCAGGCAGGCCAGAAGGAAAGGTGACACTTCTCCTCCGCCTGGCCCTACACATATGCAAGTCCCAGCATGGCGGGCTGCTGCTTCACAGGGGCACATCTGTGTGCAGGCAGAGCGCGCTCGGCAAAAACCTCATCTATAGGTTACGAAAGACAGTGGTGCCTGCAGCTCCGCGAGGAAGGTGGAGGAGAGATCAGACCTAGGTCACATTGGGCAGGAGGTCTGGTGGGAAACGCTGTGCTCTGCCACGGAATGGTCAAAGAAAGACAAGGGACGGGGACAGGGCAAGCTCACGGGCAGGTTTTCCAAACTGGACAGCAAAACAGCACAACTTGTAGGCAAACAAACTCCACATGCCTGCTGTAGCCACACCAAAGAACTGATAGATCCACTATTTCTAACCCCCATCCCGGCGCCCACCTTCTTAATGCCGTGCTAACGGCGGTCACCACTGCGTGACCCTGCTGGTGCCTCTCAGTACCCTGCACCCAAGGCAAGACCAACGCGTGGGTGAGCCAAGCAGGCACTGACAGACCCGGAGAAAAACCTCCTCCCTCGCATCTCCAGCCTCTGCAAGGTCTTCGCTCTTCCCAGGCCTCCCTTACCTGTCTCTTGGTCACACAGCTGTTCACAGGCATCAGTGGTCCTCTGTCCACAGAGGTCTCTCACCCAGGGGGACGTGGCATTGATCTGATAGTAAAGGGACAGCTTGGCTGGGTTTAGCCAGTCGGAGATGTCCAGGTAGCTCCCTTCGCTCACAACGAAGCTGCTGCCTGAGGGTGGAAAAAGGTGTGTTAGATGAGTATAAAAAGGAAAAAAAAAAAACATTTTATGCAAAAAGGGAGCGTGTCACAAGGAGGAAAAGAGATATCTTAAATAAGGCACCAAAGAATTTGCATGTGAGATGGCAGAACTTCTGAGCTACTGCCCCATCATTCCCCACAGCAGAGCCCATACCCCATTCGGTCAGTCCTTGGTGCTCCAGTACCAACAGGAGAAACCATCCCTGCAAAGGCTGTGAATTGGATAAGGAGGTCAGGTTGTGGAGTTGTGGGCTCCCCTACTCTCTCTGATGGATTATTCAGCTTTTTTCACTGTCTTTTTTTCTGGTTTCTCTTTCATGCCTATTGCGTAAAAAAAAAAAAAAAAAA
>VXAL01013768.1:521209-647776 GCA_013399475.1 Chauna torquata
AAAAAAAAAAAAAAAGGCATTTTGGCCCAGTATCAGACACACTGTTCTTCAGGAACTGGTGTGATGTCAAGATCAGCAAAATAATACTGAATTCACCAACACTCAGACGAAAGAACTTCATGTGACTGTGCAGTTCTTCTCCACACAAACATGCCCCAACAAAAGGTCTGAACGGTCCATCAGCTGGGACGCTCCACTGCCGAGATGCTCCCCTGCTATCCCACCACCCCCCAGCATCATGAGATACTGGATTTGATTCCCAGATCTCTGCAGAAATGTGGGCAAATGCAATTTTTCTGATCCGTAAGATTGGAGCATTGCTTCCCACACTCACGCAGGTGATGTCCAGACAGCTGGACCCCAGGACCAGGAGGACAGCAGCACGCCGGGCTGTCGCCACTTCCCTTCTCTTAGCTCAAGGCAAGTGAACTGGCCCAGTACAACTCCTCACATCAGAGAAACTCCCTCACTCTCTCCCCTGAGAGTTAGAAGTGAATTCCTGCCAAAAAATCTTTTCTTACAAAATCTTACATTTCTTTATTTTGTGAAATATATTTTTCCCCACTGGCATCTGGGAATATGCATCATCTAATTAGCCAAATAGATTTTCAGTTCAGCCCAATCATTTCCTTATCTAACAACTGAGGCCCAGCATCGCTTGGGGGATTTTGCAGGCACAGAGGTCCTCATTAACTCTGATCTTCAATTACATTGATTATAAGACTGCCTCCATAACAGTGCTGCACAGATCAGAGGGGAGCCAAAAAACCTCTGCCATTAAGTGGTGTTTTACAAAAGTTACCAGGGTAAACGCCTCTGAAAACAGGGGAGAAGAAACCTTCAAAGAGGAGTGGGCAAAGTGAGCCGCCAGGTAGCCCAGGACATAGCAGGCATCCTTCCATTAAGTGCTAGGACTTGGAAACAGGTGCAAGCTTTGCAAACACTATCGGAAGATTCAAATCCTTCTTACTGGTTACCCAAGGATGGCAAGCCTACAGATCCAGGGTGTATTTTCCTGAAACTTGAGGGCTTGTATCCCTTAGAAAAATAATGTCTAAGTGCTTTACTAAGTACTGCAGAAGCTCTTAGCTCAATGAAAGCCAAGAGATTAAAAAAGCAGAATGAAAAAAAAACAGCAGCAACCACCCACATGAACCTGCTTGAATATAAACTCCCAATTTCCTTTTGAATGAGAATCACCGATGCTTTAGCAGGAAGGAGCCCAACTCAACCTCGTCCCGTGCCACATTATCCACACAGAGGATAAAAAAGCAAAGCCTGAAGTCAAACATTCAAGTGAGCGACCCCATTTTCAGGTATCCTGAGATCTCAGCACCATAAAAATCTGGGCCCTAATTTCACATCAGTTCGAATCTTTTACACTTACACTGCTTATACAGATGCATCTCTGCATTCACAGCTGAGGGATGCAGCCAAACTACTGACTGTACAAGCAAACAAAAACGAGAGCTCCAGCTGCTCTGGGGACCAGCGAGGCAGGAGCCTGGATCGCCGCGGCTGCAGAAGACATCTCAATCAGCCACACGGCAACAGCAGATTGCAGGGCAAATGCCACAGCACCAGAGGAAAGCATCGAAACGCCGAGCACAAAGAAGTACCTTAGAGCCACCTAATTTTTTCTGTTAATTATCATTCTTTTCCACCAATATTTAAAGACAGCTTTAAATACCAATGATAACTATTGCTGGTTTATTTTACCAAATGGAAACGCATCATGAACCCATTGGGAGTGTTTACATCTTCGTAGCATCCTGTCAATCTCGCTTGCCTACTTATTTTTGTAGCTTCCTAGCACGGCTCAAGAAGCATATAAGTGCATTTTGAGGCTCAGTTACAGACAACTCCCTCTGTGCCCAAAGACTGAAGAGCAAAACCACCAGCTCTTGATTAAATCCTTACTTAATGAACCCCACTTCTATTTAAAATACAGCCACAGCAAAAGTAATAGAAGCAAATCAGACATAAAATAGTGATATAACTAGTATTCATAAAGACGAAGGTGACTGGAGCCAGCAGAGTGCCCTGGCACAGGACCTGGTGGGTGGAGGGCACCTGGTGGTGACAGCAGGGCGGCTTCTGGAGCTCCTGGTGGGACAGGCTGACCAGCCCCAGCTGCAATTTTGCTTGAGGGAAAAAAAAACACAGATTTGGGAAGCTTGAAATAATCTGCAAATTTTGCTTTGTCATATTCTGTACACAGAAAGACCTTCCCAAATATAACGTAATTGTAACTGAAAGAAAAAAAAGGAAGTGAAAACACTTGAATCCAAAATTCCTGAATTCAGAAAAGTTCAGCAAAAAATGAAGGCTTTTCCACTTCAGTCTAAGAAAAAAAAAAAAAAACTGAGGTAATGGAAAGTTCTAGTTAATTGTAAACACTTTTCTTCCTTCCTAGGAGGAAGAAAGAGGGGACAACTTCCAGCAAGAAAAATTCTCACACCACAGCTCAGCCGGGTAAGACTTTTAGACGTGTTCACAGACACTCTCCTCATCTTCACTCTTATTGAAAACACAAACAAACAAAAATCCCAACCTTGATCCTTTTAGAGCTTGCCTAAGAAAAAAATAACAGGAAAAGGAGTTTTACAAATATTTTGAAAGCTAAAATTCTGAAGATTTCAAAGCCTTTTTACACAAAATTTCCATTTTCAAAGAATCCACACACATAAAACAGTTTTCACAAGTCACTAGCGTGCACTTATCAAAAACGTCTTGAAAAGCTAAGAAGGGGCAGATTGAATATCAAATCCTTTTAGAAACTACCAAGAACAAACATTTTCTAAGCAAGAGCCATTTCAAACATCTTTACCTTGTCAGAAACATCTGCCGGATCTGTCTTCTCTAACGCGCAGTCTTTCAGTGGAGATAAACAGAAGGGGACAGCAGCAGGTGTCATGGGACCCATGCGGCTCACACTGCCGGTGCAATGGTGGGGGAAGCCCCAGCTCCGAACTGTCCTCTGGAAACGTGCTGTGAGAGCCGCAGACCCAACGGGTTCACCCTACACCCAAACCCAGCCCGCAGGTCGAAGTGCGCACACGCGCGCACAGGCGCTGCCCGCGGACCACGGGGAACATGTCCCAGGAGATGCCATCCACCCAGCTGTCCCCCTCACGCTCACTGAAATCCCCCTTAAACGGAGACGCTTAGGGCCAGGGTAAAGCAGCCATCGGCGTGGTGTCAACCAGCAAGGGAGTACAGCAAAAGAGCAGCTCGCGACCTGCCGCGGCCCCCCAGGCACTCACGTTGTAGGACACAGCCCTTGAGCCCCATGGGCTTCACAAGCAAGTCCACGCTGTAGATCGCCTCCACAGCACCAAGGAGAATTTCAACACACGGCTACGCAGTGCCAGCGCTTCGGGGGATTTTGTTTGGGTGTTTGCATGTGTGTGTTTTTCCCCTCTTCGTTCTCAAACGCTGATCAAAGCCGGACCAGCTAAGACAGCATCCAAAGTTCACGTCTCTCATGCTGAGGTCTCCTTCAAAGTTCAGTGGGACTGCTTAAGCCTTGACAAAAGAGGCTTGAAGTTTTGACATTTCAAAAATCATTTTCCAGAACAAAACAGGATAAAACAGCTCAGAAGAGATATCTAACAAGGGAAAAGAACAAAGTGCCCAAAAGGCAGCCAAAAGGGTTTGGCTTTTCCTTTCTCTCTTTTTTTTTTTTTGAGGGAAGAAGAGATCAAATAATACCTTTTTTTTTTTTTTGTGGAAGAATTTCTGTTTCTTCCTCCCTCCACTCTTTTTGCCTTCTTTGGTCCATTTACTATATCTTGGACAACGAAACTCCCTTTCATCTAAACTTAGTATTTTGTGTTTGAAAGCTACAGGAGGTCGTACGACAGGTTGCTATTAATGTACCCATCCCTAAACTATCTTACAAATCTAATCCTGTTAAAGATTTTTTTTTTTTAAGACCACAGGAAGGATTATCCTCTTGCTCCGTTCTATAGGTACAAAGAATAATTGGATCTCTTTAGAGACTTTCTTTCTCTTGTAAAACTTGAAAGAACATTTCCCAAACAGAGAACTCCTCCCCTATCAGCTCTCACTCTCCCATCCTTGTACTGGGGAATTCTATACCAGAGAATCCTGCTTCTTAAATTTCTTTCAGGAAATTCAGAGGAAGAGACAGACAGACGCTCAGTTCCCAGGACACACACACACTGAGCTAAGCAAGGAAACAGGGCTTGGCGCAGGACTGCATCCCCAGGCTAACGCAGTGCCCAGCTTTACCATCCCTCTCCTGCTCAGCACAAAGCTTGGTAATTTTGGAATAATTTCAATTCTGCCAAATCAAATTCTTAATTCTTTCTTTTAAATTGAGACCAGGAATAGTATCACAGCACGTTAAAATCCATGATAGTAATTTCCTATCATTCCTCAAACACTTTCTCACTTGAACAAGATACAAGCCCTAAACAGAAAGTTTAGTAAGCTTCTAAAACCACAACAGCCTATACATACGCCTTTTTTTTTTTCATTTGTTTTTCTGTCATCAGCCAAACTGAATGCAGCTCATACCACACACAGGGCTTGGCTCCAGGAGGAATTTTTGGGACCCAAACTCTGTGCATGGCCACGGGCTGCTGGCACCAGCGGATCTGGAGCTTCCCATGCATTACAAACGCTGTCAATCCGCACATTTTTCACCCTGGCACAGCAGAAGCGAATCAGCGATACAAATCTGTATGTAATTACAGCAAAGACTAGAAGCATCTTTCCTGTGGGAGGAGCAGGGTTACATTTTAATTGTTAAATCACACTTGCTTGATAATTTTGACAGATTCTTTCTTTGGATTTTCTTGGAAATCAGTCCAGATTTCACCAGGGCTGAACTTCTGTCAAAGAATGCACGTATTTCATTTTAAACAGCAAGTGATCACTCAGGTACCTTTTCCTGAACCTGAGTGGAACCAAAACACCCACGTGCAAACATGCTGTGGCTTCACTTCTGTAGGATCCGGGTTGAAGCCCACCAGTCCCTTGAAGGGGCCCCTCCGCCTGCTCCATGGTGTTATCAGACACCATCACTGCCCAGGTGTCAGCACAGCACACCCATGACCTTGGTAGGCAGCCGGGCTAGCAACGGCTGAGACAAATAAGACTCCTAAAGCAAGCTTCTCCTTTATGCTCCATATCTCCCATCTCCCACGCTCCAGCCTGGGGCTGTTCCTCAGTGACGCTCTAGATATTGGACAAGAGTTCAGGAAAATCCAGCCTAAATCTGATCACTCCACCAAGTATCTGATGGATGAGTTATGATAAGCTTTAAAAACATGAAGTGTGTGTGAATGGAAGAGATTTTTCAGCCAGCACCAAGACCAAACAACCCCCCAGGGCTGCAGAAAACACAACCGAGATGCAGCACATGCAAAGTCCATGCACCACAGGGCCAAGGCAAGCTACCACCTGCTCATCACGAGACTGGGCATCACCGATGACACCACCTGGGAGAATTATAAGGTGAAGTAGCATGCTCCTGGCTATGCAGCCTCAGAAAATCCTCTCTGCATTGCTGTACTATTGCTGCTGCAGGCATCCCATGAATTGTTGTTCGAAAGCAAGCGTGACTTAAGCCAGCTTCCCAGGATTGACCCAGCACCACGCTAGTGAGACCACAGAGGGTCTCATCCCGCAAATGCAGATGCCAAGATTTGCATTTCTCCTTTCTACGGAAGGGAGCAGGCTAGCTGGTCAAAGGCATTACTCCTTATTGTGCTCTTCCTTCACTGTCCTCCCAAATTAGAGGGTAAATGGTGCTGGTGCAAGCTCAGCAGGCACTGGGAGATGCCACCTCCTTGGGGGTGGAGGCATCCTGCCTCTCTCAGGATGCCACAACTCCCAGCTCCAAGCAGGCTCCCACTGACACCATCTGAACATCACCACCAGTGCCCCTGATTTGCTCCGATAAATCCTGCAAGGGGCCGAGGAAGAGGCATTTGCCTTCTCTTGTAAACAGAGCTGCCCCAGCACAGGGATGAGCCGAGCTCAGGATCACAAGCCTGTCACAGGCACGATAAAAACATGATGTACTTCAGCCTACAGAATCTTATTAGTTCCTCATGCAAAGAGCGTTCACGCCGTAAAACCGTCTTGGAATCCCTTTGATCCATGCTGATACAGTTTATAAATTGATGTTAATATTTAGAGTTCATGTCTGGTAACGCTGCAGCCATTTGCTCACATTTTCTTGCCAGCCAAGCAGGCACAGGAGCGAGAGCGAGTTGTAACGCAGGCACAGAGATGACCCGGTGATTAAGAGCTGATGAAATTAAATGCAATCTGCAGAGCTGCCCCCAGCGCAGCCACCTCGCCAAAAACATGCTGTGTCTGGGGCAGCCAGACCCGGGGCTGGGATGGGCAGGGGAAGGTGCTGCTCCTGCCAAAGCACTGACCCACGTCTCCATACAGCAAAATGGGCATTGCTGCAGCAGAACAACTCCAGGCTGAGAAAACAGCCACAGAAAAGCCTGATTTCAAGCCAGCCCATTCCTTCTGCTGATTTCAGGGGGGCTGGTGAGGCTGGGACCAGTTGGAAAGTGTTAGAGCCCGGCTGCTGTAGGAGAAAGCTCAGAAGTATGGAAACCTTTGAGATTCGAGCTCCATCCTGCTGGTGCAAAGTGGGGATGCTTCATTTGTAAATCAACGAGCATCTCCAGCTTTTCCTGGCTGTAAAACAGAGCCCAGCACTGGGCTGCTCCCCGCCACCCGCGTCTCTCGTGCTGCTTATTTCTATGCGAGCGCATGCGCAGCATGTGCCGAGCACACGCGAGCCAGCGCCTGAGGAACCAAACTAATGCCTGGTCACCTCTGAGGGCTGCAAAAGATTGAGCAGGAGATGTCAAAAGCAAACAATTTAAAGCAACAAATTTAATTAAAATCAAAATGAGAAGTTGTTGTGAGTCCAGCAATTGCAGACTGCAGAGCTCAGTCGATCTTTGGGGAAAATTAGCAAAAGCTGCTAATAGCAGCATTCAATTCCACTGGCATCTTGAAGGAAACAGTTGTGGGGGGAAGGAAATAAATAATCTTCAGCTGAAACAATTACTGATTAGCTGCGTGACAATCACACATCATCATCATTCAGGTGGGCAGATGTAGATGCATGAAGCTTGGGAAAAAAAAAAAAAAAGATGTCACAAGCACAGCTTCCTCCAACTCTGCCATCTTACCAGCCACTTGCACCTGAAGCACTGGCTTGGGTTTGCACGGTCATGAGCAGCAATGCCACTTCTTGGTGCTTTCCTGGCTTCACCCACGCGCGAGGGCTTTGCACAGGGATGCTCAGTTTGCTTTCCTTCCCCTTCACTTGCAGGGCTGATGGGAGGAGCTGGTGCTCATCCTGCGGGATGCACCCACGTTTGCAGCTGGGCTGAAGCTGCAGCAGCAGAAACACTGGTGCTCCGAGCAGAGCCCGCTGCAAGCATCACAGCCGCACAGGCGGTGCCTTTGCTCGCTGACCTCCATAAACCACCCTGACTCGAGCTCAGTGACGTCCCAGACAGAGGCATCACCACATTTTCTCTGGCACACATCTCCAAAGAGGAGGGAAGAAGGTTGCAAATGCCCTGAGATGTCTTTGAAGTGACAGAAGCCTGGTTTATGTCCTTTACTTTATTTCCTCTTATAAAACGAAGCCCTACAAGCCCCTGGCTAAACGTAGCTCTTCCTTCCTTCTGTAGGCAATGGCAGACCTCACCTACCTCTCCCACTAAAGTATCCAGATACAAACATCCACCCACACCATATATAATCTCTTTGCAGGCTGTAAAAATGGGAAGCTTTAATTGATACTATATTTCAAACTGTTGTGCAGCAAGGACATACTCCAGGCTAAGTCCTCTAGGGTATCTTTCTCCAGCCCTGCTTTCCCTGCAAGCAGCTCCCATTGCTCTCTCTCTACTTTTTGAATGATTGCTTACAAGAAAAAAAACCCTCCTGAATGCACAGAACTGAGAGGCTAACATATTCATAAGGGGTTTTATTGCTCAGATGGAGGGACTCTCTTCTCTTTTCCCCCCCTTTGATGCTGCTAAATGTTCCTCTAAATAATGCTTTGCATTTCCAAGTCCTCATAAAAGCCACCACGAGCCTTCCTATAAATTCAAGCCTCCTCTGAAGCGGGCATGATGCCTGCTGCTGGATGTGGACAGAGGCTGCCTGAGCTCCTGACACCTGGGAAGACACGATTTCTGAGCCCTGCAGCAGCAGCAGAAGGGAGCAGAGGATGCTCAAATCATTTTGGGAAGAAAGTGAAAAGAAGTGGACGCCTCCCTACCCTTGCTGGTTTAATGAAACCCCCTGCAGCATGGAGGGCAGGGACAAAGCCAGTGCCTTCCTCAGGCCCACAACAGCCCCCACAAGACCCATGCAGCGAAGGAGGCTCCTTGCAATACACCCCAAGAGAGGACTTAGGGCACGGACATGATTCTCAGAGGCCCCAGCATCCCCCTGCCAGCTACGACAGCAAAGAGCACGGCAGCTTGTGCCAGGCTCTCATGTAGCTGGCTGCCCTGGAAAATGAAGACAGAGCAGCTGTACAAACCAGGCAATAATTGTTCAGAGGGGAGAGCAGCAGGGGGGGAGAACCCATCAAATGAACAAAAGGAAGAAAATGAACCAAGAGAGAGAAATAAGGGCAACAGAGACAGGCTAGTTATTAATACTGCTGGTGGTAATTTGTTCTCCCAGCCTTTGCTGCCAGTTGGCTTCTGGTCCCAGTCCTTCCCCCTCCTCTGTCCCATTCTGCAACCCCAACAAAGCCAAGAGATTCTTTTTCCAACACTGTTGCTTGCTGCAGGGGGGAAGCTGCTCTCCTCTGGGGCTGGAGACATTTGGTGGGGCTTCTCCCCCCCTCCTTTCTCCAGCGTGGCTTTAGATCCTGGTGCTCCAGAGCTGGTTCATGTCTATTTAAAGTTTCCTTCAAAGACGAGTCTTCATCTGTTAGGAGAGGGACTTCTTTCAGCCTCTGTCTTTGTTTGGCTTTTCCTGCAGAGGTGTTGGTAGCTTCTCTGCTTTAAGATTTTCCATGGCTACTGGCCTCTATTGAAACACCGCATATCAAAGGGGAATTAGAGGGTGCCCTTCTCTCGCAGGGAACATCTCCAACGAATGCACCCTCCCTGCCTTCTCGCAGAGCTTGCCTTATCGTCATGCAAAACACAAAGGAGAACAGCTTAAGGATCCAGACTATTTAAGTGCACGGCAACATTTATGAGACGTTAGCCGTGTGAGCAGCTGGTTTAAGACTGATTGAAGCTCCCAGCCTTGTCTGGGCCAAAGGAACCAGCTCCGCTACCGCTTCGCTCACACGGCGATACCCATGCCAGCCCCCCAGCCCCAACATCTGGCACCCAGGCAAAAAGCAGCCTTAAATGGCTGGAAATGAACCCAGGAAGTCACCAGGGTAGTCAGAGAGGAGCGCGTCTCCCGTTTGCCATCAGCACAGGACTCCAGGTGACAAGCTACACCCCGCCTCCGCAAACACAGCCAGCAATGTTTTCCTGGGTACCATTAAAATTTCCAAACCCGGCTCCGTTCAGCAATGCCTTTAAATGTTTCATAGTATTTTGCTGCCAGTTTGGTGCTGCCTCGGGATTTGTTGTTATTCAAATACAAGGGACAACTTTAAGGGCTTTTCTCTTCCCAGGCAAGGGACACCGCCATTGCATAAAATGATGAGATTTCAGCAAAACTGATAGCCACTGCAAAATGTCTTTGCTGCTTCTGTGTGAAGAATTTGACTGTTTCCCATAAAAAATATTTAAAAAGTTTTTGCAGTTTGTAATTATATTTTACAGTTTCATTACAAAGCTCATTTTAATTCTTCTCCAAACTGTTTTTACCAGTCCTCTTGCCACTTTCTCTTTAGAAAAATCATTAAGTCAGAACTGGAAATCATCCCATTTCCCCCAGTTTCAAGGATATTAATCTGTTTTATTGGTATTTCACTGTCATTTCCATTCGAGTGTTCTCCGTATTTGCATAATTTGCATTGCCACCCCCTTCCTGGCGACAACCACAGACTCAGCTTTTCACTTTAATTCTACGGAGTCACATTACATTTTATTTTATTTTATTTTTCGAGGACACACGCCTTCCCTGGGCCAGAAGCGCTGCAGGACGCCGGGGTCCTGTTTCCACCCCTGCCTTCCCGCCTGGCCTGCAGCGCAGCTCTCCTGCTCTCCCTCTCTTCTGCGGCCAGTTGCGAGCTGGGGACAGCACGTCCCTCCCGGCCCAGGGGATGGCCTGTCCGGTGCCTCAAAGGGACACGAGTTGATACCGGAGCAGCTTCATTTCCCTGGTGCAAAATGAGTTTCTGTTCTCCAACTGTTCAGAATAACAATCTGTGAAAACTCCAGAATACTTCTTTGCAGCCTGGGCAGTACTTAATGCCTTTGAGAAGCAGGTCAAGGTGAGGACAAGTCCCTCGTTTCAAGTTACGCCTTTTTCACCTCTCCACTCTGCTGATGGTCAGCTCCTCCAGTCTGAGGCCACAAAGCAGACACCCTCCTCCGCTTTTTCTGAAGAACCAAGCTTTGGCCTTTAGGGCAGCCCCTGGCCCCTGCGATTGGGCTGCAATTTCCAGAGCCAACGGCTAAGAAGCACCCTCAGGGGGCGGCAGCCTCCCACGCCAGCGCGGGGACACCAGCCCGCGGGCTGCGCACAACACCCATCCCAAAAGCAACATTACAGGTGCGGGGACACAAGCGTGGTAAGGCCCACGGTGGGGCTAGGCAGAGCCCGTGCTCTGTGTTACAGTGCAGGTAACTGCCTAGGGATGCATATTAACACCAAGAAGAAATCACTCTTATCAAGGCTGAATCCCATTTAAAACACCAGGGAATTCCTCTCTGCCTTGGGGCGATGCTTTAAGCCCTGCTATTCCACACTGCTGCACCTCTTCAAGCATCTAACTCTCCCCAGCATGTTCGTTCCCCCAAGGGCTGCCCTCCATCCCCACCCCAGGGCAGGGCTGGATGGGAGCCGGCGCTGGGCTGGGCGCAGCGCGTTGCTGCAGGGAGAAGGTGCACCCTCAGCACGCCCCGAGCGGCCAGGCAAGCACGGGAGCTGAGGAATTGGAACCGACTGAATAATGGGTCCCATCGGCTGGAAGAAAATGAAATTTGCCCTCGTGTTACTGAAAACTTGCACTTGATGCTCACTGCACATTATAAAGAAAAGGTCAGTGAAACACAACAAATGCAAGGAGCCCACTCGGAGAAAGCAATAAATAGTGACAGCAGCCCTTGTCTAATTTTTCAAAACATCTCTGCCTTTGCTGAAATACTAGCAATTTCACTCTGCGCTGCTGCAAGAGGCTGGGACAAACAGCTCAGCTGCTGCAGGACAGGAGCACGTCTGTGCAGGCTCATCGGCGAGTCCAGAGGAAAACAGGAATATCCATCAGATACGTTTAGTGACAATAACAATACAGGTGCAACTGAGAAGAGGAAAGTTTACCCCCATGGTGTGGTCCCCTAGAGATGCCTGCTAAGGTGCTGACTCAGGGAGGCTTTGCGTAAGCTGTAAAGAGAGGGGCTGCTGTGGGGTGAAGGGGTGTGGATGCCCGCAGGGTCTTACCATCAGCGATGAAGTGCTCGGGTACGTGAAGCGTCACCTTGACGGTCAGCGGGCAGGAGAGCTGGGAGCCGCACACCATGGCCAGGATGCAGGAGCTGACCGCAATGAGGGTCAGGGCTGTCTTGTTGACGGGGCTCTTCATCGAACCTGGAAGGCAAAGAGAGTGGTGGGAGCCATGGGAGGGACCCGCCTCGGCACCCCCACCCCAAAAGGACCCGCAGCTTGCTCTGCTTCCCGCGCCCTGCGAGGACCAGAGCTTCTAGAACCTTCAGACCCCATCCTTCCCATCATGTTTTGCTCGTGGTCTCACAGGCTCCCACAGCCAAGCCCCAGGCAGTTTTCATCAGCCTAGGTTTATTTGGCAGATCTTACCAAGTCACAAAAATAATCAAGTCAAATCCGAGCGCTGCTGGTACCATGGCATCATTTACTCTCGCTTAACGCCAGGAGAAATCTATGTCTACAGATTTTATATAGCATCGATGAGTGTTAATTATTTACACAAATATGTATAAATATTCAGTCATCACACAGGGACTATGATGAACAACAAAGCAACCTACAGAGCCAGCCGCTTTTTACAGGCAGCAGATATTACAAAAGAAGGTTTATTTTGTCAGTCACAGAAGCTTACGGTATCTTCAAAAAAGCAGCTTACAAAAGGTTTCACTGCAAGTGCCAGCTCAACACTTTCCGACACGAAGAAGAGCCTCTGAAGCCGGCACCCGGACAGGATGTGGGTCACCTGTCTCCAGCTCCATGGCCACATGCTGGACGTCAAGGCTAGGGGATGCCTGCACTGAGAAGCCATCCAGCTGGGGACATCCCATCGTCCCGCTATCCCCTCGCTGCTCTGCGCAGACCTGCAGGTACAGCCAGCCTTGTCTGGTGCCTTGTGTTTTTCTTTTTTCATTTTTTTTTTTTTAAGCACATGGAATTACAGAATCATAGAATCATTTGGGTTGGAAAAGACCTTCAAGATCATCAGGTCCAGCCATCAAGCTGACCTGCTGAGTCCCATCACTAAACCGCGTCCCTTAGTGCCACATCCACACGTCTCTTAAATACCTCCCGAGATGGGGACTCCACCACAACCCTGGGCAGCTCATTCCAATGCTTGACCACCTTCTCTGTGAAGAAATTCTTCCTGATATCCAATGTAAACCTCCCCTGGTGCAACCTAAGACTGTTTCCTTACATGCTATCACTTGTCAGGTCATCTACAGTGTGGTGGGACAGACCAAACCCCAGACAATGCAGGGAAAGGATGTGAGACTGGGCAATGAAGACATGGCTGGGAGAGACCTGGCTGCCCCAGGAGATGTGGATGCTCTTGGTCAGTGCAGGCCAGGAGCGAGCACATGAGCCACCCTCTGCTGATGGAGAGGACCAAGAGAAACTGTCCCCCGGCCACCGCTACCCCATGACTGGTCCCTGCTGCCCGAGCAGGGGCAGCCCCAGCACCCCGGGGAAGCACCGACCTCTGGGAGCTGCACCGTGTTCTCCCCAGCCCGGCCCCTCTGTCAGCTCCATCGTGCTGCAGGATCGCGACAGACACCTCGCCAAGCAGCCGGGTCCCCTCCCAGTGCCTGGGAGGCAGCTCCGCGCCTCCTGAAAACTATTTGGGGAGCATGGAAATGCTGAAGAGAGGGCACGCTCCTGCAGTTCACCCAGCTGCTGCGCAGTCTGTTACAGTGCAGCCAATATGACCCAGCTCCCAGCAGACCTGACCGTGTCTCTGCTGAGGATTCAGGCAAGGACCTATCCTTATTTTTGGAACCTGATCCAGCTCCCCCCTCCTTGCTCCCTGCCCTCGCTATTTCATCAGTGAAGCGAGATTTAAAAAGCATCTGCTTGAAAATTGAATAGGAAATGCATCCAGCAAGTTAGCACTCGCGTGTTTCACCCTATAATTTGATCAAATCCACTTAGAGATGCTGGTGCCAGAGTAGGGAACCGACATCCAGGGCACAACCTGCATTTTCCAAGCAAGCAGCACGCCCCACCAATGCCTCCCCTGCAGCACGATGGAGCCTGCACAGCAGATGCTGCTCCTGGCATTTGCAGGACAAGAGAAGTGGCTGATCTGTGGAAAACAGCCCACCACTGCGACCAACGGGAGTACACAAAATAATTATTTATGAAGCATCTTTCACTTCCCTTACGCATGCATCATCTAAACAGCTTTCCCACCCCTATTTCACAGCTTTATCGCCCATCTCCTGTGCCCTTCACCTTGCGATGCCCTTTTTTCCTTTCCAATCTTTATTCATATCATCTGCATAAATTAGCACCTCCAAATTCATCCTCTTGCAGGGCATACTGTGCCTGCCACAAACCCCGCTTTTGGTTGGCGTTACTACACTAATGCAAAAAGAAAAAGAAAAAAAAAGAAAAAAGATGGAGAAAAGCTGCCATCGAGATAATTGGACACAGTCAAGTATACAATAGAGCCGAGAACACTGGATTTTACCATTATAAATCACCTTTCAATCCAGGGTCTTAAAGTGCTTTGCAAACATTAAATCGCAAATCCCTTCTGAGTTAGGCGAGTATTATCCCCTTTTACAAAGAGCCTGAATCACAGGTACGATGGCAGCCTTCGCCACCCTGCAGCAGGAGCGGAGCTGGGATTAGGGTCTGGGAGCTCCCATTGCCATCCCCTCCCCAAGGCTTCTTCTCCCTCCGTGACTAAGGGGAAAGGGGCGCGGGAGCCTGAAACAGCAAAAAGCCCATTACAGCTCAATGAGTTTGAGCTTGGCTGCCCAAGGGAAGGGACAATGTGCTACAATTCTCCTCTAACTGCCTTCCCAGCGCCTCTGCCTCCCGCTCATTTCCATCACATTGCTAATTATTGACCTCTAGAACTGCCTGAAGTTGGCTGTCACCAACTGAACCAAAACCATGGGAATTCTGCTCAAGCAGAAATTGGGTTTCCAGCTCAGCTCTTTAATGCTTACGGCCAGTTTGCTGCCAGGTTTGAAGGCAGGCTATTAGAAAAGCAGATCCTTCCCTCACTCTTTAAACAGAGGAACATTTCTCTTGTTTTACATCCCATCACCTGCTTCTCAGACCACGGACACTCCAGCAGAAGCACTCCTGCACTGTGTTTAAACGCCCATCTGGAGACAAACAGCTGAGTGCCAGCCCTCTAAAAACACAAATGTATTCTTAACAACCCATTGCTAACTAAACAAACCTCAACAGGTTCACCAGGGCTACGTGCTCCTGTTCAAGATGTGAAACAACATGAATAATTCCTTCCTTGTCCTAGGGGTGGGATCCAAACTGGCTCAGTAATTCAGGAGGAGCTGTGCCTGGGCATTTTCCCTCCTCCCCTTGTGATCTCTGGGCTTCCAGGAAAGTGTTTGATGTGCAGATTTGCAAACTTGGTTCCACTGAACAGGCTGGTATCAGCCTTCTTTAGCTACAGGAGGAGGCTTGGGAAGAAATGCCAAGACCTTCCCAGGTGGCAGATAGGACTCAGGAGCCCCTGAGATCTTCAGCACACAAGCTAAGTCTTGGCTTCGGTCTTCTGTGGTCCAAAAAAGCCCAAGAAGACGCCTGCGACACTATGTCCAGGCACAGCTGAGACCAAGCTTGCTCCCCAGATTCCTCTGCCCTAATAAATCCTTGCTATATTGAGATGCTCTCTCCCTGCTTTGAATTAAACAGGTTTCTGCTGTGCCTTGGTTGGTTTTAGTGGAGTGCGAGGGTGCCCAAGTGCTCAGCCTTAGTTTTAGCCTAACTCGCAGGGAAAGCGATGGGGGAGGCAGCTCTAGGAGCCCCGACACCCCTGGACCACCTGTGCCTGATGGGGGTGCACCAGGACGATGAACAAGAAGAAAAAATAACTTATAAATAACTTCTTCTCAAACAGGGAGAAATAACCTCCCCCTGAGTCCCAGGCTGTGAGAGCAAAGGAGAGAGTAGAAAGGAAAGGCAAACTGCTCTGGTTTAGGGCAGAATGATACCTGAGATGCTTCCTTCTACCAGCCCAATTAACTACAGCTTAATTAGACTGGAAGACAAGAGGAGTTTAGAAATCTAAACCTCACTCAAAGCCTCTGCACCCAGCGTTGGAGCAGCCGGGGCTGTGGTCGAAGGGTTCTGGCCCCTTCCAACTTCCCACCTGGGATTTTTTTTCCCATTAAACACCAGTGCCAGTTAGCCCGGCTCCAGCCTCACGGAGAGCATGTGGGTCCCTCTGCAGACTGCCCAAAAACAGCTTGCAAAGCACCAAATTCCCCCACAGATATTGCACCTGCTGCAAGATGAAGATAAATTCAAAGCCACCGGTGTAAACACTCTGTAAATAGACCCTCCAAATGCACCGTGTCTCCTTGGAAATATCATTTGCTTGTGCAGTTAATTACTCACTGCTTTGTACACTTTCCCTTGCCCACCTAACGGACAAGGAGGTGGGGGGGACACACCAACAAAACTCCAAGCTCGTTTCTTTTTAACATTGGCACAGCTGCTTAAATTCAAGAAAGAAAAAAAAAAAAAAGGTAAGTTCAGAACACGTATGGATTTACAAGCAACACAAACGTCCTGTGCTCTTGGTAATATGATGTTTCTAAATCAGGCTCATAAATACGTGCTTGGGAGATTAGTCTATAAAAAAATAAACTTTAATTACCCCGTCTTTATCAGCACACAGCCCATAGTGTTAGCCATATGTGGGTGTTAAACGCCAAGTGCTTCGCAATCCTCCCCGCCCCCCAGAGATAATAGCATAATACAGCACGCTTCGAGGCTACTCGGATATTAAAATGCATTTCTGCCACCCGAGGAAGACAGGGATATGGAAACCGAAGCGGCGGCGCAGCGAGNCGCGGCCGCTCCGGCACCGCCGGCGGGTCCTGGCCACGGAGCCCCCGCGCGAGGCGAGGATGCGGCGTCCCCGTGCTGTGCGCTGCTTTTCGCATGTCAGATGAGTTCGGCGCTCCTAATGATGCTTCTTTATGTTCCAGCAGAGGCTCATTAATACGGTACAACAGCGTTTCCAGGACAGCCTCACACACAGAAGCATCTCAAGGTGTTTTACAAGCGGGAGATCATGTTAAATCAAATCCAATACCAATCACGATTAGCGGCAGTGGTGGCAGGCTGCTCTCAGCGCGGAGCACCCCACGCACCGGTCTCGCCTCCCTGCTCCCCACCTCTGCCCCACGCCAGGTCCCAGGCACTGCCCTCCCCATCCTCCTGCCAGCCAGAGCTCCCCTTCCACCTCAGGATGTCCCTCTTCCTCCCGCGCACCCTCCGGGGCAGGATGGGACATCTCCTTCCAGCCAGGCACAGCCCTCCTGCAGCACCCGACCTTCAGGCACCCCTCGCGGACCACTCTGCCCCAGCACCCCATCCCCAGCAGGGCACGGACATTGCTGCAGGGAGGTCCCCAGCCAGCAGAAGCACGAGCAGGCCCCTCACTGCCCATCCTCTCAGTAACGCCCAGCCTTCACCCTCTCCTCGAGCAGGCACCCTCTCCTCCACCGCCCCAGAGAAACACCGAATGACGGTGACCGCATCCACAGCCAGGACCTGGGGCAGGATTTGCTCCCGAGCCAACGGTCCCCATGCTGGGGACACCGGCTGCCCGGAGAGACCCTGGTGAGACCCCCCCCAGCCCCAGGAGCACAAGGAGGCATGGTGGGGAAACGAGGAGGAGACACTTGCGTTGTGCAGCAGACGGGGGAGATCAGATGCTTCTGGATTTATAGAGGATTTGATCTTGCTAAGAGCATGCTGAATCAGATTAATACTATTAACGCTTATGAATTACCCATTAGCAATTACCCAGGCAAGCTGCCGCACAGGGGGCTGCAGAAAAGGCAATCGTGGGGTGGTGGCCAGCGAGAGGAGGCTGGGGCCGGGCGGCCGGACTCGGCGAGGTTCCAGACTCGGCAGCTGAGCCCCTCTGCACAGCAGCCTGCACCCCCAGCTCACGCTCACCCCCAGCAGTGCCTCAGCTGCTGCCGTGCTTCTGCAGCGTTAATGCTCAGGCACTGAATAAATGCATTTGCTTCGTGTTTATACAGTTCCCAGCAGTGCTCCCCCCTTGCTCTAAAATATAGCGCCTGCAGCTCGCAGGGCGACACTGCGAGCAAGTTTCAATGGTGAGGAGGAGGAGGAAGGGGGGGGAAGCGGAGGGAAAGGAAAAGCCCTGAAGGCCGGCATGGATGGGGACAGCAAAGGAGAGGGGAGAAATAGAGAAGACAGAGGTGGCACAGGCTGATGGCTGCCTGGGGACCCACCAGCCCCACCATGGCCAGGCTCTCCTGCCCACAGACCTCGGTGCAGCTCAGTGGGGAGAATTCCTGCAAACCCCTACTTGCTCTCCTGACGCCGTTACTTTTCTTGCATTTCTCTGGGCATAGACAATTAAAATCAATGAAGTCAGTTTTGCTTTCATGTTCTCAGTGCAGAATCAGTTGAGATAAAATCACATTAAAGAAACAGTTACATATTTAAAGCCAGAGATTGCCTGCACTGGAATTTTCTTTCACGCATATCAATGGAAACACTTCTCTCAGAATTAAGGTCTGATTTTTTTTTGTTTTGTTTTAAACTCCAAATGAGTCCCAATTTTACAATATACAAGCACAAAGGCAAATCTGAGTGGAAGGCTTTATTCCAAGGAGGAGGGAAAGCAATTTTCAATACAGCACAATGAAAACATATTTCCTGCAGGAAAAGAAAAGTAATCATTATCTACGAAATAGCTCACACCGACTCACTGCCTGGAGAGGATTGCTCTCGGCAAGCACTGGGCTGGGTAGACAGCCGGATTGACTGGGGAGGCTGGGCATGAGACGAGCCGGGGCTAGGGTGCCCATGGGACGATGCTCTGCATCCCCGCTGGGTCTGCGCCGTGCCCTCGCCACCACCCGCAGAGCCAGGCTGCCCCGCGGCCACACCACAGGGGCAACGGGGCTGGGATCTCCAAAGCAAGCCATGCAAACAAACAAACAACAACAAAAAAGCCCTTTTCCTTCCCTCCCTTATTTCTGGAGTAGATGCACAACAAAATCTCTGCTCTGCAAGAGCTCCCCAGGGTTGGAGCACAGCCGTGCCTCAGTTTCCCCAACGAGGGTGAGCTTTCCCAGCGGAGCTGTGACGCACGCCGCCCCCCGCCTCCTCCCACTGCTCTCCCTGCTCCTGCAAGGAGAGGAACGAATCGCATCACGGGTGGAGACAGCGGCGGCACCGAAACGCATCTTCATCTCCGCTACGCACGAACCCGCGCCCCCCGCCTGCCCCGTGTTTATGTTGTACTTCCCGGGAAACAAGAGACTTGTTACCATGCGGAGGGCGACAGCAGAGCGATTAGTGAAATTTGTTACCCGCATGCTCTGAACAAAATTAAATTAAAAGTGCTGCTTTGCTGTCAAGATAAGGGCCAAGCCGGAGAGATAATTTTTCACTCTCAAACACTCAATTACTTGCGGAGGCTGCATCAGATACGATCAAAAATAAATAAATAAAGAAACAGGCCGCACTGCCTCTGAGAACAGATGTAAAAGCCGTTATCTCCAGCGCAGTCCGGGAAAGTTAAAGAGCCTGTGGCTGCCACGGCACCGTGACCGCTTTAATTGCGGACCCTCTGCTCCCCAGCCCACACTTTGCAGCCAGCTTCCCACGGCGGCCCCTCTCCCCAAAAGCTGCCAGAGCAGCCCCAGCCCGGCTTCCCTGCACGGACGGCATCTAATGGGGAAGCAGAGCGGTGCTGAGGGGTTATTTGCTGATGCAACGCCTGCTCTCTCGCCGAGCAAAATAAGCCACCGCACAAAACACTGCGTCTGTCTGCTTGCAGGAAAAGTGGCATCCACAACAGAGCTCTGGTAGCCGAGAAAGGATGCGAAGTCACAGCACCCTGCATCTGCCCCGCTGCCCTGCGTGGGGCCGTGCATGGGGGGCACGCGTGGGGCCGCGCACGGGGCGGGGGAGGCAAGGGCTTGCGCCACGATGCTAGTCAGCAGCGTGGGGATGGCCGGGTCGCGTGCGCTGTCCTCTCCTGGGTGCTCTTATCCCGCCTTGCAGGCAGCAGCATGGCTCTGCATGCCACGAAGCAGCCGGGTGTGCACGAGACATCAGGTCTGTCCTGTCTGTCTGTGCTGGCCGGCGGTCTGCATTTCCTTCCCCAGGGGAAAAGCCGGCATGGCAGCTGCCAGCACCGGGGCACGGCCGGCTCGGGGAGAAGCCGCGCTAAGCGCCGACAAGCAGCAAGAGGCATGGGACAGACTGACTATTCCCTCTCGCTAGCGTAAGCAACGAAAAATGACACACATTTGCCTTATCGCCTTTTGTCTCCCATTTGATCCCTGGCAGCGTCCCTGCCATGCCGAGGGCTGCAGGGCGAGCCGCCAGCCGGGCGACGCAGAGCGGGGAAGTGCTTTGCCGAGGCCCCCGGCAGCGGCACGGTGACACGGTGACACGCTGCCTGCCGTGTCTGCTCAGCCCTGGCGGGGCCAGGATGCTGGCACGCATGGAGAGCATTACCCAAATTTCATTCTGCATTTCGTTTAGTTCCCCATGAAATAATAAGTGTCTGCTGCCTCTGGAGACAGGAGAGGATCAAAGCGAAGCTTCCTCATATGTAACAGACTCCGAATACCTAATATTCCCTTCTAAAAGGCCTTGTTTTAAACACCAAATACAGAGGCAGATCAAAGCCCAGCTTCTCATTTCTCTAACAGCCCTCAGAAGACTTTGCCAGCCAGCAAGGCACACACATGCACGCACACGCGCGGCTGACACCAATCCAAGGCACATAATTGGACTCTGCTAATTTGTGCGAATTTTCCCTAGAACCACATGCTATGGAAACAGCTGGGTGCCTTGTTCGTGGAGATCTCACCCAAGGGCACCCCACACCATGTCCTGCCTTCCCTGAGGAGTCAGGGGGCCCTCCTGGGGTGGGAGCAGGTTACTGGGACGGGAAGGTGGCACCCAGATGAAAGCAATGCACGAAAATTGGGTGGGATGTTTCTCTCCTCCTCTTCTAACAGGCTGCAGCGAGAGGCGAAGCAATCCAAAAGCCAAGCGTGGAGGAGCAGGTCCGGGCAGTCCAGCTCAGCTGGAGCAGGTGCCCATGCACACCACAGCCTGCTGGAAGTGCAGCAGCCAGCTGAGTGCATTAAACGAGCGATCGCAGCTGGTTCACAGACCTACATCCAGTGCTCAGCCACCTCCGGCACAGCTCAGAAACGTGACGGTACCAACGCTGTGCTTGCTTGAGTGCCAGCTGAGCAGGTCCTGGCTGCACAGACAGCGGCTGGGCTCCCAGGAGGGCTGCAGGATGGAGCAGAGGGGCTCTGGAATGTCTGGGTCAGGATGCTTGTCCCCTCCCAGGACCTCTGCATGATGTTGTCACCTTTCCTGCCTCAGTTTCCTCAAACCCAGGCAGCTATGCTATGACGTGATGCAATGCCGACCTACTATTCGTTTAGCCCTTGGGAACCACCGGCGAGGCTCGGTTAGATGCACCAAGTCCTTGACAAACTACGCAGCAGAGCACAGGGGCCAGCCTGCTGCCACAGCCTTGGAGTTACGCTGCAGCTTGCTTTTTTTCCCCACTTTCTCTCTATTTTAATGCTCCCCGGGCAGGCACTGAGTGAGCCTAGCAGCTTGGGGCTGGATGCGTTTTGCTGGACAGGAGGCTGAAGGCAACCGCTGCCCAGAGCAAGGCGGGATAGAGCAGGAGCGGCACACCCTGCAAGAAAGGTTCATGCACCGGGCTCCGCTTCCCTGTTCTGCTTTTTGCTGCTATTATTTTCCTCTCAAACTCAGAAGCAGGAGCTGGCTGAACATATCCCACGCTGCTCAGGAGAAGAGAAGAACTGAATAAGCATCAAAACTTGATCCCTCCCATGATGGGCAGCTGGGGATGTGGATTAGCATCTCTACAAGGCTGGCAGGTTCTCTCTCAGAGACTTCAGTGCTGCTGACTGACAGCCCCAAAGATGACAGCCCTCTGTGGACCACGGCTGATGCACTCCGCAGCAGCTCTCCCATGGTGGGAACGAGCCAGGACATTCCCACCTTTCCCAGGTCTCAGAGGAAAGTGGAAAAGAGGAGGGAGTCTGCCCCTGGCAGTGTCCTGGTGAGCTCAGAAGGGCACAAAGGTGTTGAAAACAGGTTGCACGGAAAACTCAAATCTGGAGAACCCAGTGGAGTCAGGAATGAGGGACCCAGCTGAAGGTCCCTACGGCCTCCAAGCACTGAGCTCCACGGGAAACATATGGGAAACATATACTCCGAGAGTAGCATCACATTTTCTTCTCCCCCATTCTCTTGGGCATGGCAGTATGGCGAGGGTTTCATTTGGAAAAGCAGGATATTAAGTTAAAATTCAAGCACAGTATGCCTGGTGCTCCCTTGAGACTGTGGTGCTGCCAGCTCTGCGACCTGCAGGGGAGGTCATGTTGATCCAACAAAAAGCAGCAGAGGATGGAGAGGTGGTGTGGGCGCTGACACTGTGCCGTGACCAAGCCAAGGGATGCCTCGCCGGAGAGCAGTATCAGCAGAGCGCATCTTAGCACGAGCCAGCTCCTCAGAGTCACTGTTACCAGCATCACTTCTCGCAGCTCGAACCGCAGATTTTGGCAGAGATTGGATGGAGCCCAACAGGCAGACAAGGACCAAGGCTCCCTGAGAAGTCCTCTTTTGCTTTACTTCTCACACTTCCCCACACACATCTAACTTCTCCAGAGAGCTCCCAAAAGCACGAGACCATCGGTGTAAGGGGACCCCACAGACCTGAAAGCTGGGAAGACGCGTGGTGCAGCGTGCTGGAGACCACAGGCAGGCGATGTCCCTGCCTCCGCTGCTGGCCTCATCAGCGTTGCTCCTTTGTGCATTTCTGTATCGAAAACCAGATGTCAACGTCTGCTGCTGCTGAGATACCAGAGCAGCCAGACAGATCACACTACAGCGAGCTTGCCCTCGCTCAATATTTACCTATGGGAATGTCTCGCTAATTTACCTTGTCAAGCACACCCGTGGGCCTCATGAAACCTGCAGCCTTTCTTCTACAGCAGAAAAATAAAGCCTACGACCACTTAACCAGCCTGCTTCAACACAGCACAAAGTCAAAGTGAACCCACATGGCACCTAAGTGGAAACTTCCCGTTACATCAGCTGGGATCAATGCCTTGACGGTACCAGTAATTATGCTCAATCCTGCAAAACCTAGGCTGAGGAGTCACGAGGAATTTCTCTCCTTGAACCTGATAACTATCTCACGGCACCAGCAATGACACACAACCGTCGCAGAATCGATATGGGAACATCATTGTAGGAATTAACCGTATCTGACGATGCGTCCTTCTCTATTAGAATTATGATCTTGTCCAATTATGGATCTTTGCTGAACTTGTAATTATGAGTTTGGTACTGTGACTTCCCACTAAGCTATTGCTTTCCTTCCACAGGGAGAGAGAAGTCAATGAAAGGATAATGGAAAATTCCTTTCAAGGATGCAGTGATGGCAAGATTTAGCTAGACGGGAGGGAAAATACAATGGGGACTTTATGCAAGACAATTCCCTTGTTTAGCCATTACTGAATACAAACAAAGCTGCTTTTTGCAGCATCACTCAAGCCCTAGTGTAGATCTAAAAGCCAGCTCTGCCTCCTGAATTCCCCTCAAACCCAGCCATCAAAGCCGCCCAGGTGAACAACTTCATATTCAAAGAAAAATAAAGGAATTCTTCTCATTTCTCTGTTCCTTTATATTTGCCATACAGGAAGCATAAACAAACAACCCAAAGCCAACACACACATCAGTAAGAATATCTTTGTACTAGGTAGATACACTGTGAGCATGTTTCGAGAGACTGGCAGAGCACTTGACCTAATGGGGATGGCGTAAAGGCAGCAGGAAAGCAAAGCTTTATTTGCTTTTCCTTAAAACACAGTTTTCTGCTCCTTGCTTGCACATCAACTCCCCCTTCCCAACAAAGCAAAAAACCAAAATCCAACTTCAGCAACTTCTCCAAAGTGCCCATGGATTTACACCCTGCCCAGTATTTCAGAGTAACTCATTGAAAAAACGGCTGCAGCACTTCTGAAAATTTCCCCCCATGCCACCGACTTTTCAGGACTGTTTCTGTTGTTACTGTTTGCCACACAAACAGTTTCTTCCTTGTTTTTGAAAACAGGCATCAACAGATCGTTTTACTCTTAATCCATCTATGTTAATACTGCAACATATAACTTAAGTCTTGATTTCTCTCCCTCCTTTTCATCAAAAGCTCCTTGTAAACTCAGTGGGAATTTCTCATGGTTCTAAAACACAGAGGAAAAAAACCCGAATTCTCTACATTTCGGCAGGAACAAATGCAATACGCCCATGCGCGCGCGTGCGTTTATTCCAGTGTGCAATCATCGAGCTGATCATAGGTGTTGGGGTAATTTCACTTTCAAATAAACACGTTGTGAGCATTTACCTGAATGCCTAATCATTGAAACAAATGGAGCTGCATTTGCTGTGGTGGGTGCAGGCATCTATCTGGCATGCTGCTCTCTGCCGACGCCTGGCTTAATACGGAAAACAAATGGAGGGAGCAGACCCACTGTGCAATTATTAAATTGCTTCCCAACATAGTTTTTTCCTGACAGCGATTTTGAAAATGCAGCAGCAAGGCTTGCACCATCCCCCTCTGAAAAGAGCGGTCTGAGGGAACCAGACAAAATGCTTCGGTGCTGCATGACTGGAGGAAACGTAGACGCTCATTTCAGCCTACAGATAATATTCCCTTTTCTCAGCTCTTCTAACTCACAAAAAGCCTGAAGGGACTCTGGTATACAAGTCCCTGCCCCAGCCCTCATTTTGAATTTGTTCCTTTTAATTGCCTCCGTGCTGGGAGGGAGCACGGGAAATTGCAGTCCGGCAGACACTGCGCAGGAAGCCCCGGGCAGAAAGGCAGCGCTGAGCTCCAGGACTGCCGAGGGGACTATCCCTTAGCCATCCCCGTGCCCGCCTGGCAGACGGATGTGGGAAAGGGGCTTGGCAGCAACTGCTCGGGCTACTGAAATATTTACCGTCACCAACACCAGAAACCATCAAAGAAACTAAGAACCTCAACAACGTCACTGGGAAATGCTACTAATAGCTCCTGCATCCTGCTGCATCACAGAAACAGCGTGTCTTAGGATGTCCTCACCAATAGAGACTGCTGTCACGGTCCTTACCTACAGTCATGCAGCAGCAGATGGCATCACCCAAGGGTAGAGCCAAGGTGCTCAGCTGTTTTTGTCTCTTACACCCATTTGCATCACAGGCGGATATTTCATTCTTACCTTTGCTTCGCCTCCTGCTCCGGTACTGCTCGGTGTAGAAGGTGAGCTGGGTTTCATCGTCCGCCTCCGAGCCGGAGTTGCCTTTGGCACGTCCAAACCCTATTCCACCTGCAAGCAACAGAGCAGAGAAGATCAGCGCTGGCAGCTGGGAAACGCAGCGGCGGCAGCAAGCTGCTCGGCACTGCTGGTGGTTTTGGCCAGGTGCCACCGCTCCCGGCCCCGAGGCTCTGCTTGGGATCACCAGCAGTGACCGGGCACTTTTGCCACTCATGATTTTGTGCTGGTACCTTACGGCCCTCATCAAGACTCCATCGTGCCAATTGCAGCCTAAGCACCGATGCTTCCTACCACCAGGAAGTTGCAATGTTTTACAAAGAAAACCTCCGCACCTGGAAGCTGTTCTCCCCAACAACACCCACGCAGTGAGGTACAGAGAATCTTAGGCGCTTGTTTCAAAGAAAAAGCAGCAGAGACAAGAGAGGCGGCGAATACAGCACTCAGGGGTATTCAGGGTGCATTTAGGACCCCCACCGCTGGGTGAGGGTCTGTTTTCTCTCCCTGTTGGCCCATCTGCAGCATCAGCTCATCCCAACATCCACAGGACAGCCAGCAGCACACATCCGTACGGTGTCTACCAGGCTCCAATGCCGTAAATAACCGGCAACAACCCTGCACTGCACAGGGTGGGCTCTCGAGCACTGAGGTCTGCCTGCTCCCCTGCCCGCAGCACGCAGGCGGGGATGCTGAGGGACCCCCCCAGCTCCTCGTGTCAGCGCCCAGCTGCTAGGGAGGGACAGACATCTGAAAATCAGCACAAAGTAACTGGCAGAAAGCCTGCAATCCTAACAAAGTTTTGAGCAAAGAGGCCTCTAGGGGTTGACAGTGGGCCTTTAAACTGCCATTAAAATATTTTACTGTTTTTAAAAAATCCTTTATTCTCGGCAGAAGCACAATTTCTTGGCAGGAGAACAGAAAATGAAAGTGCTGCCTTCTGCCCTGTGAAACTCTTCATCACCGGGATGAGAGGTGGGCGGGAAGAGCCCGGGGGAGGCCCAGAGCTCCCGCGCAGGGGGACGGCTCCCAGCCCTCCGTGCCCTGACCCCGCACGCAGCACCCCTGGGGCAGGCTCGGAGGAGGAGGGGAAGCTGCTCCGCCAACTCCCTTCCTCCTGCAAGCAGCCAGGAAGGCTCGGAGCTTGCACAGGGCAGCGCTCGGCGCTGGCACACAGGTCTGGGGGCTTCACAGCATCGGTGTCAGCCACCGCCTGTCCCTCTCCAGGCCCCCTCATCACAGCAAACACCCCACTTCAGGATGCAGAGACGAGGGTTTTGATGGGCAAGGCATCGTGGTAAAAACAATACGGTGTATTCTCATCTGAGAGAAAAGGCATCGTTAACCTGACCCAGGTCTATGGGCCGCAGTGCCGGGGCTGCAGCTCTTTCACACGTCCCCCCTGCAGCCACACAGGGACGGCCCCAGTCCCTTCTGCACCCAGCAGTGCCCACGGGCAGTGGACAGACGCTGACCGCAGGTTTTTCTCCCCTCTCCTCTGCCCAGGAGAGGGATGCAGACAAGCACAGGAGCAGCTCTCCGATGCCCAGAGCCGGGCAGCGCTCACCGTGGGAAGCACGGAGGTGAAGCAGGAAGCCCGGCAGCCAATTAAGGGCTCTGCAATGATTCACACTGCTGTAAATGCTGCCTAGTGTTTGCTGTTTTATTACCAGGTGTGATTTAGGGCCCTAAAGTGTGGCCATTAATTACCTGGTGTTACCTGGATATTTCCATTAGGGTCCTAAAAAGATAGCAAGTGGCAGGAAGGCGTTAATGCAGCAGAGAGTAGCAATCAGCGCTGATGCCACCAGCTGCGGGGCTGGGACCTTGGTCACGGCCGTGTCCCCCACACCACCAAACCCAGGACCTGGGGGTCCTCCCCTTTCCACCGCACAAGCTGCTGGTGCCTGTTGCAAACACCGGGGCCAGCAGACAGCAGCAAATGCTGGTGGGGCAGCAGGGACGGCTGCAGCAGGGACGGCTGCAGCAGCACTGCCTCGGTTGCAAAAACGGCACAGAGCAAAAGCCCTTGGCAAAGGGCAGGGAAGGGAAAGGGACCGGGTTCAGCTTGGCCCGGCCCTGCTCCTGCACCGGTGCAGGCTGCCAGCCCACATCGCAGCCCCTGCAGCTGCCCTGCGTTTGCTTGCCGGCTGCGTCGCCGTGATGGATGGTGCTGACATGTTAAATTACTCAGGCTGGATGTCTTCGGAGAGCCGGTGACAGCAATATTGCATTTTCTGATTACCCAGAGCCGCGCAGGATGTCGAAGTACAGGAGGTGGGGACCTGGTCCAGGTCCCCAGCCCATGGCAGCAACATCTCCTCCAACCCAACAGGCAGTGGTCAGCATGGAAACACGGCACCAGGGCAGGGAAGCGGCTGCAAGGAAGCGCTTTCATCCCTCCCAGCTGCTGGGGACACTGGAATTCATCTTGGTGGTGGTTTTCAGTGTCCTGGAGCACGCAGGCTGGAGGAGAGCTGATCCGCGACCAATCCTACCACGAGTCTGATTTCACGTTCGGCTGGCCCTGGAATCTTGCAGAACCATCTCTTTGAATGGTTTGGGGCACTGCCTCTTGCCCTGGCCCCAGCTGCCAGCACGTGGGGCCATGCTGGCGATGCTCACAGCCAGGAGCACCCGCGCTGCTGCCATCCACCTGCAGCCGTTGGGAGGAAAATACCCAGTAAGGGAAAAGAGACCCTCATCACCGTGACCGATCCCAAAGCAGAACAAGGCGCTTAGCAGGGAGAGGCCATCTGACAGGGACACAGCAGCGGCAGCGCCCAGGACCGGTAACACACCGCTAGCGCAGCGGTCGTGCAACGCAGGCTGCGTGGGCTCGGAGTGGTGCAGCGCTGCACAAAAACTTTTTAGGAAATGAGAGCTGCCACCACGCTTAGTTCCCAAAATGTATGCCAAACAAACACCCACAAGATCTGATGCCCGTTTCAGAGGTTTACGTCTCCAAAGCACAGCAAACTACTCCAAAAGGACTCAGAAACCCCACTGCTGATCTCCCTTGGGGGCTCGCGCCCACCGGCGCACCCGCTGCACCCACCAGCGCATGCTCGTCCCACCGACACCTAAGGATGAAACCGGACCAGACGGACTGCGGCTGGAAAGCGCCCGCACCCGCATCGCCCCTCAGCTGGGACTGGCCCCGCGGCGGCAGCCAGATGTCTCAATAAAGGTGCTCTCGTCACTAATCCTGTTTGCAGATTTACAAGCTCGTTAATCCCTTCAAACAGATCCCAGCTCAGCCACGCGCTGGGGCAGGGTGCACGCTGCTGTTTTTGAGTCGGATGTTAATTTAGATGGAAGTGAGGCAGGGATCCAAAGAAAACGCATCCCATGATCACATAATTAAAGATCCTATCATTAACGTGTACGCATTACAGCCCAGCCAGGGTTGCACAGGCCCTGTAATTTGGGTATCTGAGGTGTCCAAGCGTGCGTGCATGGGTTCCAGGGCTCCCGATGGTCCCGCAAAGCAGCCCCAGCACTGCTCCACTGGGCACCTCAGGGAAGTGGCAGGAGCCACCAGCGTCCCCATGGCCCCTCTGTAGGTGACGGGACACAAAGCAGTGAGGAGGGCAAGGAGTGCAGATTTTCTGGAATTTTTCTTTTAAGTGGTTCTAGCTGCCAAGTAGGGACTAAGGAAGTGAAACACAGGAGCTGCAGGCTCTGTCCTCCCAAAAGCTTTTTTGTTGGCCAAATCCATGTGTGTTGTTTAAATGCATGTTTCTGTCATTAACAAAACAAAAAAAAAAAAAAAAAAAAAGAAAGCAAATCTGACATTTTAAATCCCTTCCCCAAAGCCAGGAGGTGACAGCTTCCCAGAGACACAACTGGGGATACAAAACAGATCAAAACTGAGTAAAAGTAAAGAAATAAGAAAGGGGAGCTCTTTGTCAGAGGTGCTCACAACTGCGGCTCTGCCTGCCAATGCAAAAGGGTTTCCCACATCCCTCCCCTCCAAAAAGGGGGCCAAACGCTGACACCGCAGCTTTCAACGCCCACGACGTCCCTGCAGGATGGCAGCACCTGCCTGTGCCACAAGCTGGAGGATGTCTGCGGCTCACGCCAGACTCTGCTCATTTGCCACGTGTGATGCAGCTTGTCTGGGTGTCCAACGACCCCCCCGGCACCAAGTTTCCCAGTAAGGACGAGAAGACAGCAGCCCTCCCGTGCACTGGCAGGGTGTTACACAGCCATACAATTAGCTAAGCGGAAATTTTCACTTTAATTAATTTATCCCCCAAAAGCGCACTGCAAAACTGAAAAGCCATCTACCAAATGTGCCCAGCAAAAGGTAAATTAGGAGCGATTTTGGGGAGGGGAAAAAAGCACACAAACATTTTCTTTTGAAACGTATACAGCCAATGCAAAAAAACGACAAAGGAAAAAGCCTTTTAAAAACCGACGAGCTCTGCTCTCCAGCGCTCCTCCAGCACTTGCCCAAACCCCAAACCTTCCAGTGTGGCAGTGCCCACGCAGCCGAGAAGGGCACCACTAGGTTCTCGTTTCAGTAAGGACCGGCTGACGGGAGCGGGATGCCACTTCAGCCTGGATGAGGCCAATGCCTTGGCTGAACCCCAAAAACCTCTCCAGCAAAATGAGCTGCTCCGTAGGAAGGAGGTGCAAAAGAGAGGAATTGGAAAAGCAACAGCGATGGGACAGCCTGGCCAAACTGCAGCTCTAGGGCCCAGCTCCGCCTCCGTAACTTTTGGTAAATTATGGCACAGCAGAGACCTCTAAAATGCATTAAGACACAACCCTGATCAACACTAAATCATGTCTCAGGCCGAAGGACCTATCAATCACTTATTTATTTTAAAAGGGAAAAGCACCCACTGAACTTCCCCATTCACCAAGGCAGGCGAGATGAGCCACGTGCAGAGCACGGGAGGTCTTGGCCACCGGCCCCACTGCGATGCTGCACTTCAGGGTGCTTTTCACAAATACAACAATGGTTTTTACGAATACGATGGTTTTTACAAATATGCCAGCGGCCAGGGTGTTTTTAAGCGCCTGCCCCAGGAGAGGGCACCAGACCCCTCTCGGAGCACACCCACCTCCCCAGAGGCCACCTCCAGCCCCATGCCCCAGCCTCGCCCGGCCCCTCGGTGGTGGGCGCCCGGGCTGGCTCGGCTGCTCGTCCTGGTGCTCCCCCGGGGACAGCCCGGCCTCTGGGGACACGGGGATGGGGAACAAGCGGAGACAGCACGGGAACGGACATGCAGCAGCACGGCTGTGCCCCCTGCCTTGGAATAGTGGAGGCAGGTGAGCCCCGAGACAATGAGGCTGCTCCAATTAGCACTGTAATTAACGGGCATCCTGCTAATAGAGGGCTGGGCTGCGAAAGCCTAATTTTCTTTTTTCCATCTGATTTTTAAAAATCTTTTTTTTTTTTTAACCTTTTCAGCAGTAACTCTGAGGGTTTTTAGTAGGGAGCATCAAGCACTACATCCACGCAAGATCTACACCAACGCTCCCAGCAAAACATCTAACCCGAGGAACTCAGCACCGTTCCCAAGCCAAGGCAAACACCAACAGCTCCATTTTACTCCTGAACTAAATGATGTGCAGAGAAACCAAACACCCCCACGACATCGACTTCCTAGCCTGGGGACCAGCCCCAGCCAGGCGCCTGGATGCAGCCCCACAAAACGTGGAGCCCGTCCTCAGCCGCAGCCAGAGCTCAGTGGAGTGAAGCTGCCCTCCCACAGCTGCACCCACATTACCCTCACTCCCTGTGTTATTTATAAACCCTAAATGCACTCCACTCGATAAAAGTGTTTGGGGAGAAAGTTTGTATGAAAAAGGCATTACAGAAAATAAAGTTATATGGTACTGTAAATGGAGAGGTTTTGTTTTTTTTTTTAAAAGCAGATCTTCTCGGTAAAATATGACCTTTCCTAGAGCTGTTAGAAACACTTAGTGTGGAATCAGATTTAATGACAAGCAATAGGCAGCAGTTTAAATGCACTTAGTGCGGGGAACTGAAGCGAAGCAGAGCTTATCTGAGATTTGTTTTTGTTGGGCTGGGGTGTCGGGTTGTTTGTTTTCCATTGTGGTTTGTTTTATTCCTCCCTTCTTTCCGCGAGGCACTCGGAGCCCTTTTGGAGCCTTTCTGCAAAGGAGGAAATCCTTTTGCTGCGAGTGGTTCCTGCAGAGAAAGCACTCCAGCTGTAGGACTCTGATGAGGTTAAGCATTAATTAAATCAAACCGCGAGAAAATAATTACACACATGCATCCGTCAGGCCAACTTGTCACTACCCAGTAACAAAGTTGGATGCAAACTCCATCAGCGGAACCGTCATGTGGCTGTTAGTGGGAAATAAATGCATCCCAAACGGACAATTTCATTTAGAGGGAGAAAAAAAAAAATGGATTGCAAAGGATTAATGAGGCGAAGGGTTTGTGTTTGCAATTGGATGTAAAATGCAAACATCGTAAGTTGTGATATCATCATTTAACCTTACTGTTCGGTAGCACTCCAACCGCCCGCCTGCCGGAGGGACAATTAAACGCAGGCCGTAAAACCAAAACTTCCGAACGGGAGAGGAGCGGAGGCGGCGTGGAAGTGGTGCTCCCGACCCAGCAGCAGCGCCTGGCCACGGCTTTCACAGGCGGATGGAAATAGAAATGGTAGGAAAACGAGAAGGGGATGGGGCCGCTGGGAGCTCTTTGCTGGAGCTGCCTTGGTTTTCAGGGCTGCTGGGTGATTTCTGATGATTGAGTCTTTGAAATTTTGTCAAAGGCGTGTCAGTGGGGACTCCCATAAACCTCCCCCTAAAGCGCATGGGGTCTGTTACACCCTTAGCAATTACGGCCACGCAGAGCTCCCCACCCTGTCCCTGCAACCATCAGCGTGCGCGTTTCAGGGAGGAGCAGAGCCCCTCAAAGCCCCCGGACCAGAAAGCTCGGGGTGCGGGCGCCCAGCTCGCCCCGCAGCCCTCCTCTCCACCACCTCCGTCCCCAGCCCCACCGCTCAGCCTGTGAGAACCTGGTGCTGGAACAGGAAACCCGGCACACCGCACGTGTGTGCCAAAGCCCCCAAGGGGACACACACTTGCCAGAGAGCAAAACTCAGCAACAGGCACGGCAGGAAGACTTGTGGCCAGGCAGCTGGGTGTGCTCTGCCTCCAAGGGGTCCCCACTCCCTGCTGGCCGTGCAGACAACAGCAGAAAATCCCCTAGGTGGACGATTTCCTTTTTACAGCATGGGTCTGGCCAAGTGTGCTCCTAGGGATGTTCAGAAGACCTCCTCCTGCCCTGGGGCTCCTGGGGACCTTCTGGAGGATGTTCAGAAGACCTCCTCCTGCCCTGTGGACCTTCTGGAGGATGTCCAGAAGACCTCCTCCTGCCCTGGGGCTCCTGGGGACCTTCTGGAGGATGTACAGAAGACCTCCTCCTGCCCCACGGGCCTTCTGGAGGATGTTCAGAAGACCTCCTTCTGCCCCACAGGCCTTCTGGAGGACGTTCAGAAGACCTCCTCCTGCCCCACGGGCCTTCTGGAGGATGTCCAGAAGACCTCCTCCCGCCCTGGGGCACACTTGGGCATGGTGTGGAGGATTTGCAGTGAGGCAGTGAGCACCAGCCTGGGGAGGAGGGAGATGCAGGAGACATCTCCCCAGGGATGGGAGGCTCAGGCGCCTTGGCTGGGGGCTGGCTTGGGGCCACGCTCTAGCAGCAGGCATCATGTGTCCCCCCAAGCTCAGCGAGGATTAATTGAGTTGCTCCATTAGTGACCAAAAAGCCTCTTGCCCACATGTGCTTTAAAGGGAAATAAAAACATAACAAAACAAACAAAGAAACAAAAAGAGCCTGGAGTGGAAAATCAGGGAAACTCCAGAAGGCAGTCACTGTGGACACCGAAGCATGGCCCCCCGCCCCCACTAAAATCCAGACATACAGATTTGAATAACTACTAGAAAACAAACCAAATAATTTAAACCAGTTAAAGAGTCAGAACACTTTCTTCACACTAAGTGAATAATTTATGGGCAGAGCTATAAAAAAAATAAAAAATAAAAAAAAGCTCTCTCCAGGCCTATATTGCAGGAAAATGTATCCAGCATAAAAGATCACATTTCAGACTTATAAATAAAAGAAAAACAAAACCAATGGTAAACAGAAAGCAAAGTATTTCCTCCCTGGCTTCCCACAGCATGCCGGGCACACACGGCCACGCACCCTCCTGGTGCCAAAGCCTGACTCTGGGGCTGCGCCAGCCCACCTCCACCTGTTGCTCCAGCCTGGCTGCCAAGGCTACAACCAAAACCCAGCAGTCCCCAGCATGCTTTGCGATGCCATAAAATGCTGCTCCCGTCCTCTGTGTGACCCCTAAAAAAACCCCTGCAAAATAACAAAAAAACTCCAAGTACTGGCAAAGCGCAACGAGGAGAGGTCCCAGGGATGCGAGTTACATCCAAAACAAGCCTCAGCCTTTTCTCCAAAATAAAACCTTGCCAAGAAATCACACTTCACTCCCACGGCACCTCGGCTGCCAGGGCAGCTGGCAGGGAGGTGGCCTCACAGCCGACCCGGACACAACCCTGGGGAAGACGTGAGATGACACCGCTCTCAACCACCTCCACCAGACCACCCGGAGGATGCTGCTGGGAGGGTTCCCCTCTTCACCCCACTACAGAGGAGCTCCAGGGCTCCCTCTGGACAGAGCTCTCTGCTCACCCATGCCTTCACCCCTGGCCAAACCCCTTGGACATGGTCAAATCCCGGGCGGAAGCCTACCTCGGGGCCGGCTCCGGCGTTTGCGTCTCCCCACGGAGGTGCTGCGCAGCGCGGGCTGGAGCTGCCCGATCTCGATGGGTGTGTTGGTGCGGAAGCTCTCCTTGAACTTCTGCATCAGGGACTCGACCGTCTCTTGCGTCACCTCGGGAGCTGCAACACCATCAAAGGGACCGCAGATAGAAGATGAGCAAGTGACCACTGCCCCACCGCCCCTCCTCGACAGCATGGCCCCTTCCCTGTGGATCCAGAGCCGAGGGCATGGGACAGGGCTGCCAGCCACCCTACCAGGTCACCCACGGGGACCTAGACCAATCTTCACCAAAGCCACAGAAACAAGCAAACGGTGAGTTTATGGAAATTATATTCTTTGTCATGCCACTTCAGAGCTCTTTGGATTATTCCTTGCTTCTTCCTGCACGCGCACGCATTGCACTTGGAAGCATCGTGGCCATTGCAAAGGTTCAAATCGCACAGGAACCCCACCAGAGACACGTGGAGCTTGCATCCAAACCCTGGGCTTGGCAGCTTTTGGGTGGCTCCATTTACAGTGCCCAAGCCCAGAACCCAGAAAACAGCTTGCTTCGATGCACCACGGCAGGTCACAGCTTGCTGATGCTTACGCAACCGCCCTCCTTGTTCTCACCCCGCAGCATCCAGAAATGCAAAAAAAAAAAAAAAAACCCAACCACCAACCCAAACCCCACAGAATTGCCCTACCAAACTCACCACCTGCCCACACAGCAGGCAGAAACAATGAAAACACTTGCAAATGGCAAAGATGAAATTCAGGATCAAAAGGTTTGTCCTTTGGAAGGCCACAGAAGTCACCCAGGTTTAATAAACAGCTTGGCCTCTATCAGCTCCTTGAATAAACTCATTAGCGGAACATAACATCTGTCCCCGTCTCCACTGGAAGAGTCCTGGAGTCTCGGAGCAGCTCACAAAGCTCCCCTGCCTGCAGCACACCCATTCCCATTCGGGGCGGATGCGGATCACCCACGTCGCGCTCACACGGGGATCCACCAGCATTTCAGAGCTCCCAGCCTGCCGGGACTCACAGGCTGACACACGAACCTGCCACACGAACCCGCTGCAGCCCCCGGGCCCGGAGACCCAGTAGATTTGTGTTTTAACCGGAGATGCTCTAGACGCATGGCTGCCCTGCATCGCAGCCTCCGATTCCCCAAGCAGCACATGCAGAGCCTGCGTTAGTGTGGAATAAGGAGGTGGCCAAGCAGGACCGGGCATTTGTAATCCTAGATGAGGATTTGGCTTAAAGGAGGAAATGGAGAAGGTGCCAAAAGCCAGCCGTGCTGCAGGGAGGGGAGAGAGGAGGGGCCCTGGCAGGAGGGGGAGCCCCAGCCACGCCGCAGCAGCCCGCAGAGCTTCCCCGCTCCTCCTCCCCACACTGCCGAGGAGGACAGGAGGAGGCAGGGAGCAGAGAGGAGACCAAAGTGTGCTCCAGGTGAGGGCTTCCAACCTCGCAGCTCCCCTGGGCAGACAGCAGTGACCCTGCTGCCCCCCAGGCACCCATGGCCATGCCCTCCCCTCCCCATCCCAGGGGCGAGAGGCTTTACGCCACCCCAGGGTGCTTCTCTGCACCCGCACGCTGCTGAGAAGGTGTTGAAAATCTGCCAGGGCCATTGCAAGGGAATGGAAAAGAGCAGACCAGCTGCTGCTCCTCGTCCATGCAGGCACACCAGGAGGGCTCAGGAGAGCTCCTGCATGAATCCATCAGCCCAGTGCTGCTGCACGGGGTGATGAAGAGTCAAGGATCAGACTCGCCGCCTGGCGAGCACTGGGGGTGGGAACCATTTCAGGAGAGCTCCAGAGAGAGGGTGGCCTCGGGGACCAGCCACACTGCATCTTCCGATTATTCAACATCAGGGTCCCCCAGGTACCATAAATCAGAGACCCCCACACCCCCTCAACAGGAGAACTTTCAAACCTGGGATTTACGGCAAGCACCACAGGACTCTGCAGTGTTGAATCCCCCTTCAGACATCACCACAGGGGAACTCAAGAGCAGGTAAAGGTCTCAAAAGAGCATCTAGTGCCATCCTCTACGCTACTCCTGACAGCACGCGTCCCACCGCCTCTTGCATGGCTGTGCCGGGGATCGATGCCGCAGATCGATGCTGCAGGAGCGCCGGCTGGCAGCAGGCACGGCTCAGCCCGCAGCGCGATGCCTGCACGGGGATGCCCGTGTCCACGACCTCCTCCAGCAGCTGCGTAGCGGGGCCTCCCCGCGAACAGATGGCAATTTATTTGAACCTCGGGGCTGTGCAATGCAGCACATGTGCAAGCGGAGCAGGGATCATATGAACCGCGCGGCTGAGGCTTATTTACTGAAAGGAGGCCAGAAGAAGAGTGCAGAGGGAGGAGGAGGAGGGGGATGTGTTTGCAGCTCACGAGGAACTGCAGCGAGGTCGCAGCTCTCGCATGTTCCTTGCTCGGCTGACAGGAACAACGAGCGACGTGGTGACCATACCCCATCCGGCCACCGCGCTCTGCACATCCATCCAGAGGCATCTACTTGTGTGCTCGTCCATGGAGGGAGTGCCAGGAGCAGGGGAGGTATCGTCTTCATGGGGAGACAGCCACAGTAGTCACCAGCTATTTGCGATGCTACAAATATTTACTTAACCTCCAGGAACGAAAGAGAAAACCCAGCATGTCTGACCGCTCAGACAGCTCGTGTGCATCAGCACATCCTTGGCCTCCCTGCCCCTGAGCTCTGGGGTTAGGAGCAATACAAAAAAATATGAAAACCCCTGTACCAGTGTGATCTCAGGAAGTGGAATTTGACCCAGCCAGTGGGGCAGAACTAGGAGAAAACCATCACTGACGAATTAAAGCTAGCTTGGCTGAAAGTGGAGGAGCATCAGGGTCAAGGACTAAGGGAGGACCCTTCACGTACTACCAGCCACAAGAAAAGGGAGGGAAGAAGACACCAACAAACAGCAACGTAAGGAGGCACCGCACTCACCGAGGCTGGCAGGATGCTGCCGAGCCTGGGGACGTCCCTCACAGGAGACAGGCCACCACAGACTGCCACCCTGGCTTCCCACCCACCCACACGCGCACGCTGCCAAGGGCGGATGGAGACTTCACAGCCACACACGTGCTTGGCATTCACTTCTCCCAGGGAGGTTTTAATTGTTCGCAGAAGGATGAGAACATCACTACGGTGGGGCGGCGCAAAGCTCCCATCAAAGCAATACTCCAGCTTTGCCCTGCAAGACCCAGGTGGGATGCTCACACTAAACGTGGGCACTGCCAGCTCCCCCTCCGCATCATCAGCTCCTCCTTACGATCATCAGCATCAGCCCAACGGGATGCGGCTTTAGATGTCACGCGACCGTCCTCTCGTTGAGCGGAGCCTGCCAGGCTGCCTTCTCTCCTGCCCCTGGCTTCCAAGGTAAAGGTGATGAATTCATCAGGATGATTTAGCTCACACCTTTGTCACCACTTTGGGAGTTTTTGAAGCCTAGCGGAGGTAGTGAGATCCACCCCAGGGTTTGGCACAGCACGGCCACTATCTCCGTCTCACCCCATCCCAATAATGCCTTTGGCAGCACAAAACCACCCCACCACCAAGCTAAAACAGAGGAAACACAAGGTTCCTCAGCCTCCGCAAAATCAGCTTCCATCTCCATCAGTGATTTAAGGACACAGCTGAAGGTCACTACACCTTTGTAAAGCACATTACACATTCCCATTGCACACCTCCCTCCTGTCCACCCCCATACGCTATTTTGAAAGCGATTTGCTCTCCTTACAGCTCCCCTATTCGTTTGCACATCTCCCACAAAACAATTCAACTCAATAGCCTTTCTTTCCTTCTTTCTTTTTTTCTGGCAAAAAATTGCAGTGGGAAAACATGTTCTTTGGCTTAAAAATTACAAAAAACAAATAGTCATCAACAGAACAGTATGAGCGATGTTTGGGTAAAAATACATTGCAACCGAGATGAGAAGCAGCAGCATTTGTTTCAGCCTTCATGGGACTCCCACCGGAGCCAGGAGAGCTGTACCTTTCCCTGACACACATGCTTTTTGGAGGTTGTTTTGGGGAGAGATACTAAAATGAGCCTCTTAGCTTCTATGGCCAGAAATAATTCTCCAGAACACAATCCCAGGCTCAGATCAGTGCATCCACCCACAACCCATACTTGAGGGATGCACTGGTTCCCAGTGCCTCCACCATCCAAGGACATTCTTGAAAGTCTAGCACAAGGAACTTCAAAACCCCTTTGAATGTGCAGCCTTGTTCTCAGCCAGCGGAGGCTGGGAAGTAGGGATGGAGCCAGTGGTGATGGAAGTACCTCCCAGACCTTGGAAACGAGCCCTCAACCTTGCTATTTTAGGGTCTTTGCACATGGTCTCAGAGGGTGCTCACTAGAGAACTGCCCTCAGCCTAAGCTCTTGCACCCCGCAGAGACCCTGTATACACTCAACGTATATATGGTGGGGCAGGAGAAGGGCACGCAGCTTCTCTCCCAACCAGGCTCAATGCCTTGCACTGCCGGTGAGTGGCTGGGAGAGCTGCACGGCCCCACAGCCCCATCTGCAGCACATTCAAACACAGTGGCAAGGCTTGAGGTCTGCAAAGGTACCAGCTCTCCTGAGTCTCCCAATCTTTGGTGTTTGGCTTAGAAGTTTAGGTCCCTGGAGCCACGACCATCCCTGTCCTCCTTACACAACATCTGCACTCTCGCGGCTGCAGGGAGAAGACTGGGAAGGTAATACCTGCTTGTACTAGAACCTCCCACACTAGATATTGAGTAAAAAAAATTCAAAAATATATAGTTAAGCACCTGATTTTCACATCGTTCTCTTTGATTTCTGAGTGTCAGAAGGCAACATATTGCTTCTTCACCATTACCAGTGGTTAAAATGCTCCCAAAGTTTTAGAGTGAAGGCAGCACTGAAGCTTGCAAAGCAGCTCAAGAACTGCTCGACTGAACACGCCGCTTTGCTGGAATTCAAACGTTTCACAAGAACTCGCCAAACTCAATTAAAGATTAAATAGAAAAGTTTGGACACAATTAGAAGTCAAGGTTGGTGGGGTTTTTACCTCCTCGTTTACTTTGACTTTTGCATACATTTATGCTGGCCCCGCGACCATGCGTACGATGCAGCCTCCTCATCTCAGATGCTAACTCTTCTCCAAGACCAGCTCCTTCCCTCTTGCCGACTGCTTCCAGTATTTCTCAGACAATTCACTTTCTCTAGGCATAGAGGGTGCTCTCCTGTGAATCGCTGATGCTGGCTCTGAAGGCCTCGTGCACCTTTACAGCCACAACACACCACGTAAACATCAGGTACGTGCAACAGTTTAATATTGTTATAATTGTTCCATGCAAATCAACCCCCTGAGTTTCCATAAGCTTATTTTAATGTTTCTGGATCAGTATTTTGGAGATTTCTATTCTACAAAGTATTTTAAGAATTTGACTTTCCTATCCTATTTGGGACGAGCATAAGTTTCACAATGCTGGAAGTTTTCCACTTTGTGGAAACCCTGTTTTCTCACCAGCTCTAAATAACGGATGTTGTTGTTTTTCAAAGTACGAAATAAGCAATGGTCTTTGCTCTAAAACTGGGATGTGGACTGACTTTCAACAGTGCCACCCTAAAGGTACTAAGCTCCAGAAAGCAGAGAGCTTTGCTAGCATAAAAGTAGGTAATTATGACAAAGCTTACGTGACAAAGGCAGGAGAGATTTGTGCAACCATTTTACACTTACTGGGAAGAAAACAGCTGGACAGCAATGTCCTGCAACCAAGTGCAGTGAATACAGCAAAGACATAAGAAACATTGAAAACCACCACTCCGTCTCTTTCTCCAGCCACCACACACCTCTGCCACCTCCAGTCTCCAGCAAGAGAGCCTCTGTCCCCATCGGTCCCCTGCTTTCCACCAGACCATTTCATATGCCTCTTGCAGCCACACCGAGCTCAAGCAACACTAGGAGAGTGCTGGCTGCATTACACAACCAAGTCAGGATCTATATAAAGAAAACATATGATATATATGCTTATGTATTATATATATAAACTTTTTGATATATATACTTATATTTAGATATTTTTATATAAAAATATAAATATATATATGTATATATATATAAATCAAAACAAAGCACAAGTAACCACACATGCTCATATATCAGGGAACCAAGCACCTCCTGCAATGCATATATCTCCAAACCATCCCCAGATGAACCCATCGGGAACATGATGTGTGTGGCACTGCGCACTTGGCCCGAGTTGGCCCCAGCCCAGCCTGCGAGTGCGGAGCGAGGGAGATCAGTCTCTTCAAGGTCTTTCGCACAGAGGGGTTTTCAGGTTCAGCAACGCAGGGATATGGGAACCCGAGAGTATTTTGAAAACAGGCTTGTATTCCATCTCAGCTTTTTCCTTCATTTCTCTGCCATCCATTTTTGCTGGGTTTTAAAATAGGAAATGTATACCTTTTCTTTACGTGGGTACTAATATACATTAATAGATTATTATGTATGTTAATAAATCTCTCGCTATAAAAATAGAACTTTATATGTAAAAACCTGATTGTAATTGCAGATTGGAGGGGGAGGGCAGCAGCAGAAGAGAAAGTTTTATTTGAGATGTCTCCTTTGAAGGAAACTGAACAAATGTACTTTCCTCCTTCATATATTCATGAGATGACTGCTTCCCTACCCCGCTCTCCACCACCCTCGGCTCTGGGCTCAGAGCCATCACTGTCCTTATCTGGTACGAGGCAGAAAAAAAGCCCTGATACGATCAGAAGTTCTCAGTAGTTCAACAAATCTGGAAAAGTCTCCGTTGGCTTTTAATACAGCTCGGGGAAGAGGGATGCTGGGAGAGGCGTGCAGCGTGGCGGGGATGGAGCTCACAGAGCTGCAGTGGCTGGGAGCAGTGGTGCCCACCGAGGTCCCACAGTGGGGACAGGCGTCCGGGGAGTGCCAGGCACCCCACAGCCCTGCTGAGCATGCATGAGGTGGGTCTGGCTTGGATTTAGCAGTTACCTGATAGAGAGCCGAGACCCCTGTGCATGTCTGGAGGTTTGTCTTGGCGCTCTTCCTCCTTTGGAAGAGCAAACACTGGAGGAGCTGGAAGGTGTCTGTGATGCACAGGAGAGAGGAGAAGTGGCCAGGGGATGCTTCTGCCCTGCTGCAACCCCTGTGCCCCCCAGCTCCCCCCTGCACCCACCTCTGAGGCTGGAGGAGCGGCTATGTGAGGGCCGGCTTCCCACCGCCCTGCGGAGCAGCCTCAACAGCCCCTTCTGCAGGGGACAGCCTGGAGATGCTCCTCTGGGCACCCTGCAGTGCTCAAAGGTGGCCAGGGTCACTCAGAGACACCGCAGAATCCAGGCCACAGAGTCTGACTTTAAAAACACCTTGATTCTAAGAAAAATTCCAAGTGGAGCTTCCTGAGTAGCAAATAAAGTCAACCCTTGGATGTAAAGCCATCTGAAATGGAGCACCCTTAGTTGTGCTGCTAGCATCATTATTTCCTTTAAAAACTCCTACAGGCAACACAGTCCAAAGCTTGGGCAGGCAAATGTGGCCTCTGACAAGTTAATCACCATGCACAAGTAGGCACAACGCCCCGTGACACCCCGCAAGTGGCACAGAGCAGCCTCGGTACCCGAGCCCCTTCAGAGCTGGGGCTGCCCGAGTGTGCAGAGCACGGGGGCTTCTGCACCCCTGGAGCTCTGCAGGGAGGGGAAACATCCTTCGGGGTTCATGCAAAGAGGCACCACACACAACTGCATGCACAAGGTTGGCTGTCCTTGTGCACAAGCTCAAGTAACACTCCCACGCTCAAGTCTGGGAGAGCCCTCGCATTTAATAGCCTTGCTTCTTGTTTTCAGACCACCACAAAGAGACTGAGCCCCATTTTTTCCATACTGACGCAGTGACATCTGGCTAGCATGGCCATAAGTCTGCTTCGGATCAGAGCAGCTTGGTTTAACCCAGGCAGCCAAAGCACAAAGAGGGCATAAAGCCTGGGAGGAAAAGGGGGTTAATCTGAATCAAAAAAAACCAGCTCTTCACTTCTCCCCTTTTATTGCTCCCATGCAAAGCTTTGCCATTCCTCCCATCTACACAAAGCAGGAGTAAATACTTGCAGCTGCTGCCCTTGCTCCAGGCGGATGAGCTGCTCCTCGGGATGGAGAGCACCCAGCCCGCAGGGACAGGGCCCTGGGAGCGGAGCCCACAGCAACGCCCGCCCTGCTGCCACGTGCCCTGACCCATCCTCATCCTCTCTCCAGGCACAGCGCTCAATCACTTCCCAGCTAATTGCCTCCACTCATGTGTGCAAACTAACCGTTTACTGGAAAATGCCACGGAATGTTAATTTCATTTGGAATTGGGTAATTGCAAAGCACTTCCATTTTTTTTTTATTATATGAAATGAATAAGCATTGTATTAATAGCGTCATTTCCAACTCCAACCACAATCGCAGCCCCATCGACAGAGGCTGCGAGTTATTTGTCACCCCTCGCTTTCCCCGCATTTCTTCCTTCCACCTTCCCGTTGCCACGCTCCTGACTTCCCATTTTGGTAATTAAGATAATGCAGTATAATTATAAACACATTGCGAAAGATCAAACGCTCACGAGCTGCAGTCCAACAGCCCCGGCTCTGTGCCACAAGCGCCCTGCGAAGCAGCCAGGTCTCAGCCCCCCTCAGGCTGGCTGTGACCTCCCCACAGGCTCTTTCTCCCTAGTAAATCCTCAGGTCTTCCTACGGGATAAACACTTTTCTAGCACACTCCTTCCCTGACATCGACAGGGAATTCATCCCCTTAACCCATTTCTCCTCCTGATGGGAACCACAGCAAGGAAAAGCTTTTAGCAATGGGATGCTGCCCCACCTCCCTCTGCCCCAGCACTGCGAAGGTCCGAGCCACCGGAGACTCTGCTTCCCACCATCTCCAGTCTAATAAAGCCCTTAACTTACCTTTTTTTATGAGACACCATAACTTTTTAGCTTACGCAGCAAGCAAGATGAGCAGACCCTCGGCAGCAGCTAATACTCCTCAAGTTATAAAATAATTGAAAAGTTAAATAAAAACACTCTGGAGGAAGCTTCCCCATTTGGCACTAACAGGCACACGAAGCAGCCCAAGCTAATGTTGCGTGGCGAGGAGGAGAGCTGCTGGCTCCAAGCATGCAGCGCTGACCTCCAGCCTCTCTCCTCCCAGCTCCCCCAGTTTAGTGTAAAACCGTCCCAGGGAGCCTCACTGCGAGCCCTGCTGAGGGCAGGAGGAAGCCCCATCCCTAGCTGGCCCAGGAAGCCCAGCTGGAGGATGAAGCTGGACGTAGCAGCACTTGCTCACATCCAGAGCAGGAGGCAGGGGAATGCCGGGGACTTCCAGGGGTGGCTGCGGGGAGGGCAGGGCGCAGGGCACGGCCACAGCCAGCAGATAAGGGTGGGAGACGCGGCGCGGTGGCCCCTCTCCAGATCCAGCCACCACCCAACTCCCTGCTCGGCAGCGTGGTGCAGGATGCATTCACGAGTTTGAAATTACATTTCCTTGCCCCCCAGGCAAAGTACCGCAGCACCAGCAACTCTGTGCTGTGTGTCGGGGAGAACAGGGGAGCGACGTTAGCCTGCAGGACGAGCGTGAGCCACCAAAAATCCATACTGCAATGTGGCCAAGAAGCTTCAGCCTTGCACGTATAGCACAAAAAGCAGCAAAAGGAGCCCCCCGGCAGCGGGAGGGACCGACCATCCCACACCGTGAAGCAGAGCAGTGCATGCAGCTGGGTAGCAAAGAAAGATCCAGCGGTGTGCCGAGCTGCAAGTGGTTTCTTGGCCCAAGAGAAGAGCCAGACCTGAGGGTTCGGAGACCCTCCCACAGCCAGAGAGCCCAGGAAGCTTCTATGGGAAGCAAAACACTTCCAAAACACAGGCACGAGGCTGAGCTCAGCAGGACCCCGCTGCAGGGTGGCTAAGACGTTGCAAAGGCTGTAACTCACCAGGGCCCTCAGAAAGCAGTGATTTGAAGCCCTTGTTAATAAGTTTCCTCTCCAGCTGGTCCTTCGGGCAGGTCACTGCCGCATGATGAATGTGGCTGGAAGGTGCCGGCAGACCCAATATCTGCACAGGGGCCCGGCCTTGATCCATCTTCCTTAGGAGCCAGCTGACAAAATGAACGGTCAGGGCAGCGTGGCCAGGTAAAACATGACCCGTAGGAGGAGGACACGCCACCAGAGCCAAGGGCTGTCGCTGCATCAGCTGGCCTCCCTGCTCCCCTCCCAGTAAAAGCCCAGGGTCCATTGCCGGGTTGACTGTCGATGTGCCAAGCAGCTGAGCTATGATGCCTGCTAAACACCAAGGCGGCAAAGTACCAAGTGCCATGCACCCAGCACCCAAGGCTCAGCAAACCCATTGCTCCCATGCAGGTGACACAAAGCGAGCAATGCATCCCAGGGGCTGCTCAAAAACTCACCATCACCTATTTACTCCCATCAGAAATGGGAATATGGCACATTTTTGTCTCTCCTTGCAGCCTCCGTGCCCCCTTTCCACGTTCACTTTGACTTCAGGAGCCAAGGGCAGGTTTTTTCCATGCCAATACCATGTCATGGGTGAAAGGATGGCCCTGGGGACAGCCACAGAGCTCCCAGCTCCTCTGCATTGCACAGAGCAGCTGCAAGATGCAATGCGCTGTGGAGCAGACCCAGCACGGAAAGCCCTAGAGGGAAGGATGCCTCAGATCCTGCAGGGTCTCCCAAGGAGAATAAGCAGCCACCACTTTTCAGATTTTGCATCAGGCAAAAAAAAAAAAAAAAATTCTTCTCGAAGGTAATCCTGGTCAACAACTGGCCTACAACCCAACTACGTCTTTAATAATGTAGCGCTTTATCAAACATTCATAGTTATGCACAAAGTGATGAACAATGAGAGTCTGGCATTTATATAAATATAGTTCCTGATGGCTTGTTTTCCTTGGACAGCCAAAACTTCACAGCTTATCTTCCGTGAGCTGGTGATTTTGCCTGGATGAAAAGCACTTTGGACACCTGGGGAATTCAGGGCTCCTGAGCACAAAACTGCCATGACATCTCTAGCAGGCACTGAGGGGCTGAGACAGCCCCACGAAACCAACAAAACCCCCAGTTAAAAGAGCTGCTGCGCTGGGGGACCACAAGTCACCAGCTTTGGCCAGGAGAGGGGATCACAAAGGGTCCTTCTCTCCGCACCAAGCCACTTGGCAGCTCCAGGCTTGGGATGCCACAAAGCCACGACACACCAGCGGGATGTCGTGAAGTCACCATCCCTTCGGGATGCTCCGCAAAATGCTGGAATATTAAAATACCCCCTTTTCTCTTCCGTTCCCCATGGCACCATCAGAAGCTGATTCTCCATCTGCCTCTTCCCTCCTCTTTCTCATAAAATCAGTGAGCAGGATACAGCAAAGGCGAAAGGAGGGGGAGGAAAACAGTAACAAAGCCACCACATAGGAGCGTTTTCTCGATGACAGTGGTTGCTGTGGGCCAGGAGCAGCCCTGGGTGGTCTGCGAGATGTTTAAGCCTTCATTAGGTATTAGCAGTGGGATGCGGGACCCTCCAGGGGCTGTCCCCATCCCTGACCCGCTGCTGGGAGACCTCCTGGGTACGCTCGTGTGACGCTGCCTTATGCCACATTTTGGCATGCAGCTGCTGTGCAGCAGTAGGGAAGGGGCAACTTTTGGGCTGTCCTGTAGGACCAGCGGGCCAGAAGACCATCATTCCCTCCCCCCCGTGTTGGTGGGGACAACCCAAATTCGGGGCAGATTCAATCAGTGTGATGGGGTGATCAAAACAAACTTGAAACGCTGGCCTGGCAGCCATCCTTAGGGCTCAAAAGGCAATTAATACATTAATTACAGCTATGTTTATCTCTGTGGAAAGCAAAGCTTTTCCCTGGCAGGTATATACATTTTCAAATTAACATTAAGTCACAGTTGGTGTCACTATAAAGCTGAAGGACCCAGCGGCACACCCGTTACCACCTCTGCAACTGGGGCCCCCATTCTCTTCATTTCTTGTCAGCAACGCACTCACATCAGTTGGAATTAAGCACATTGCACTTAAAGACATGCTTAATTGCTCTGATAACTAGAGACGCTAGCTAAGCACGTGCTTAAATGCTTTCCTGAGTTGAGACCCATTTCCTACCCTGTTGGGGGTTTATTTTGATTTTTTTTTAAAAACTAGAATTCGCAGTGTTTTTTGTGGAGCCTGGAATCAGTGGACTGCAGAAAATGCTTTGCACCGTGACCACGCAGGCTGCGTGAATATACATTTTTCAAAGGTCTCTGTGAATTACGCTAGGAGTTGCTGGGGATTAGATCTGGGAAAAGCTGATCAAATACAAAGAGGGTCATGATCCCATTAGGTCACTGGAAAGAAGATAGAGCCCCAGGACACATCAGATGCTGGCCTGACGTACTGTCCCATTTTTGTTTCCAGCCCCAGCAAATATTAAGCCATCGTTTTATTTATTAAAGGCTCCGGAAGCCTCTGGTTAGTGCTGTGACTCACAGCGGCCCCGCATCCGCCTGCAGCAGCAAACCACCAGCTCCCAGCCCCCTGCGATGGTACGCACACCGCCGGCTGATCTCCACCACGGAGTACAACGTCCTGGTCCTGCCCACTACAGGGCACTGCCCCCAGCTCAGTCCCTGTATTTAAACTCACCTCCAAGACCCTGCAGCACTCGCACATTTGTTACGAATAGCACCTCTAGGACGCAGCGTATCCGTCTGCCCTCCTACACCACATCTTTTTCTCCAGCCTTGAGAAGCACAACCTTGGTCCGGAGCGCTGCCTCGGAGCGCGCTTCCCTGGCCCACTTCGGACCCTTCCTCGCCTGCCCCTGTGCTGCCATCTCGCATCTAAGCCATTTGCTTCCCCTGACCCTGCCAAAACTATTCTCCTTCAGTTCCTCCCCCTTGCAGAGAAACCCGAGAGCAGCTTGGCTGTGAGCTGTTGGGACCACGACCTCCTGCATATCCCTGTCTCCTGCGTTTCCCCGCGCTCCCCGACTCGCTGCTCTCGCTTCTGGGGCAGAACAAGCTCCCTGCGGAGAGGCCGCTTCCCCCCAGGGTCACAGCCCCCAGCGCGCCGCGGTCCCAGGCCCTGGGTGAAGCTCACAGGCACCACCACCGGATGATAATGCCCGGTAGAGTTTGTTCCTGTGCCTGAAGTGGATGGATTTAAATCCCTGCCTTACCTTTTGTAACTTCTTTTAGCAGCCCCTTGTGGTGTCTGGCTCGGCTACCTTCTCCAGTTCACAGACAAGGAGCAGACACTAAGGCACATGGCCAGGGCTACCGGAGCAGCCGGTAGCGATGGGGCAGGATCCACATCTCCAGGTCCACTCCAGTTGCCAGACCAACTTTCAGGCATGCTCAAAAGCCTCTTGCTTTCACTACAGAGAAAAGCATCCACGGATTAAGTAAGAGAAACTTCAGAGATTTACCACGTTAACATAGCAGTTAGAAGAAAGTCCAGGAGATACGAATTCGAGATGACAGCACAACCAGGCCTTCGATATGCCTGTGGTATTAATCATCCTCACCACTGGTAGCAAGTCCTCTCTCCTGTCTAGACTTGGAGGCCGTACCCAGACTGCAGTCTGTGAAGCGAGCACGAAGGCCTGCTTGAAAAGTTTTTTCTTGAAGATGAAAGAAAGAAAGAAAATAAAGATGGGTCCTGTGTTGCAGGACCGGAACCGCAGACACTTGATCTTCAAATCTGACATCTATTTTCTGCCCAGTTTTCACCAGGCAAGAGTTTTGGTTCGGCAGTCTCTTCTCCATGCCCCTCCACTGGCTTCTCTCTCCTTGGAGTGTACAGGGAACCCACGGACAACCCCACACCCATGCTCGCTGGGCTCTATCTGCCTTCGTTTACCGGCTCCATCTCTATGTATCCAGCGTGTCCCACCTGCAGCACTGTCAGACGTACCAATGGACTGGGGGTCAAACCCCTCAGACGGGGCTTGAGAAGCAGAAACAAAGCGTTCCTGCCGCTGAGGGATGAAAGGATGTTGGCAGAGATGAGAGCCAAGTGTATTCACAGATAAAAGCAAGTCAGGAATTCCCAAAGGGCTGGAGTTCGAGGCCACCTGCTTGGGAAAGGCAAGAGAGCAGAAACCATCAGGAGCAGGGACTGGAAACCACCCAGAGAAATAAGGCATGGCGCACAGAGGCAGCGAGGACGCAGACAACACCGGCACGACTTTACCAAAATCCTATTAACTGCAGACCGCTTCGTACACACGGGGATTGGGTTTGGACATGTGGCGCTCACAAGGCACGAACCCCGTGGAGATTTTCTAATTGACAGAGATAAGCCCAAAACTACAAGGAGACTGTGTGGTTCCCTTTCCACACCGGCACAAAGGCATCCTTTTTGCTAATTAGAATTGGTTATTGCATCCTCCCTCTATTTCACTTTATTATATTAATAATAATAATAAAAAAGCTAAATTTCTTTTTCTTAAACTGCCTTAGATTTTTCTTCTAAATTCATCTGGGCTCTGTGCGATGTCACCAGGTCAGTTTGTGCTCCTGCCGCAATTCTAATTTTGTCAGCTTTCCATTTTCTAGGGAGTTAGGGGATTTTTCTTTCTTTTTTTCTTTTCCCCCAACTCAAAAATGATTTTGCATAACAGTAATAATGTTAATGGCCCTGCACGGTGCATCCAGATTACAGGCTGCAGCTGGGGAGAAATAAACATCTCATCTTTGCCCTGCTGTTTATCTACCCACAGCAGAGCCTGGTATCAGGTCAGAACCTGTAATTTCATTAACTTTATCACTCAGACACGCTTGTTGCTAGATGTCATTATTCAGCACATTGCTCCCGTGTTTGTTTGCACCGGGCTGCACTTCAGATGCTCCGGCAGCATGAGGGAGCTGCCCTCCCCGCCGCAGCAGTGCTGCGCACCGCCTGAGAAGGCAGGGGAAAGTTTGGCTCGCTGCGTTTGTGCTTGGCTCACCTACGATTTGCAAAACAGACATTTGTGCTGCACGACCTGCCGGGCTGGGCAGGGACTTCTCTCTCGTTGTGCAGGGCTGTACGTTGTGGAGTTATCCAGTGTGCTTCCTGTCTGATCTGATAAATACAAACGCAACACATGGAGAAAAACACTCCTCCTCGTGGAAAGGGCAACTGAGACCAACAGCCCACGGCCGCACAGCACGGTGTGCACGAATCCCAGCTGATGGAGAGCACCCAGCACCTGCAAATCAATCACGGTCCGGCACGTGGGAGAAAGCAAGCGGCACAAGCAGGTGGAGGGCGAGCCGAAACGCTCCATCTTCATCGCGTTTGCCATCCCTGGTAATTAACGTTGGGAACTGACACTTGAAAGAGCCTTTGGTGACAGCCCCAGCGATGATACTGTTTGGAGCCCGCTGACAAGTCCCAGCTGATGTCTTATCACAACGCTACACGCCGGGAGTGGCACGGAGAGCTTTTCCCTGGGGCGCTGACGGGCTCCCTGGGATATGGGCACAGCTCCTTGCCCAGCCCCGGCAATCACACCCAAACCCGGCGGCTCTGGGCCAGGCAGCGGGGCCACAGAGGCAAGGAAGACTGGGGAGGGGCCAGGGCCAGGCTCCAGCTGGGATTCCCTTGATGCATCCATCTTGCATCCACCTGTGAAATTTTGCCTGAATAGCCCTGATCTCCCCCGCTGGGGATGGCCAGGTACATGGTGTCCGCTCCGTCCCATCTGCGCATCCCCAGGGAAGCCCAGCTGCATCTGCTGCTCGTGGGCAGGTGGCAGCATCTGCAGCAGGTTGGACGCATCCCAAATCACTGCAGCTCCCAGGCACATCCAAACTAGCTAGGAGGGCTGAGAATTTGTATTTCTGGTCTAGAAATCCTGCATCTGGAACACCTCGTCCTTGATGATTCAGGCTCTGTCTGGCCAGCTTTAGCAGAGAGGAGCAACCGGTGCACACCGCAGCTCGACTGCTTGAGCAAAGCCTCATCGGAGAGGGGAAGGTGACCACGGGGGAGGAAATACATGGTAAACCAGCACGGTTTTCATGGATCAGAACAGGAAAGGCACAAACACGCCTTAAGTCAAGGTGCAAAGGATGAAGGCATCGCGAGCTGAACCAGTGGGAGAATTCAGCACCGCACAGCCACTGGCAGCCTGGGGGCGGCCCTGGCCCAGCCCACAGCCCCAGACTGGGGGGTTTTGCAGCATAAAAAATACTTTATTGCCAGTTCCTGAAGACCTCAGAGAGTTTAATATTCTGCCCTAGATCTTGTTTACTATTATGTTTTGAAGAGCACTGAAACGCAGTTACTGCTGTCTTCCCACTCACACAACTCTAAATAATTTATAGAAAAGCAAAACAAAGAAGATAATATGAAAGAAGAAAAGAGGCAGCTCAGTTACGATATACGAAGGCCTTCATTTGTTCACTTTCACTAAGCAGAGGGTCGGGGAAACATCTCTTAACACCGCAGGCTGGCAAGAGCCAGCCGCACACAAAGGAGGACGCTAACAGGGATGCTCAGATCAGCACTCGAGGATGGCAGATGGACCCCTGCGCACCTCCGCGTTTGTTTGAGCAATGATAACCATCACCACCATAATAGCCTTGCCTAAAAGAGAAGGGAGTAAAGAGCATTTTATGGGTGGAGGAAACAGCCTCAGACACCACTTAGGACTGCCGCGGGTGGAGGGAGCTGCTTTCCAGGTACGATTCGGGCTCTCCCCGGCTCCATTACTCAGACTCGCACACCGTCTCCTCCACCACGCTGCAATGCGAGGGATGGTAGAAGCAGGAGCTGATCCCAGGAGCCCCTGTCCCTATCCCTGCCACCGCTCCAGCAGGGACCGCTCAGCCTGTATGGGAATGGCACGTGCTCCCGGCAGGACAGAGGCACAGCCCCGCGGCACCCTGCGAGCAGAAAGCAGCCCCGTTCCTGCGCCCGTCCTCTCTCCTGCTGGAGTCACTCAGCAATTAGCTGAATTAGCACTAATCTACCGCGCTTTTGTTTATTCGGATGCATTTCAGCGTGTGTTGCAGGTTAACTACATTAAACCATTTCTAATGACATTTCAATAAGCAGAGGTGGGTGATACAGTTTCCCAGAGATAGACTTTAAAAATGCAGGCAGTTAAATGTGCGTTAGCCCAAACACTTTGGGGAAAGCACTGCTCTTCTCCACGCAGGAGGGACAACCCACGTCTGTGATGGCACAGGACCCTGTCTGTCTGTCCTGTTGCATCAGCCTCGCTGCCCTAGCGCCGGGCTGCTTCACCCAGAGGGACCCCAGCTGGGGAAAGCCCTGGGGAGGGAGGAGCCCAAAGGGACTGGAGCTCCTCCGCATCCCAGCACCCTGGGGGAAGGCACAAAGCATCCACAGCACCTCGCCCGCTTGGAACGGGCACCCCAGCCCAGCTCCCTCTGGGACCCAACTTTATACCTCACAAGCAGTCAGCACCGTACAGGCAAGCAGGTATGGTAACAGCCAGAGCCCACATAGATAGAATTGCACAGGCTTCTTTCTAACCTAACCTGCAGATGCTATATGTAACACTGTGCCTGCCATGCCTTCTATAACAGGCTAAACACCATGGGTAGGAACAGTTCACATTTCAGATCTATCACACCCCCACGGGCTCAGCCCTGCCGTTCTCCCTGCAAGGAGAATTCTCTGATCTGCCATTTCCAACTCTGCACGGGGCTCTGCCATGCATGTCTTACATCGGCAGCCCTCATGACTTTGTGGGTGACTCCAGGGTCGTTTGTCTTATTGCTCAGAGAATAAAACACGGGCAATGTTTTGTCGCTCCTGGAAAACACAGCTTTGTGGAGCGGCTCTCCGAGGAGCACCAAGGCTCAGCAGGGCCCCACCACACTGACATGTTTGCTTGCTAGAATTGATGTGCTACTTGACAGCGAGGCAATGAGCATTTCTGCCACCTAGAGAATAAAGACCGGTCTGATTGATGCCCATGTGCCAGCACTCACCCACAGCAAGAAGTCAGTAGGGATCCCAGCACTCCCCATCCTGCTCAGAAGCCCATTGCGCAGGCTGAGCGGGAGCAAATGCTCATCAGCGCTGCTGGAGCAGCAGCGGGGACGGCCCCGTGCTGCCCTGTGCAAGGCAATGCACAAGCCCATGGCAAAAGAGCAACTCCCCTTGCTGGGGAAATGCTGCCTCTGTTCCCCAGACAGGTATCCTCCACACCTCTTGGGATTTCACAGCAGCCTCTGCCACTACTAGCACCACATGCCACCCAAGCCTGAAATTAGAGCCGTTGGTTTCCCACCTCATCACACTGGGTAAGCTGTCACCGGAAACGGGAGACTGGTTTTGGGACAGGATTTGGCAAAGGAGATAGGTCACGGCCTAGGGAGCCACGTCTCTGAGCGGCTCCTGAGCATCCAGCTCCAGCAGCACCTGAGCCACCAGCAAAGTGCAGCAGGGTCGCGCTGTGAGACCAGGGATGGTAAGTGCTCACAGACACCCCTGCCTCAGTTTCCCCAGCACCATCCAGCGCTGATTCCCCTCTTGGGGAGGACACCTTCAGGACAAGGTCCGCAAAATACCTTGAAGATGAAAGCTCAGGACAAAAGCCTGCGAGAGAGGTGGATGCCCTCCAGCCCCAGGATCATCCTGTCCAGGTGGCCCCACGCAGGACAGGGGCACTAGCACGAAACAGGGAGAGAGAAAGCAGGGAGAAAAGCGACAAACCTTTCTTCTCGTAGTCAGGCTTTTCCTCTCCGCCCCGGCCCAGGCTCTCCAATGTCCGCGTCACTTGGCTGCCAAACTCGTCCTCCCTGGTGCTGGGCTCTGCCCGCCGCGGCGTCTCCTCCTCCTCCTCATCCTCGTAGTCATCCAGGATGGGGGTCTCGCGGATGGGCACCCCGATGACCGAGTTGTGGGCCTGGAGGCGCGAGTTGCGGAAGCTCTCACGGGCCTGGGTGCCCAGCAGCACGGAGGGGATGTAGTGGATCTCGTGGGTGGCCTCCGTGCTGGCGCTCTTCTGCGGGATGCGGCGGCGCTTGTGCCAGCGCCGCTGGGCGTACAGGGCCACCGTGAAGACCAAGAGGAGCAGGAGCAGTGCGATCAGCCCACCCTGCGGGACAGCAAAGAGCACATGTCAGGAGGTGTGGGGAGGGGTGAGGAGATGCTGTGACCGGCATCCACAAACGCTCTCCTCTTCCATCTCCAGAGCACCCTTTCATCAACACAGACCCCACTGTGCTCCGCAAACGCCACGCAGGTGGGGACGCGCAGCCACCTCTGGGGTGGAACATCGTGGGCAGGTAGGACAGGGCGCTGGAGGTGGCCTTTGGCCAGGGACACTGCAGTGACACCCCCAGCTCAGCTCTGCCTGAGTTCTTTTGCCCACTCCTCCAGGGACTTTGTTCTCACCCCTTTGGTCCTACCAGCCCCCGGCTGCCCTCACACATACACAAGCCAAGGTGTGCGAGTACCAACCCCGCCCGCCCTGCACAAGGAGGTGGGAGAGGAGGTAATTGCATCCCAACACCAAGGAGAAAAAACAACTCATTAAAACAACCCAGCAACCAAGGCAGGAGCAGTAGAGTCTCTGCAGAGACACAACGTTTTGCACAGAAGACCGTGCAACAAACGGCACCACACAACTGCCGTTCCCCAGGGCACGGTTACTTGGAGCCGTTCATCGGTCCTGGTTGTGCCAGCCCTGCTCCTCCCTTTAGGAGCTACAGGACAGGGCTACGCAGCTGCAGGTGACGAAGGCATGGAACACAAGCAGGGGACAGCCACTGCATGTCACTCTCATGCCCCGACTGCAGCTCCTCTCTCCACTACCAGTCTGCGGAGCATCTCACAGCCACATCCTTCGCCCAAATTCTTGGCTCTCCCAAAACAACCACGGTCCCATCAGTCACATCAGCAGTATTAAAAGTCTTCCCTCTTGCTCACATCCTTGGGTAGCATCGCTAGAGTCAGCCTCACACCACAGCACAGCACATCCCCCCTACGCCAAACCTTTCAGTGATTTGGCAGTGGTTACGAGAGGTCAGCAGCAGATCCAGGGGCACACCACAACCTATTCCAGACCACGAAGATCTCCTCTTCCCTCACCTCCTAATTTCACTTGATCCAGCTCCCAACTACGTTATCATCAAAAACATACACCATTACCAAAAAGACCAAACTTCCTAAATATCAGCGTCTCCATGGAAGTGGCCCCCTGAGCTGTGAAGTGCAGGATGGGGCCAGCCCTGCCTCTGGCTGCTCCGGAGGCTAACGGACATGGCAGGAGCTGTGCGTTTGCCATCTTCAAGCCCCTCCATCTCTCCGCAGCACCAAAGCAATTTTATCCCGTGGCAGACAAGCAAAGCAGGGCATGTAAATCAGGAGTGGCGTGAGCAATCGGGGCTTTACAGCATGACATGTAGCAGGCAGGGCAGGGCAGGCATTTGTTTGGCACAAAGAACGCCATAGCTAGGAACTTTACAGAGCGTGCAAGAGCAGAGCGAAGACGTGCAAATATTTCTTCTGCATCCAATACAAAACACCATGCCGTGCTCAGACTCATAAAGAGGATCATCTGTAATGAGGCGTCAGTGGAAATGAGTCAGCTGGGGGACAACGCTCAGGCAGCCACAGGGACACAGGTGCCGGGCCACGCACAGGCAGGGTGACGATGGTGGCATCCTGCACGCCTGGGGCAGGGGCACAGACGCGGGGCAGGGAGAGGACGGGAGGCCCCAGCCCGGCACTGCAGGCAGGATCCCGCTCCTCTCCCCTCCGCTTTCTCATCTCTCCCCTAATTGACACTAACGGGAAACTGGCTCGGGGATTGGGGATGACATTGCTCAGCTTCACTTTCCCAATTTAGCTGACATGCCATCACGAAATGTAATGCTTCAGCAGCCAGGAAACACACCAGGGTCTGTGTCAGGAAGCAGGGCAGGGCTTGCCGAGACGACCCAGCTCTCTGGAGCTCCTAAATGACCGTCCCTGTTCAGAGGCAAGCAGCAGCACGGACGCCCTAGCCCAACAGAGCAGCAGCACAATTCCACGGGTTTGCGCAGTGCTGACACGCGGACATCCCACAGCAGCTCCTGCAGCCCGCGCGGCACCGAACCAAGGCTGCTTGCTCAGAAGCCTTGCTTGCATGAGAGGAATCACGGCACACAGACCCTCCGAAAGGGAGGCCCAGTGACAAAGATGCAGCAGAGCCACAAACCTCAAGGTGACAAACCACACCGCAAATCAGGTTTGTCCTGCATGCTAGTGCACTTCTAGCAAAGTAAGAGCTCTTGTATTATAGAAGTGTTTCACAACAACACTTGCTGATGTGCCTACTGGCAAAAGCCCTCTCCAAGTCCTCACCACCAAGTCCCCGGGGCCAGCAGGTCAGACACCACGCGTGCCTGGACATGCTCTGCAACTGCACCGCAGCTGCTGGGCAGGACAGAGCTGCTCCTCCCTGCTCTGCACCCTCTGGCAAACGGGCATCGCACCCCGGAAACGCACAAGTGAAGGCAACCCAGACACATGGCAAAGGCCAGGATGACCGAGAAAGCCCTGGCACGGAGAAGCTTTGCCAGCTGGAGCCAGCAATGAGCCGGGAATGGGTCTGAGCATCCACAGTGGTGCTGAGGCCACGCGCACACCCAGCTGGGCGAGCACCGTGCAAGCCCTGGGGAAACTGTTTGGACCAGAGCGAATAAAACTACTAGCCGATTAGATTAGAGATCTCTGATCAGGAGAAATTACAGAAAGGCCTAAAGCCAGAGACATTATTAGTTTGTTGTTCCTCCTGGCTCGGGGCCCATCACTGAAGACAACAGGGGCAGCTCAAGGAAGCCCAGTGCTCCCAGCAGCTCCCGCATCCTGCGGGGATGAGCTGGGGGCTCTGCTCCAGCAGCCACTGAGACCACGTCCCCCTGTCTGCCCTAAGCCTGGCTTCACAGCTCTTTCAGCCCTGCTGTGAGCTGGGATTACACCGAGTTGGGACTACAGCAGTCCATTTGTCCGGCTGCGATGCCCATCCCTCGGGTGAGCTCTCCTGGTTTTCAGTGGCAGCTTGGTTTCACGGGTGCCCCGCGTCCCTGACCCCACGCCACAGCTGCTTGTTTAACTGCTGTGCACATGCAGGGAGAGCTTCCTGGGGAAAAAAAAAAAAGTCAAACTTAGGAGGCATTCAAGCCAGCCTCATTTTAATCTATTTTTCATGTTAAATTATCCAACTGAGGGAACGGGAGAGAGAAAGGGGAAGGAAGGGATAATATGAGAAATGTTTTATTTGACAATGTGTCATTCGGAAACTGATTATTTCTGTCTCAGAGCTTTTTAATATTCCCAAACAATGGCCGAGCCGCGAGGGGATTTGGTATGCTAAGGCTGGATTTATAATACTCTGTTCTGCAGCGATAAGAACATGGGCCTTTAATCCTCTGAGCTGTGAACATGCATATTCTCCCGCGTAATGTCCTTCCTTCCCGCTGCTCTCCCGCGTGCCCAGGGCTCACTGGAGCCTTCCTCCTCAGCCACCGCCAGGGACGGGAACAGGGACGCGTCCCACTCAGCGCCACGCGCACAGCTCCGGTGGTGCGAGCGCAGTGGGGCAGGGGAATGGTCTTCACCCTGCCTCAGGGCTCGTGGCAACGCTGGCAGGAGCCAGGATGAACCAACGGCGCAACGCCAGGGTCTGCGATGAGGCTTGGCAGGAAAAACTGCCTGGGCGATGGAACAGCGTTCAGCATCGTGAAAGGCAAAGCTGCCTGGTGGTAACAAGCCTGTCCCTCCAGTGCCTCATTAGGGCTGGCTACATGTTCCCCTGTTTCTACAACATGGAGGGCTGCTGAGACCCGCAGGAGAGGAGGATGGATGGGGACAAGCCATGGCACGAGGGAGGAGAGGGCTGGTGAGGAAAATGCATGTGCCTGCAGAACCGCAAAACTTCAGGGCTCAAACGTGGCACAGGAACAAAGCTCAGCTGAAGCTGGAAAGCAGCAAGGGTGTGACATTTTAAACACCAAAGGAAAACTCTTGGAAGAAGCCACCTCCAAACCCCACTGAGTTCTGCCACAGACTGGGTGCTTGCGTAAATGATATAGGCTGCAAAACTGCCGACGTGGAGGGCGATCAGCCTCTAGGTATCTGCCCAAGATGCTGAGCAATTTCTGGACTGCGAGAGGCACGCATGCTGATCAGAACCAACCCAAACTGTCACTACAGCGTGCTGCGTCTGGGTGAACCACCAGAAACCCCACGCAGCAGAAGTTCCTGCCACCTGCAGGGAGCACAGGCAGTTGTTACCAAATGATCAACCCCTGAAGTTAACCACAAAGTAGTGACCTCCAGGTGATCGGAGGACCAGGCCTTCAAAATACAAGCACCTCCAAGTTATTTATTTTTTTTTAAATTGAGGACAAGAGCATGGGAAAGGCTGCCTGGCCCCACATAAACTACCAACCTTCCCTAAGGAAGCCAGCACAAAACGTCCTAATGGTCTGCCAGCCTCTGCAGCAAAAAGGGGTTGAAAAAGTAGGTCCCCTTGCGAATCGTACCCGAGCTTTATCCTTGCTTTACCCGTGCTAAGTAATCCCCACTTGACCCGCACAGCCCTCTCTCCTGGGCTAGGAGACAGCAAACGCCTGCCAGCATTTTCTGACTGTCTCCCTGCCAGGTGCTGGCATCTGCTGGCTTCTGCCATTTCACCAGTCCCTGTACTGGCTTCAGGGTTTTGCATCTTTGATATCTGAGGTTTGAGAAAAACACAGCTTTTGGCTCAGAAGTAGTCAGGCAGGAAATTCCCAATGAGCAACTCCTGCATTGCTCCCTTAGTGACCCTGGCCACTTGCTTGCACCTCTGTCATGGCCTGATGTCCCCCCGCATCCCTCTCACTGCTTTCCTCGAAGGAAAGTGACCCACGGCACCATTTGCAGCTGTCTGAACATGGGAAACAGCCCGCGATTTCTACACCTGGTCAGACTAAAACATCTTTTCTGCAGGTCCAAGTAAAACTGGTGCAAAACAGTGCAGCACCCAGGCCGGCACTAAACTGAATCCCTTCTGCTGCTCCCTCTGAACACTGATAAAATGTTTTGCCCTGGGGAAAAAAATGCCTATTTCTCTTCCAACTTTGAAGCCACTAACGCTCCTGCACAATATCCAAAACCAATTATTGTCCCACAGTGCGCTGACAGCCTGCCCTGTCACTACCTGCTGCTGAGTGAAAGAGGGCTCCCGCAGCCTGAGGCCACTGCTCCAAGGACAGTCCCCTGAGATGGCCGGACTCTGCCCAGGACAAGCAGGGAGCCAAGACCTCCGTCGTTGCACCCCGCAACTTAGGGGAGCTGGGACGAGCAGGACCCCGATCCCACGCCAGCGGCAGGGGCACCGCTGGAGCTGCCTTGCTGGAGCCATCGCCTCGCCCTGCGAGCCCTGGCACGGCAAGCAAACAGAAGTGAAAGCGATAGCCACGCAGTCCCTCGGAGCTCTTCACATTGCGTACTTTTTCCTTTCTTCCCTTTCTGGCGGTGAAGGTAATTAAACACTAGAACAATTTACCAAGGGTTGTAGTGGATTATCCATCACTGTCAATTTTTTTTTTTTTTTATACCAAGGCTGGGTGCTTTTAGAAAAGTTACTCTTTACTTCAAATGAGAAATAAAAGACTTCACGGAAGTCCTGAGGTCCGAGCAAATGACTGCACAGTCCCTTCTGGTCTTTTAATCTCCTGACTTTGTCCTTCCCACGTTTCTTCACAAGTCACGGCATTCAGCTCTATAGCACCTTATCTCTCTACCAAACATCGCGACACAGCTGCACGCAGCACAACTTGGGAACAAACATGCCCCATCTCATTTGTTCAGTTGCCTGGTGCCTGATTCCTTCCTTTCCAGACCAAATGCGAACACCGCACCAGCTCCTCCCTAGGACTCCTTTGCCTGATTGCTTTTTCTCACTGCTGCACCTCTCAATTTAAATATTTCTTCTGCAAATCTTAATTAACGTGCTGTTTGCACCTTCCTTCATAACATTAATGATGAAAAATAAGGCCAATCTCTGCAGACATCTTCCAGAGACTTCCTTCTCCCACATCTGCCATTAACCTGACGTCCTTCGCGCTGGGCTGTCTCTCGCCCTCCTGGCTAGAGGACACGTCCCCACACCACACACAATCCCTCCAGCACTAAAGGACAGGGGCAGGGGAAAGGTGTGTGTTATACTGTGTTCGTCCCTGGAGCTGGGACAACGCCAGCCTCCAGCTATCGTTCGTCCCCCCATGTCACCCCTGCGGCTGCCCACAGAAACAGCCTGACAGAACAAGGAGTTGCAGCTGTTGCCAGCCAAACAAGCTTTGCAATAAGCAGTCACATCTCCTACATGAGGGAAACAGGTCTCATGGACAGAGGAGGAGCACAGAGCCTTCAGGAAGGCTTTGGATTGTGCCTCAGGAGATGCTCACCAGGGCAGACCCGAACAAGTCCGCTCAGTCACCAGAAAGCCTGGCAGCAGAAGGAAGCGATGGATGGAAAAAATGCTTGCTCTCCTCCTGCATCCGTGGTGGATAGCACAAGAAGCTGTGAGCTTGAACTACAGCCGGGATCATTCGAGAAGAAACATAACAGCACGAAGCGTGACTCACTCGAACATTTGCCCAGGAAACCAAGAACATCTCTGTCACCAGAGGTCACCTGCCCAAAGCGCAGGGCAAAGCCAACCTGCCCTGGGGCTGACAACACCCTGGATGTTGGGTTCCTCCAGCTCTGCTTCTCCCCAGTTTATAATTCCTCTGCTCACAGCCTGAAGATGGTCTCATTGGCGGGCAAGTAGAGGAACAACTGGAGCGAGACAGGCTCTGCGTGACAGCAAGGTGTCGGGGCCAGCCGCACATCACTGCTGTCCTGGCGGTGCGTCACCAGGAGCACAGATCACAGGGCTTCTCATGTCCGCCAGCAGCTTTTTGGCTGCCACCAGGCTGGAGGGAGTACTACCCACCTCTGTCCAAGAAGCACAGCACACCCCTGCACCAGCTACTTCATCCATGGGCAGGTGAGCATCCAGCAGGGAAACTGAGGCAGAGCGCGATGGCCACACTCAGGACAACCAGCCAGCCAGCACGAAGGGCAGCGAGGAAGAGACTAAACCCCAGGACAGAAAAAACATTCCACAGAGCTCTGGATCCAACCTCAAGCCTGGAACAACTCAACCACGCTTCTCAACAAGAGACAGCAATGATACGGGAGAAACCTAAAAAACCTGCAGCATCTCCCCTGGCGAGCTTCAAATCCCCGTCCGAGCACCGCTTCACCAAGGTGCTTAACCACATGCTTAGCTTTACACGTGCGTCTAATTCCCATCACAGCCTACGAGAGCAAAGCATGCGCTTCAGCGCTTTGCTCAGCGGGGATGGCTGGGTGAATTGCGGCCCATCGAAGAGAACCATCTTATGTCATTTTTCCCTTCTTTTCATGGCTCTTGCAACATTGCCGAGGTCCAGGGATGACAGGGCACTGCCTCCTGCTGCCGTCACGGCCACGGCACCCAGCCCTGCCCAGGGCTGATGGCCAGCCTTGAACCGCGCCCGTGGAAAAGCGCCCAAGGGTGCTGCTCACGGCAACGTCCAGATACACGTTAGGTGCCCAAATTCACGCTCAGGGTACCAACGCAGACGGACTTATGCTGGTGCAGGTAAATGCAGGACCTGGCCCCAGGCGTCAAGCTGGAAGGATTCCCACAGGATCGCTCCGTCAGGCCCATGCAGATCGGCTGCACACGGCCGTGCTGCTTGCTATGCCGTACGTACACACATTGGGCATAAATTTAATAGCACATACAGTCCTGCAAAGTATAGCATACGCACACGAGATGAGAGTTACAGTTGCTGTGGGAACCATAACTTTAAAATCTCTGACTCTTCCGCATTAAAAGGAAGAATCAGACAAAAAGTCACATTTCCATATAATTTTATTTTTTTAAGCCACACTGAATTTTTGTTTTGCTGCTTCATCCAGGAACAGAAACAAAAAGAAGGAGTGAAGCTGCCAATCAGCCTTTCTGCAGCACTCAGACATGCAGTGCGATGTTCCAGTAAATGTTTATTTGAACGGTCTCCGAGGCACCGTCTGTGTGCAAGCACCAAAATGCACAAACCTGGATCAGACCGAACATGCCTGCATACCCTGAGCTGCATATCTTGCTAGGATAACAATTCAAAATGACTCCTAATCCATTTTTATAATGTAAAAAAGGCATTTATTTTCAGTGAACTGAAAGAGAAGGGCTGTAGGTGATTCTATTAAGCATCTGATTGCTGGCTCTTTCTAACACCAGAGTGCAGATTGCATAAATTGTGATTTTAATATGCACTAAATGGCTCACCTAAATCGGCTGACCCGTTAACCCAGAGCATGCCCTTAGAGAGGGAAGATTTTAAAATGCATTAGGTCTCGTGCGTTGCTGCTCGTGTTTCCCTAACGTGGGCAGGCTGGTTAAGAGCAAAGCCGTGAAAAAGCTTTTGTGTTTCTCAGAGTTCAAGTTACCGAGCCCCATCCCTCTCCGCACGGAGAGCTGCCGGAGACGTGCACGTGTTTCTCACACTCGGCTCATTTAGACCTGTTAAGTGAAGTGCATTTTAGCCAGATTCCAAAGTGGAGGGGAAAAATCCACTTGAGCTGAGAACCAATAACCTTGCTTTTAAGCAAGGGGCCACCACAGCCAGTGCAACTCCCCTCGGTGCACGCAGGGGTTCAAGGGCAAGGATGGCCATGGGTTCGGGGAGCGCTCGGCGCTGCGGGGACCTGCTTCTGGAGCCCCGGGCCGCACCAGCGAACGATGCGCCTCGCAGCCGAACACAGGGCTAAGCGCAAGTCCCTCGGGACCAGCGAGAAGAGCCATCACAGACACAACGTCCCTCTCTCCACTGTCTTCAGACAAGTCCGACCCCTTCCTTCGCGGACGGGGGCTGTCAGAAGCTGCTCACCTCTCACACGCAGGCAGGCACGAGTGTGATCTTCCCAGCTTCCTGGTGCCGTGAAGATCTCCTGGAGGCTCTCCGGGTACAGACTTTCTGTCTCAGCCTTCCCCCTATTTCCAAAATGCTCACCAGATGGCCTTCCAGCAGCAACCAAGCCGTCCCCTTGCCACCCAGCCTGAAGACCAGGACCCAGCCTAGGCGATGAGCACCCAAGCAGCCCTGGAGCAACGCTGCCCTGTGGTCCCACCACAAATGCACCCACGAGGAGCCCTCAGCCAGGGAAAGGGCAAACAAGGATCAACTCAGTGTCGAGGAGAAAGACGGAGCAGACTTTCAGCCAGACCCTAACAGACCTGAAGCCCTTGGCTGAGATTTGCAACGTGTCCCCCAGCAGGAGCAGCCAGTCCCACAGGAGCCCCAGTACACTCTACAGTTTGCTGCTCTGGCTTCAGGGGCAGATGGTGCTGCCTAAGGGAACATCTCACGGGATTCTTCCAGCCTTCTGTGCCCTGGGCTGGGGACTAAGCTCTGCCCACGCAGGCGTCCCGTCCACTGGCAGAGCATCTGGACAATGTGCTGGCCAAGACACACTGCTCCTTGCTCTTCTGCAGCCAGCACAGCAGCATTAAAGTGACACTTTTATCACACCCAAGCTTCAACCACTACCCTGCAGAGGCCACAAACTCCTCCCCATAGCTTCTGATTGAGCTGGTGCCTTCTCCCCCAGAAAAAAAAAAAAAACGCGCAATATTTATTTTAGTACCTGATGGGGAAACCAACCCTGCCGGCACGCTGGCCCGAACAGACAGAGTAGTGCTGGCGTTAGGCACTGCAAAAGGTCCGTAGCCGTGGAGCAATGAAGGAGGGATGCAGGTAAACTCACTAATAAATAAAATTAAATATATACAACTCAGAAAAGCCACACATCTTTTAGGAGCCTTTGCCACAACCCCTGACTGATTTCAGGCTCCCTGCGTGGCCTCACGAGCCTCAGTGTCTCCGCTGCTCAAGGCTCCTACAAACCGCGCCGCAGCCGCCACCTGCATCTCGCTGGCCAGCGAGCGCCCGAGAGCATCCCCCAGCGCACGCGGCTCGGCACCGCGGCGGGACCCTCCGAAACCACAGCCCCCAGGGCAAACCTGGAGACACCCGCTGCTGCTCACCCCTCCGGACAGAGGCTCAAACACTAAAGCGGGGTCTTAAATTAGTCAGATTATTGCAATATCTACCAGCAGAGCATTTACTAACAAACAATGAAATATAATTAAAAGTAAAGAACACTTGTCAGATAAATGAGCAACATGTACTGCTGTTGCAAACAGTACCTTTTTTTTTTTTTTTTTAAATAATTCTGTTTATCTACTTCCTCACTAATTTACAAAAAATGCAGTTAATTCTCAGTGGATCTCACAACCATTAGTGCGAATTAATGCTGTTCCCACTGTATATTCTGCATATATTAAAAAAAATTAATCTAATAAGAGATGCACATCTCCGGATGAGGGAACATTAACACAACTCACATTGTGCCTCCAGCTTCCAAGTGCTTGTGAGTGACACATTACAACACCCTTTCTGCTCAATTAGCCAGCGAGCTTCTTGGGGCTGCCAGCTCTTGGACACTTGTCCACAAAAGGTGGCAAAGCAGGAAGAAAAAAATCAGCATAGCATGAAGGAGCAGGGATCACAGCAGAGGCCCTCTAAGTACCAGTGCTATTTGCATCCCAAGAAATCCATTAGCGATATATAGATGCTTTTGAAAAGATGTGCAAGGACAAATGGGGACAGGGAGGTGGGCCATGCCCTAGCGCTTGGTGGCCCAGCAGGGGCTTCTTGGGGTGCCCCAACACCTTCAAGCCTCGTTTATGGGCCAGGTCTCTGTTGCATGGGCGCATGCTGCCACTTTTGCCCATATGCAGGATGGAGCAAAGGCACGCAAAAGAATTGAAAAGGATTCTAAGGTTTACTTATGGACATTTCAAAGCGATTTATGGAGGTAGCAGCTGATGGGAAGGTGCTTTTGTGCACACAGGAAAGAGCTCTCTTTGGTGGTGGTGGTTTTTTTGTTTTGTTTTTTTTTTAAAAGGTTTATTACTGAGCCAATAGCTGGCAGCTGCTTTGGGAACGATCCAGCCTATTGTGTAAATATGGTTAGGCAGTTTTTTTTTTTTTTTTTTTAAGTGCAAATATTTCAACATAACGAGCAACTTTCTGAAAAGCAGCAGCACAAAGCACGGCTCCACTCTTAATATCACTGCTGCGTTGCAGGGGGAGCAGGAGGCTTCAAACACGCAACGGGGATAAACGTCCCGTGCACGGGCACGTACAGTGCCCGGCGCCTGCAGGCGCTCCGCGAGGCTGCCGCTGTGGCTCGCAGCAAGTGTGTTGCACGCGCGGCCGCCCGAGGATGGCAGCCAGCTGCTGCCCAGGGCACTGCGAGTCCACAGCCTCCCCCAGAACACCCCCCAGCCTCCCCCACAACACCCCGGCTACTCCCACTGGCTCATTAACAGCACAGCACTTAACGCTTAACTCCCATCAACTTTGCGCGCACAGTTTATAAGCTGTTTCAAGGCTTTTCTGTCATCTGGCCCAGGAAAGCGGAGTTCCCATTACCTAATCCTCGGTGAGATGTCTCCAAGCTGCCTTAGGGAAGGAAAAATCCATGGGGACAGGAGCCCTGCTGCTGTAGCACCCCACATGTACTACTCGCGCAGCCACCTCTGGGCTGCAGCACGGGACCACGCACAGGCTGTGCCGCTCGCCCAGAGCTCCTGCTACATTGATCGAATGCAGAAAATATGAAAGGACCGGAACGAAGCAGCTTCTTTGTTTGCCTGTTTTCCAGTGTGCTTTGAAGGGGACCAGGCCCGTGATCTTGCTGCCAGGGTAGGCAGATCTGAGCACGGGCGAAGCTGCGCATCCTACGGAGCAGCAGGGAGGGATGAGAAAAAGCTGAGCTGGGCTGCAAGGGGCCCTTTGCACTGCAAAAGCAGCTCCAGTGAGCTCCGCGCCCCCAGGGGAGAGATACTCCATCCCAAAGCACTCCTTATTCGAGTCACCTGCACTCCAAGTCCCTCTTTTTTCTTTACAGATAGAGGACATCAAAGACGATGGGAGCGGAACAAAGGAATGGACAGAAACCATAGCTCCTGTGTGCATCTCCCCGCTGTGGGATGCTACAGCAGCGAGATGCTGGACAGGCACCAAGATGGTTGCATTTACAAAAGCGCACGTGCCTGTGCGTTTTGAGGGCTGAGAAGTGATTTGGGGCAGCCCGGCCCAGGCCTCCTCAACAGGTTTGGATTTAAAGCACCACAATTTGTAAACCTGCCATTATTTCTGAGCCCACCAGCAAGCAAACCCACATTTGTGCTACAGTAGGGCTTGGAAGAAGGGACCTGAAGGGATTCCTCAGGGATGCCCCATCCCAGCAGGGACACCCCATCCCAGCCCCTCCACAGCCGTGTCCCTGCTTGGTGCCATCCAAACGGACGCTTGCAGGGGCTGCTGCCAGGGCGAGTTCTCACTTGTGCTCCCATGAAGTCCAAAGCAGTCCTTGCACCCAGCTCTGATTACAGCCACATCCTCACAAACGGCAGACAGACCTTTAATTAAGAGAAGCTGGGCTTCAAGGTGCCCAGCACTGCCTGGGCAGAGACAGCAGTGGAGGAGAGAGAAACAGCAGTGCTCCTCAGGGATGCGGTGACGGCTCCCCTCCCCTCTCCACCTCGTGCTGCCAGTACAGCACGTGTCTGCTGCAGCTCTGCCCCCCAAACCTCCCAAATCTGGGGACAGGGCAGCAGCAGCACCCGCACCCCATAGGTCACCTACATGGAGCTGGGGGTGCACAGCATGGAAAGCCACAGTGCTGTCATGTCATCTGAGGAGGCACCTGGAGTACAGAACGGGGCTCTGCCCCAAAATGCATACCCCAAGCCCCCAGGAGCCCCTCCTGCACTGCCTGCAAGGCCCAGCACAAGATAGGACCCAGAAAGCCCCCCGTGCCGGCAGCCACAACTTCAGAGGTCCACGGGCACAGCCATTTGTCCCGGTGCCCCCCAGGACCCTGCACTGACGCCTGCGCCTCATTGGAAAAGGGTTCTTATGAGATGCCCCAGGTTCTTGCAGGCAGGACTGGAGCCTGCCCCTGCAGAACGGATTCCCTGCTGCAACCCCTTCCACGGCTGCTCGTGCCCCACATCTGAGCCTCCCCCAGATCTGAGCCCACTCCACGTGGCCATCTCCTCCTGTTGCTGCTGACAGTGGGCAGCACTGCAGCCTGCCCGGTGTTGACAGCAAAGCCGGGGAGAGAGCTGGAGCAGGGCAAGCAGCAGCAGGGCTGTAAGAGGCTTTATTTCAGGCACGCAAAGCACTGCCCCAGCTGGCAACAGCGCTGAGCATCCTCAGGAGGCAAGGCATGTCATCCCGCCCTGGGGATCCCCGTGCTCCCAGCCGGACCTCTTGCCCACAGAAAGCAGCGCACTGACGCCGCACGCACACCGAGACGACCTGCCAAGCTCCATGGTACACACTGCTCTGCGTGCTTGGAGAGACAATTTGTGACTTGCATTCCCCAGCCTTGCTACAAGCAGCGGGCTTGGAGCGCAACCGAGCAGCCCGCCGTGCGTGTGTGGAGAAGCAAGGGCTCCTTCCCAGATGGAGAGAGGAGTCAAGGGCACCGCGATTGCAGCCGGCTCGCTGCTGAGACAAGCTGCCACAGGAAAGCTCTGAGTTGCAGCCTCCCCCTCCATAGCAGCCGAGAAAGTGCACGTTTGGAAATGGGAAAGGATTCATTTCAATTAAACTTGCCCGGTGCTCCAAACGAAACCAATTAATTCTCCCCATCTGAAAGCTCATTAGCTTGGATATCTGGGTAAATGGATAATAACAGGCTAATAACCCCCTCCCTTCCCCGTGCACACGCACGCTGATGCTGCCGTGCAGTTTTTGACTTGATGTCACCAGCATAATTGCAGCATCTGTGAATAATCTGGGTGCGAATTAAGCCACTGATGGCAGGCGGCAGTGGACAAGGAGGGACACTGTGGGGCCGGGCCAGGCCGAGCCCGGTTACCCCAGCCCAGTGGCGATGGAGCGGAGCTGCGATGCCGGTGCCACTGGATGTGGAGCCCAGCTGATGAGCAGTAACTCATTAACACACAGGAAAGTGGGCGCTTCTGATCATGGTCCTCACTCTTAGCAACTCTAACACACGGCTTCAAACAGTGCCCTGTGCAAGGAAATCAGCCCCCCTCACCCCCGAAGTCCCCTGCATCATCCCCAGAAAGGCTCTCCAGGGCTGCCCAGCCAAGGATGCTCAGCACAGCTCTTGGCTCTCCAGCACCACCAGAGTGTTCTCCCCACAGGCATTATTAGCCAGCACTTAATGTCATGGGTGAATTTGTTTCCTTATCCCGCCCTCTCAAATTCCTCGCTCCCACGCTGTTCCAGAGGCAGCGGAGATGAGAGCGGCATCCAAAGGCACGCGGCAAGGTACGGGGCTGTCCCGGGAACAGTGCTGCTGGGACAGCTGCCGGGAATTTTCCAGCTTCACTCTCTCTTTGTAGGTTGGATAGTGTTAGTCAGTTAAAGCCACTTCCCATCAGGGGATTTTTGGTTAAGAGCAATCTCCGAGCCAAACCGTGCAGAGAAAAACAAAGATCTCCATCCCGCTGCCACTTTCTAATCAAATTTCCTTTTACTAATTTGACAAGCCTGTTTTGAAAATCTAAATTTAAACCTAAAATAATGTTAGATTCCACAGTTAAATGGGCATCAAGATGAAATATTTCAATTGAGCTAATAAAGCACTTCTACCTACACCTTCTAGCTCACAAAGCACCTCTTGATTCCATATCTGCTGCTCTTTGTGCAGGCAGCGGGCATCGGCTTTTGGTTTGCTTCCAGCCCCAACACTCATACACCAGCAGTTCCTATACAACCGTCTCCTGCCCAGCTTTGGCACCGTCACAGCAGGTCCCTTGTGCCACCCTTCCTGCCACCTCCCACCACGTTCCCATGCTGGGGACATCCCCGAGCCGGGTCCCCCGCTGCTGGGCGAATGCAGAGGAGGAAAGCTGAAGTGCGCTGAAAGGAGAGACATTAGTGACAGGTTACGCACTGTGTAGCAAAGCCCTTCTGATGAGCAGCCTCTGAGACAAACAAATCCTTGCCAGGGGTCAGGACTAGGAAAGAGCCACCTTAATCTTCAATTTTATGTTGTGCAGAGGAAGTAGAAAAAATTGGATTTGCCAGCACAGGAAAGCCATGGGTACCCACAGGGATAGGGGAGCGGTGCCGGGATGGGAGGAGCAGCCCTGAATCACAAGCACGCATCTCATCTAAACTAAGCCAAGCCTATGCAGTGCTCTGTCCTCAGAGGAGGCCTGGCCTCCCACAGAAGAAACAGCTTTGCCCAAGGGGAGAGCACGCACAGGAGCTGCAAACAGAGCTGCAGGTTCCCAGGATGCTCGCCTGCGTGGCAAGGTAAAGGCGGGCGGTGAGGAGAGGAGAGCCAGCCCCTTGGTGGAGAGGAGCACATAGTCCAGGGGCACTGCAAGCTTGCATGGGGCTCCTCCAGCTTTCTGACCCTCCACTTGCTCCAGACAAGAAGAAACTCTCGGTACCAAAACACTCGGCTGACGTCCTCAGCATCCGACCTCCTTTCTGGCTTTTATCTCAAAACAGTAATTTCCCATGGGACACAGCCAGAAAAAGAATAGAGTCCCTAATGTTACGTACGTCCATGCTTGCACGGCCCCTGGGCAAGGTCTGGACCGATGGAGCCCGGGACATGCAGTCAGTGCACAAAACACTGAGGTGGAGGCAGTTTTCCAGTCCATGGAGAGCACCTGGATGACAGACCCAGCGGGACGAGTGCCCCGCATGCCACCACAGTGGAGCAGCGGAGCTGCTTTGCTGGCTGCAATCCTAGCCCAACAGCAAGGGGCTGCTGCTCGCAAGGGTCACCTGGACACCATTTGCCAAGAGCACCACCTGTGGCCAAGGAGATGTCGTCCTCTTCCAGCCTCCCGACTCCCCGGCTGCACAGCCCCATCCCAGCCTCCCCTGGGCTTTCTACTCCTGCAGGAATTTTCCAGAGCCAGTGGATGACATTGCAGGGCCAACCTGCACACCCACGTCCCATGCCAGGTGGAGGAAATGCTGCTCCCTCTGAGGCTGACAAATGTTTTCACCAAGGCATTTTCAAAACAAGCTCTTCCCTCCTGGCAGCCTCGGCAAAGGTCTGGGACAGGCTCCAGCACACACACACGACCTCAAGAGCCCACATGAGGCCAGAAGTTGCTATGTGCAAGAAAACAAACAAGTAAACAAGGCTGAGGTGGGCTCTGCTTCCTCCCCTGCAGCCCTGTTTCAAGCAAAGCCCTCTGGAGCAGGGGCAGAGCTGCCTGCATGCTGCGACAGGCCCAAAAGCTGCTTCTTCCTATTGCCCTGATGCAAAACATATTTATCGTTTTAACATTCCCAGCATCACCTTAGGGCTCCCTTTCCAAAGGACACGAGATAAAAATCTATGAGACAGCCAAGCAATTGCAGCTGGCTATTTAACGTAATAGCCCCAGACAGCACAAGGAGAGGCAGAGCCTGTCCCAGGAGCACCGGTGAGTAAAGTTACGCACTCAGCGCTGCCCGGCCCGCTAACGCCCACCATGGAACAAGGCCAGGTTGCAAAGGGGGTTTTACACGCAAGGACAGGAGAAGCACAAGAAAAGGAGGGCTGGTGCAGCGAGCAGCATGTGGGGCTGCTCCAGAGACTTTTGCAACAAGACTCTGCAGCCCAGAGCTGCAGCATCGCTTGTCCACCATGGATAGGTCTTGCTAGGACAGAATATCAGAGCTTAGGGGACCTGAAGACAGCTTCCCTGACTTCTCATTTCCGTGGCCACCTGCCCTTGCTTTCCACCTCCTCACGCAGCTTGGGGTGCTCTCCATACAGCACAAAGCTCAATGGATCCTCCCTGCCCAATCCACAACTTCCTCGCTGAGCAGCTGCAGAGCACAGCCCTGTGCCACGAAGGAGCTTTCGCCCTCGCACCAGAGGGGACGCGTGGCACTAGGAGGGACAAGGGACCCCCCCAAGGCTTGCAAGCTGCAGACACAGGGAGGAAAACAGCAAGATAAGCAGCACTGCAAGATGGTCAAGAAGCGCATCGGGCTTCAGCTCTCCACTCTTTTCCTCGGTGACGGCCTCGCCGCGCTGGGCACGCTTTCTGCGCCCCCAGGGAGAGGTGACCCAGCTGCCCCGACAAACAGCACGCTGACACCGCAGAGCTCAGCAGCCCCGCTTCACCGCGCCACGGCTCTTCCCCTTCGGTTTTCACGCCCTCCACCATCCGCGACCACCAGCTTAGGGCAGCTTCTGCTTTAAGCCCAGGAGAGCCCTTTCTGCTGGCTAGGGCTGCCACTGCTGTATCTGTCCAAAAGTCATTAAATCCTTGCACCCCAGCATCCTTTTTCCAACTCAGGAATAGCACAGCCTGTTTCGCGGGAGCGGGACAAGGACAAATCCCCTGCGGTCTGTAGGGAGCGCTGGGGGCCTGCACGTCTGCTTGCTGCAGCAAGCAAAGTACTTGAAGCTAAATCCTTGGAGCAAAACATTTGCAGGGAAAGGATTTCAATCAATCACTTCAAACCACCTGCTTATTTAAATCAGTCCAAACATTGTAAAATGTATTTGAAATATGAGGCTTTTGCAAACTTGGGCTGAAGTCGGCGTGCTGGGAGGCAGCGTGGTTTGTCACCTCTGGCGAGGCTGCTCCTCCTCAGGTCAGCCGCAGTCCAAGCCCAAATCTGCTTCAGACAGCGCAGGCTGGAACAGCTGCCCGGAGGGATGGGGAAGTCTTGCAGAACAGGATAGAGAAACATCCATCACAGGTGACAAAGGTTTATTGATCCTGCCCAGGGCAGAGAGATGCATTTAATGACCTCTCCAAATCCCTTCCACTCCTGAGATCCTACAGAAAAGTAATCCTCAGCCAGCAAAACCCTCAGGAGAACCATTACTCACTGGAGTATCCCGACGGATATCAATGCCATCGACGGGTTAAGCAGGTGTGTAAGGTTGGGGTATTGAAAAACCAACTCCCCCACTCAAAACAAACAAACAAAGCCTTCAGTCACAAAACAGCACAAAAAAAAAAGTATCAGCATGAACCTGAAAAACTTGTTTAAGCAAACGACTTTGAGCCTTCTGCTCAGACAGCCTGGGGAGCGCAGGTGAAGTGTCCATTTGCACCCAGTCCCACCAGCTTCCAAACTGGGGAGACCGAAGGCAGCTCTCCAGGGTGGGTCAGTGCAGCAAAAGACATCGATGGGTGCAAACATAGCACAAGTCATTTGCTTATCCACTGCGTGTTTGAAGTTTTCAGGATTTGCACTGTCAGGATGTTTTCCAGCACAGATAATCGTTTAAATCTGAAACTCCTCAGAACAAAAACATACAATTAGCAATTCCCCTACCAATTAGGAAAGGAAGAAAGAAGCCCAAGGCACGATTTAAGTCTATATAAAGTGGAAGCAGCCCACACCACCAGCCGTGACGCTGAACAAGGACGGTGCTCGCATGGTGGGCACTCTGGGTGCTGGACGGAACAGGAGGACCTCAGCAGTTTTTAGGGACTGGTGCATCATCAGCTAGGTCTCCAGCTGCCCTTGCTTGAGAGGGGACAAGGCAACAAGGACGTTTTTCTCCGATATCAGACAAGACACGAGACTAGCAGGGCCGGTCCTCTGATGCAGTACAGCCGCCTTCAGGGCTGCCTAAGTTGTGCAATCAGGGCTTGTCTCAGCCTCACACTGGTATGGAAAACCGTTGTCCTCCCAGTTACACCGGCCCAGCAAGCAGCAGCTTTCCAGGCAGCTCGCAGGAGCAGCATTGCCCGCCCCAGGACCCCAGAGCCCTTCCCCATCAGAGCCACGCTCCTCCACCCACCCCTTCCCGAGAGCCCCATGCCCAGGTCATGACGTTGGCAAGCCTTTTTGCTGGTGAAAGACCTGCTGAGACACACGTGGGCATGCAGCCACGGGGCAGACAGCCCACATTTCCACACTCTCAACCTCCCTTTTTAAAGGTGACAGACAGCACTGAGCCGGAGAGTCGGGAGGCAGCACCAGCCGCGGCTGCGCCGCAGCAGGTGCCCCTCACGCTGAAAGACGGGTTTCTATTTATACGGCCAGAACAAACATTATTTCCTAGCCCACGCTCTGATCGGCTGCTGCACGGTGTTAAGAAGTTGTTAACACTTTTCCCAGCCCCAGAAACATCCTTCGTGCACCACAGGGTTGGGCAGTGAGGGAGGGCTTGCTGCTGAAACCTCAGCCCAGGCACGCCAGCACGAGGACTGGGTGTCTCCCACCCAGAAAGCATCCATCCCCTCCAGTCTTCCCCACGCGGAAGGGCTGAAAGTCCCCACTGGGAGAACATCCATTTCCACAGAGCCCTGCAATTCCTGCCCAAGGGGAGCTCTCATTTTACTCGAACATCACCACAATACCCAAGGCAAGACCTGTGCTCAGGAACTCCCTTTTCTCTCAAGGGACTGCCCCTTCCCTCTGCAGACACCTGCCTGTGCCTCTGCCTTCTGTGGCCTCGTCTCTCCCCATACGAAACAAGGATGCTCCTGATCTTTGCAAATGCTTTGGGAAGAGGCTGAAGGACATATGAAGAGCCACTGAAGAATGACTTGTTACTGGTTATTGCATGAGCTGCTCTCCTGACCGAGACCCCAGCGCTGCTGCCTGTCACCCAAAGGCTGTGCCAAGGTGGAAGGGACAGAAAAGATTTCGCTGTGTTTCCAGATTCCCTCCCTCTTCTCAGATCACCTGTCACCTTAGCAGAGGAGGAGGTTAGACCTCAGGCTTGCTCCAGCAAAACCGTGCAAGTGACTGCTCCACCAAGGGCACAGAAAGCCACAACCAGACCTCGACTCCAGGAGGGGAAACCCTCCCAGCCCCAGCACCTCACAATGGGGAAGGGAACCTGGAAATACAGGAAAATTCTGGTACAGTCAGAAAACCACAAATTCAAACTTTGAGACCAAGCTGAACATGGAATAAGCTGCACCCAGGCTCCATTCCTGCAAAAGCGAGTAATGTTTGGCTGACAGAAAAGCCAAGCTGTGTGCCTGCCACCTTTCTGCTCCTCCCTGAGCTTCCAGTCCCAGTGAAAGCCTCACGCTACAGCTATATGGAAGCAATACAGCTAGAGGAAGCCTATAGCAGACAGCAACGGTGCTGAGACATCCACCTTACCAGGTCAAAAAGTTGAAGGCTGCACCAGCCCAGCAGCAGCCTCTGACCCCCAGGAGCCAGCCAAGCCCCAGGGGAGCTGCAGCTCCAGCCCAGAGAGGTCATATCGCAAAAGGGGGAGCAGAAGCACCCCAAAAATGCAGGGGCTCTTGCCCTCCTGGAGAGGACCAGCTCTCTGAAGCTGCAGTTTGTCTACCCCTCTCCATACCTCTAGCACTGACTCTGTTGCGCTTCCAAATTCCAGCTGCCTAAGCAATTTTTGCAGATATTTCCTCTTTCTTTGCAATCATTTGGCTAATAAGATGAGCAGGTTGGGCTCATTTATTTTGGACACTGTTCGTGGGTCATTAGCAGAAAGGCTAATCATTGCATTGGCAGAAGACATCACTTCTGCTTCAGAGCTGGCTGCATCGTACGTGGAGGGAGAGAGAGAGCAGGAGTTTGACAGTCTTAAGAAAGAAAAAGTTAGGTGCCTCCAGAAGTGGAATTTTCCTCTGCTATTTCCCAAGGTATCCACTGCGAGGGTGAAGCATGCAGACGCCAGCACCCGAGGCTGCTTTGCAGAGCTTCCACTTCCCTCCCATGTACGTGCCACCTCCGATCGCCCAGAGATGCTCAGGGCTTCTGGGGAAGGGTCTCCTTCCTCTCCGCAGGAAAGCCAGGCAGGGAGCCCACAGCCTCAAAGCACAAGGCCCTTCCTGGGATGCTTTGGGGTGAGAAGAGGCTGAAGCACATCAGGTGTGATGCTTACACTCTGTTTGTAGCACCTGAGCACCAAAAGCCACCTACAGAGGATTGTTGAAGCTGTTTGAAGAACAATTTGTGTTCGGTGGTAGAGTCTAGACTGCTGTGGGGATGCTGAACCTCTGGGCATTTGAACAGCTGAAGCCTGAATTTCTGGTACAGGCTGCAAAAACTGAGCCCGTGCCATTTCTCCCTAAAGAGAAGGGAAAACAGAAGCAAAAGATGAAGCACCGTGACACAGCAGCAGTGCCAAGCAGAGCTGCCCGCAGGCTCCACCACAACACAACCACCTCTCACCAAGGTCCCCAGGAAAAGCCACCCAGGAGGATGCCCTGTGCCCCGTTAACAGAGGGACACAGAGCTGCTCCCATCACAGCTGCTGCCGTCACCGAATGACCCAGCAAGAGCAAGACCAAGACTGGGGAGCTGTGCTTGGACACAGCTCAGGTCACCACCTCCTTGGGCTGCAGCTGGCCCCAGATGTCCCAGCCCACGCGCATGCTGCCAGCAATGCTGTGACCTTGGCCACTCTCAGCAGCATCCTCAGGGAATGCACAGGCTGGGCGTCCCGCATCCCTGGGAGGCTTTCGGTAGCCATCAGCCAGCCATGCGCTTCCCCTCGCGTGCTCGGGAGCATCGCAGCTGAGGACCCAAAGGTGCTTTCCAAGGGAGCATTGCAAAGCCATTGAGGGGGAGGCAGCCGGTGCGGCAAAGGTTGGGAGGTTGCCCAGAATTTGCCCCCTCCGCTCCCTGGGGTGCTCCAAGGGCCTCCTTGGTGTCCCTGTGCTCTCCGGGCAAAGCCCTGCCAGCACCAGCCTCTCGCCTGAGGTGGTGAGGAGCTGGGGGGGCTCTGCAGGGATATTTTACCAGAGAAAAGAAGAAGATGATTTGGGAGCTAATTTAGAGCTTGTGTTTCCTAAGCCCTTTCAGACACTGAGGCTATTGGCAGGCAGCGTTACAGCCCCTGCCAGTCTCAGCAGCTATACAATGTCCTTTCATTGGCAAGGGCAGCGGTGGGGAAAAAATAACACAGAAAAACAAGGGACATGTGATGGAGAGCTTGGCTGAGGACTCCCTCCCCCTCGCGGACCTGCATGCCAAGGAGGAAGAACATGAAGTGAAAAGTGGCCATTTAAAAAGGAAAAAAAAAAAACAAACAACCACACACCACTTCTTTTGCTAAGGGAAACGTGGCCAACAGGAGGAGATGTAGCTGTGACAACAGGTGATCGGAGGTGTCCCGCAGCCATCACATCACTTGGTGGCCAGGACAAAGACCTCACCCATGCTGCGTGCTCTGTGAGGACCTGTCCTGGTCAAGGACACCTGGACAAGGGGGCTGGCACAGAGGCTGTGAGCCTCCGAGCCTCCCGCCCTGACACAGATGGCATTCCCCCCCACGATGATGGCCCTGAGGATGCTGCAGGAGACAGGAGCTCGCCCATGCCCACAGGGTACATTTACGCTTGTAAAACCCTCTGCAGCCAGAGCACCACAGCTGGGAGCAGCAGCCACCCAGGAAGCCACCCTGACATTTACCTGGGAAAGAAAAGATGGAGACCGACCAGGAAAGCAAGGGGGACTATCCCAGCCGTCCAGCCCCGGAACGGCCAGAGCTCACGCACATCGATCCCATTCGGGTGATGGTTCTGCCCCCGGCTGCGGGGCTGTACCCGCTGCAGCAGAGCAGGCGATGGGAAAGCATCCCAGCACAGAAAGGGAGCACAGCAAGACATCGTACGCCAGCAGTGACACCCAGATGAAAGGCCAGGCATGCCCCTTTGAGGTTCTGCAGCTGCCGTAGGTCAGTGTTTTACTCAAACCCATCTCAGCTGGGAAGGGCACTTCCACAGCACCATGAGCTCACCCTCAGAGAGCCAGAGGGAAGGCTGTGCTGGGGAGGGGTGCAGGGTGCTTGGGGCTGGAAGGAAAGGGTACGAGGTCCAGAGTGGGGCACAGGGACTGGGGTACCCGAACCAGTCAGGATCCTATGGTAGGAGCAGCTTGGTCAAAAAAATCTGTTCCATTCTGACCCTCTAACTCACTCCAGCCTCAGCTGTCCCTGCACACCACGCACAGGTTGTGGAAGTGCCCGGACAACCCACACACCACTTAGAGGTGGCAGAGGAAAGATGAGCCAGAAGGCAGCCCAGCTGATGCCTCCCTTCCAAGGAGCAAAGGGTTGAGGTGGGAGAAGGATCAAGTCACTTCATTTTTTCTAACTTTTGCAAGGTTATTACCCGGTTCCCAGGACTAAGCAGCAGCTACTACAACAACTTGGATGACTCCTCCTCCCCTTAGCCCCCAGACAACTGGAGGACACGTGGTGAGGGCGGCAGTTCAAGTACACAGCAAGGGAGAGGAGAATTGAAAATAGCTCCACACTACGGCTATTGCTCAAGCATTAATTCCACCACAAGCCCAGAGCACTCCAGGTGGGTCTGTAAAAGGGTGGCCTGAATCTAGTACTGAGGATGTCTCGAGATTACGTCTGCGTGTCAAGGTAGCCATCAAAGAGGGAGTTAAAATCTGTCAGTCCGAATCCAGCAGCTGCCCAAGACAACAGCTTCACAACATTCGGTGCAAAACAAGGCCAGTGGCAAGCTGGCTGCCTCACCCCAGGCTCAGGGAACTGCAGGCATAGACAGCAGCCACCTCTCCTTGCAGGAAAAAGGTGCACAAGAAGCTTTCACCTCCAGCTTACAGTCTTCCCCAAGCAGGGAGGGCAGGGCACGTCCGCATCTCTTTCTTAAACTTCACCTAAGGGCACAAACCTTCCCTGCTAACCCTTTCCTCAGCCAGGGAGCCGAGAGGCATCGGGCAGCTCATTAGCTAGATGCTGCAAAGCACAAGGAGTCTTTGGCACTAATTCAAGCAATAGGTTGATGTAAGTGTAGCTTTTGTCTCATTTCTGTTTCTATAAGCCTTGTAGCAATTGTGCCCTGTGTTTGTAATTTGTAAGCAAGTCTTTTCTTTACCTAACCCCTCACCACAGGTGACTGGTACCACAACCACTCCATCAGCTCAGAAATCTCCAAAACCAGCACTCGGCTCACCGCACTCCAGTATTCTCCTCTGTGGTCTCCAAAGAGCAGAAGGCACCACTTCTCCACCACTTCCCACGGCCCAGCATTCACCTCGATGCAGCAGGGAGGTCACGGATGTGCCTGAACCCACAGGGCCCCAGCAGGCTGTGGGAGACAGCATCCAAACAGCCGCACGTTCCTCCTTGCTCCCCGAGCCCCCAGGAAGGGCGGTGGGAGAGCTGCCCTGCCCTCGCCACCCCCAGGTCCTGGCGGTTCTGCCCCTGCCAGCACCCAGCTCTGCCCCCCGCAGCCTCACCCCGCATCGTCCCAGCAGGTCATCGAGTTCAAATTGTTCATTTCTGTGGTAAAGTCTGACGGAGCTGGCGTTGATGTGAATAACGACGGATCTCCAGGAGAGGGCAAGCAAAACCTGCAGCTTAATCACACCGAGTGGCTCTCTGGGGCAGTAGCGTTGGACCAGCGCTTTCCATCCAGTCACCCCCTTTGCAACTCCTTGCTGCTAACAGCTGCTGTGCAATTGCATCTCGCACCCCCCAGCTGGGGCTGCCCCTGCCTGATCAAGCCTGTACCCCACCACAGACCTCTCTGCTTTCCCTGGAGCAGAACGATGCTCCCGAAATGCTCCAACGTTTGCAAAACAAGCAGCAACTTCACCTCCGGGGCTGCTCTCCGCTCCCCCAGCAACTCTTTGCAATTGCTGCCATCACCACTGCAGTTCCACCCCAAGTCTCAGGAGCTCGGGGTGCAATGAGGAAAGTCATGCTCAGGATAGCAAGTGAGCTAAAACTCGCTAAAGGGGTGGCTGGTGACAAGTTTTTAAACCAGATACGCTTCTGAAAAGAGGAACAGAGTCACTTGACATTGCTAAACCATCAGCCTGCCTCGCTGCTGTCCTCTGGCAGGTAGGTTTCTTGCATCCCCATCCAAAAAAAGAAGGGCTAGAGGTGGGGGGGAAGATAATGAAGCAATACGAATTGTGGAAGAAAAAGGCCAGCTGGCTAACAACACGAGCTAGTGAACACTAACACCTCCTGGTCCCCCCGTGGCTGCGCTTTGTGCTCAGCAAGGACCCGCAGGATGAGCTGGGGCTGCCGCCCGCGCCCTCCCCAGCCGCTGCGACACCGCACCCAGCCTGAGCACGTGCCCAGCCAGGGCACAGCCAGTCCGAGCCGCTCCCTTCAAAAACCATTATTTTCCTGCAGTTTTAGATAATTGGATTTTTAAAATAAGCACCATTAGTTTATTTTCTTTGCTGCACACCATGGAGACCTTGTGAAGGCTAAAAGAGAGCTCGTTCCCTTTGTCCGGGGGGGCGAGGGAGGAGGCGGAGTGGGAGCAGTGACAGGTAAAAATAACCACACTTGGCCTGATGCTGCTCCCAATTAAGCTGGTAGGAATTCTGCCCAGTTTCCTACAGCAGCAAGATCCAGACACACACACATTTTTTCCTCAAAGAAGTTCTCAGCTATATTAGCAGCCCTGCGACAATCAGAAAAATCACCTACGTATAAGCTTCTTCCTCTATTTCACATCAGCAGGTACCAGATCATCCCTTCAAAATGGGAAGGAGCAGATAACTCAGGTTTGGGTTTGTTTCTAGCCAGTTCCCCGATTCCCAGATGATGCAGGGGTGATGGCCGTTCAAACTCACTGTTTTCACCCATGGTGCTGCCTATATCTGGTTTAGCCACAGGTACTCAAAAGAGGAAAAAAAAAAAAGCTTGGCAAGATTTTCAACAAACGGTTTATCTGCTCAGACAGTTTCACATCAGCTGAAACGAAAGCGTAAGTGCTTTTGGGGAGGATATGGAAAGTGTTGAAGAGTAGAAACATTTCATTCTGACACTTTCCTGAACAAAAAGCATTCTGCCTTTCCACATTATAATACTGCCTTGTGAAACTAAGTCCAATTCATTTTTAAATGGAAAAGAAAAAGCCCCAAATGAAAGCAAACATCGTATTTCTGGGGACAAATAAGATATTGCATTTCATCCTGTCATTAAAACTTATTCCAGTCTTCGCGGTTTGCCAACAAAATGAAAGTTCAGCCTTCTGTAGTGCTGCAATACAAAAATCTTTCCCAAACATCTTACAGCTCTTCTGCATCGGGTTTATCACAGGTCACCTTTACAGGAGCCAGCTCCCGATACTGGTAACATTTAACTGATAATAGACATTTCTAACAGGCGCAGCACATGTATTCAAACAAGAACTACTGAGAGAAGGTAGATCTGCAAACAACACCAGGTTCGAAGGAATTAAGGAGATGTCGCGCTTCTCGTCTGAAGACCAGTCCAGCCGGCAGAGCAGCGGGTGGACAGCACGTGACACCCAGTGCCGGCGTCCCCGTCCTGGACACATCCCAAGGCCGGCGGTGCAGGGTCCGCAGCCTCCTGCAGACCCTCACCTTCCACCCCCCCACCACCGCGCGTCCCCTGGAGGCAGCACTGGGAAGAAGCCGGCTTCCACCCGAGTTTTCCTGGATTCTCGTTATGTGACTACTTTAACAGAGCACGTTGAAGGCGCGTTGGGGCCCTGCAAGGCGGGGACCCAGGCACAAAGCCCAGCACCGCTCCCCTCCCCATCTCCCTTCCTCCCCTGCCCAGCAAAACGCTCTGCAGGTCACGCTTGCCTGGGCACGCGAGCTCTAAGGCCAGTCTAGCTGTATCGCCATCATCATTACAGCATCCCAGGCAGGTCTGAGCCTGGCAGTTTAAAGTGATTAGATCTAGGCTGGTAGCTGCAGAACGCTTCTGCGTTTCCTTCAGCGTTTCAAGGCACCTATCAAATGCTCGGCACTTTACACCCAGACACGACACAGAAAATTAGCACGGGGCTCTGGCATGGAGCTGCTCTCTCCAGGAGCTCAGCAAGAGCCACTGCAGCAGGGGCGAGGACTACAGACCCGTGCAGGATGGGGATGCTCCTTCCTCTCCCCCAGCTCTACAAGCCGAAGCCAAGCCAGAGCTAGCCTACCAAAGCTCGGCTTTTCCATCTGCTTGCGCATGCTGAGAGAAAGAGCACTGAGAAAAGGTCCAGGCTCCGCGATGCACGCGATGCCCCGTGATGCTGTAGATGCACAAGTATTTCTCCCAGACAGATGGTGGGAAGGGGAAGAGAGAGGAGGAGGAAGGAAGGGAACAAGTTCAGGATAAGAATCTGAAATCTGCAAACTCCACGCACAGCCCAGTGCACCCCTCTATGAAAATACACTTCTTGATGTCGGCAGCATGGAGGTACACATAGACAGGGCGAGGGCACACACACACAATGCCTCGCTTGCCGCCCACGTTTTGAGCCATGAGCTAACCCTACTCTGATGCTCTTCCACCCTCTTTCCAAAACCTCTCTATGCTTTTCCTCCATCTCCTTGTCACTTCAGCATCGCCCTTCTAGCTTGAGCATCCCCTGACTATACATGCTACCTTTCCAACATGAGATCTTGCTTTTCCCCCTCCAACCATTCTTCTTTTTCAGCACATTGAGGTTGGGAAATTTCTAAGGCGGCAGATACATCCCACACATCTGATGCCATCTGCAAAAAGCCAGCCCCTCCCCAGCACTTCCCATGGCTGCTTTTCCCCAAGCACCAACTTCAACTGCCCTGGGGATGACATGAGAAAGTTAGTTTGCTGCTCAGTTCGGATGAACTAAGAGTATTTATTCATCCTCACTTTATCAAAGATGCAAATCAAGCACTCCAGTTACATATTTTAACACAGTGTGGAGGGGATCTGCTAGATTAGAAAGCTATAGTGTCTAATGTATTCACAGTAACTAAGGTAGAAAACAGATTAGTGAAAAATTATTAATGTAACAGTTGCCTTTGTCACAAAAGTGACACTTTAAAGACAAATCCCCCCCAAAACTAATTCCCTCAATACAAGAGCATGCTGTTAATTACACTCGGTACCTGTTTTATACCATCTCTGCTAAGAAGAGTGGGTGGGGGAAAGGAAGAGGCTGCTTCTCCCAGCCCAGAAAGAGTTGGTTAATGGCATATGGAAACGACACTCGAAGCTGAAGAATGTCCCCACCCCAGGGACATGCAGATGCCACCACCACGGCAGGAGGACCAGGCAGCTCGCTTCCAGCTTCACCCAGCCGTGCCGCTGAACTAAGACCTCACCTGATCTGCTCTTCCTCCGCAGGATGAGCACCTTGCTTCCAGCTCCTCATCGTGTCCCACGGTCCAGCTTCCAGCCCCCAGAGCAGCAGGGTCTGCAAGCGCTCAGCCCCACCAGACTCAGCCAAGGCCCTGGCAGTGCCCTCAGCCAGCTCCTTCCTCGCAAAGCAGCTCAGGGAAGAGCTTATGGCCACGGTCAGGGACAACTGCTTAGGGGATGCTGGGCTTGGTCTGGCAGCAGCACGGAGAGCCTGCAGCTCCCACCCAGCTCTCTGGGACTCATGGATGCTCAGCCCACCCGCAGGCTTGGCTAAGCAGCTCCTCCCGGCCCCCCAGGTCAGGAGGGGGACAGGATTCTCACACAGGGACAGACTGGATCCAATTCCTGTTTTTCTTATTATAAAAAAAAACAAAACAAACAGCTCATTGGAGATCAGTTTAGCTTTTTATACATTTCAGATAAGAAAATCTGCAGCAGCAGCAATTTTCTCCCTACCCTAATTAATTCCTGAACATATCACAAGCTGCAAGTGCGTGTTTTATGAATCCAGTTGACCTCCTGGTGCAGAAATGATGACACAGATCTTGTGCCTTCTTCATTACCTCATTACTCATGTTACACCATTTTTCTCCAGACGAGCTGGCTGCCATCAACAAGACACACTGCGAAGAGCCAGAGCAAGGCTCAAGCAGCATCTCGCGCCCGCTGGAGCACTCGGCCCCACTGCAGCAGCCCCCTACACCCGCAGCAGCACGCAGCCACACGACATTTCGGGCAGGCAAGCTAAAGCCAGGAACCTAATGAGAACAGGGCTCCTCAATGAAACACGGGTAGCGCGGCATGGAGAGAGGCAGTCATGAAATCATTAACAGGGAAGGGGAGGAAAAAAAAAAAATTTAAGAAAAAAAGGCAAATGAATGTACTTGTGGCCCTTGCTGGATGATGGCAGAGAAGCAGCTTCAGAAAGGAGACAGCAGCTCCTCAAGTCCCGCCAACTCTCGGATACGTCTGCAGCACTTCCGAAGCCAGCGACGGGAAGGCAGGCTGGCCGGCCCCCGTCTCTGCAGCGCGAGGTGCATCGGGGCCGCAGCATCCCCCCCAGCTCCACTTCAGAGCAGGATGCTAAATCAGAGTGAAGCGTTTAAGAGCACACTTTATACCCATCTCAGAAGCTGACAGAGCACAGTACCAATGGCTGATCATTAGGGAAATGTCAGGATGCCTAAGAACAAGAAGAAAAGAGGAAACTCATAAATAAGAGCTGAAAAATCTGCTGGGAGACCTAGAAACCAGCAGCTGTCTACTGCCAGGAACAGCCAGCAGAATGTAGGAAGTAAAAATAAAAAAAATTTTAAAAAAATAATTAAAAAAGATCAGCCTGATGAGGTCTGGTCACCTTTTATTCCAGACACTCGAACAGTCCCTCGCAGGGAGATGGTATGAGATGAAATGAGGGTTTTGCTTGTTCTCACTCTCACACGCGCCCACCTTGCTGCTGCTGGAGACAGAGGCAGCGGGTAACTGGCTCACATGCACACGCGGGCACGCTCCCAGCTTGGGTCTCCCAAATGCCACTGTGCAGCCGGCGCTGGCATTGCTTGCACAGGTGCAGAACAGGGAAAGCCAGCCCGTGGCACCGGTAGCTGCATTTTCTTGGCTGCTGCAAGAGCAGATCCGCCAGCTGCTTTGCAGTGGAATGCAAAGGGACTTCGCATCCGCTCTCTGCAAGCCCCATCCAGGGAAGGCGTAAAGCACACGCAAGGTGGCCGTACCCCTGTGTCACCTCCTGTGGGGCTCCCAAACCTGTATGAACTGTCTGCAGGGTCAGGAGCAGATGGTGGGCACAGCATAGGGCCCCACAGACCTGCCAAAGAGCTCAACCTTGAATTGATGGCTCAATTCAAGGTAAAACACGCTCGTCCTACTGATACCCACAGCTCTGCATCCTGCGAATAAGCATACGCCTACAGCAAGTGCTGGTAAACGTGGCTCTAGGCCCAAATCTACAATGATGCAGAGCAGCAACTGAACAGGCACAATATGGTGGAAAAAAAAATATATATTATGTTTTTTTAAATTCAGCAATTTACAAAGCTGGAATAATTAGTGGTTTAAAATGTTTTGACACAAGCGGCCCCAATAATCATGATAAATCATATCAGGCATTTGCCCAGATCCTTGAAGTGACAGATGACAAACAGAGCAGCGACAAGACGCTCTATCATGCAGGGAATCATTGAGTTAATGGAAGAATTATTGCTTCTGAAATCCACTCCAGTCCTATCGTGGGGAACATTCCAATTTATCAAAGCCAAATGAACATTAATTGCTGCAGCCTGGTAAGTTTTTGAGCTGCTGTGACCTTCATTGAATTTTAATCCAAAACAGATAAGATTTACTTCCACACAAGAGGAAACAACACAATTAAACCCAAATGACAGCTAAGATTATGGGGGAAAAACACAACAGGCGTAATGACAAAAATATTGATTCCTTTCTACTTGACACTGCACAAAAAAAGTGAGTAAATAAATAAAATCTAGCATCTGCATTTTTTTTTTTCCCCACTTTCCTCCTTTTTCATTTGGGAGACAAATCTTAGATGCTCAAGCCAAGAGGAAAGGGGTGGCAGACAGTAATGGAGACTGAATTCCCTTTAACTGCAGTAATTAATGTTATGTTTCAGTGGGGAGAGATTAAGACAAAACAGCGAGGAAAGAAAAAAAAAAAAAACAAGTATTATTTTGCTGTTACAGATACCCTTGAGCTCGGGAAGAGGCATGAAGAGGGTTGATGTCCGCCCCTTGCCTGCTGCTGCCCCTCCCTAGGTCCCCCACAGATCCAGGTCTGCACTCAGAATTAGCCGAGCCAGTGCATCGAGAGAGAACATAAGAAAAAATAAACAAAACCACCCCAAACCAGACATCCACGCACCAACAACTGAGATCACTGGAAAAAACAGTAACAGAAGTGGGAAGATAAATTAAATGACAGCGATGTTGAGATTTGGTTATTTGAGGTCAGAAGCGAGCCGGCTCCCCAGGCAGCGCAGCGGGTCTCTTGGCTTTCGAGGCAGAGCACGAGCAATGAGCAAAGCCAGCCAAGTCATAAACATCTACACAAATCCACAGTAACGTCTCTGCACAAGAGAATTCACCTCGGAGATGTCTCTTTGCCCGATAAAGCTTTGCCAGGATACTCCCTAAACACATCAAGTCGGGAATTAGAGAGGTCCCACAGGCAAACCTTACCCAGCTTTCTATAACTCAGCCGGAGGATGCCGAGACAGGCAGAGGCACGGGTTACAGTCACGTAAATGGGATTGAAGGAAGCACTTCCCAGTGTCTCCTCCCGTCCCCTCCAGTGAGATGCCAGGCAGATGATGAACGGGACACGCAGGCACCGAATGCCAAGCGGGCAGGACCATGGCAGCTCCTGCACAGCGGGAGCTGGCTCCTTCTGCGGGGAGCATGCAGCAGACACGGGGTTTTGTGGTAGGAAGCAGGTGGAAAGATATGATGGCGACGGCGAGGTGACTGGCATGGCAGGAGGAGGGATGGGGACATGGCACATGGGAGGACAGGGGCTGGGGGCTCCAGCTGCTGCCCGGGCAGGAGGGCTGGAGTGGTGGGGGCTCTCCGGGATGTAACGTAGCTGTGGTCGGGATGGAAAGTAAAAGCATGGAAAGCAGCCCAGGCAAAGCTCAGGGACTCAGATTAAACATTTAATCCAAGAAACAAAGGCTTTCGACTGGTTTTACTTCAGCTACACAAATCCATGTAGTTTTGAGGTGGGGAAAAAAAAAATACACACAAAACACATTTATCTTCTGCTAGTTACTCCAAACTTGGCTCAGGTTCACTCAAAAAAGTTAATCAATCTTCCAAGAAACTGGACAAAGCTTCCAGCCTGTGATGCAATCCTGACCCAGGGAAGAAGCGCCTGGGGCTCCAGCACAGCTCTGCCTGCCCCCAGCCCTGACCAGGACCTCAGCTCCCTTTGCCAGGAGCATCAGGACTTGTAAAGAAAGTGAAATTACAGCTCCGTCTGTGCATGAGGAACATTTGTTTCTCTCCTGTCTTCACCTTGCTCATCTACAAGGGAAGGCTCAGGGCACAAGTTAGCTTTCATACCAAAGCCATGGATGCTCACATGCTACTGGCGTCACTGGTGCATGGCAAAGCATGCTTTTGTCAGCTAGCCCAGGATCAGAGTGCAAAAACATCCCTTCTATGATACGCATGGTCATGCCTTCAGTTCCACCTGACTGGCATCACAGCGCCTACATTACAAGTTACAGCAAACGAAGGCTCTGGGCAGGAATTTTTCAAATAAAAACTCCCTCTGCCCCAAGCATCAATCCATTACAATCATCGTGTTGTTTTTAGAAAGAGATCAGCTTCAGCAAGGTCTGAGGCCCGCAGCCAAATCTCTCCCTACTAAACAAAACCTGCATTTCAAGCAGTTGCACCAAACGCCAGGCGGCAGAGCCAGTGCCTCCCCCAGGCCCATTTCTCCATGGCAGAGGTTTGCTCAGAATAGCCAAGCAATCCCGCACATATAGCAGGGATCAAGCTTTTCACACCCCCGACTTGTGTTTTGCTGTCTTTATTCCTTGCTCTCTCTCTCACCTGTTTTTTCAGGCTCATTTTCAAAGTATCCCAGTTCTACTTTCTCCCCACCCCCCAACACTCCACCCCAATGACATTTTTAGCAGGACATAGGAAATGTTCCCTACCCAATCCACTGACCTGCAACGCCCAACTTCTGTCCCTTCTGCCATCCCGCTATCATACTGCATCTTATCTTACCCAACAGCCTTCATGCAAAGCCTCTGTGTTCACATGCACTCAGTGCCCAATCTAAAGTCTCACTGACAAGGGCTGAGACACTCAAAAACACAGATTTAAGCTGCAGAAGCCAAATAGCTGCTTGTTCAAGTGGAGGGGAGGAAAAAAAAAAAAGGCTTCATGTAGCTATCGTTTCCACTCCTCCTTCCAAAGTGAAAAGACAGAAGGCATGGAGACAACACACGGGCTGTAAGATACGAACAGACGCACCTTCTGCGGATGGTGGTGACATGCACATACCACTTTGGGGATCTACAAGCCTAACTCTCTTTTTTTCTTTCATCAGTGGGATAGTTCATCCTAATGGTAGATAAGGGACAATACACTTAGTCCCATTTTACAAATGCAGCTCTAAAGCACAGAGGGATGATGCACCAGATTCAGACATGTAGGCAGCCATCTCACAAGATACTGAATGAAGCATCTTAAAAGGCAGCAGAGCACATACATGATGTGTAAATAAAACGTCAGAGCCACCTGAGAAGTAGTATTCAAAGCATTTGGATCACCCTTTCACTGCTAGGTCAGACTTATCTTCTTAAGTGGAATGATCATGCTATAGCCTATACCTGCTCAATAAGTAAAATTCAATCTACAGAAGCTTCAAGAAGAGGCAAGCAAGCCCCTGATCTTGCCTTTGAACAGGCCAGATTGCAAGACCAAGGAGAAACACCCCACTAACACACCTCAACAGGTGCCAGCAGAGGCATGAGGACTCACAAGCTACTCGCTGTCCTCCCAGCAGCACCTTCCCTACAGTCTGTGGTTTATTTTATTTTGTTTTCATAGAAGACCAACCGCCCTTCTTTTCTTGGCCCCTTCAAACACATCTCTCCCTCTCTGGAGGCCCAGAGAGCCAGGCAAGGAGCGTACTGAGTGGACAGACACGTGCAAACCAGACTCTCCAGCCTGTCCTGTACCACCACCCTCCCACCTGCTGTCCCCTCCCCAATGGTCCCCTGTGCCCTCAGATGCAGCTGGCAGCTCCCACTCACCATGACAGAGATGTGAAGAATGTGCATCTGCTCCTCCACTATCTCCGAAGGCTCCTGGAGGCTGGGGGGGGTGGCCCGGGAGAGCTGCTCGGCGCTGCTCATGGAGACGTGGAAGTACAGGGTGCCGTTCTCCAGCCACTGCTGCTTCCAGTGCACCAGCGAGATGTCAGCCACCGTCCCCGACATCTCTGCAGGGACAAAACACGCAACCGAGGATCAGTTTTCTCCACAATGCTGGAAGCCAGTCATTTTAGCAGTCCTGGAAATCAGGGCTGTTGAGTCTTACCCCTGGCACTGCCTCTAGTCTGCTGGATGAACCCAAGCATTGCTTTTTGGCCTCTGCCTGCTATTTCTGCCATATATGAACAGTAACAGTTGTCTTCCTTAATAAAAGCAAGGGGCTATGAAGTACCTTGGGATTTCTGGACAAGAAAGGCAACAACAGTAAATAAAACGCTACACAGGACTCCTTAAACCTCCTACAGATTGCCCAGTAAAAGGCTGGAAGAAGCCCCCAGAGGTCTGCAACCAAGCCCAGCAGGGGTTTGCTGGTGGGCACAAGGCAGACGGAGGACACTTGGTGCCAAGCAAGCCAAAATGCTTCATCAGTACGTACTCTGGTGGTGTTTACACAGGAAACCTTCTTCCAGGTAGCAAGGTAGCACCAGAGCTAGGAACAGGAACAGCACAGACTAACAAGCACCAGCAAGAAAAGCTAACCACCAGGCTTGACAGATATGTGCTGGCCTTGGAGCTGCATGTCTGTTTGTCTTCCTCTGTCAGTTTTACCTGCCGCGTCCCATCCGATCATGATTCACAGCGTTAGCACACCAGGAGCTGGGATTACAGCATCCCAACGCAGCAGTATCCCTGAACTACACATTCGTGGCACCACACCTGATTAATTAGGGACCTGGACAATTCAGGCACTGTGCAACCAAAAGCAAGCCCCAGGTCTGCACTCGCCAGCCCAAGCCAGAGCCAGCAGCTCCAAGCCTCAGCTGCAGCTCCTGGCTCGGCCAGGCAGCAGCAGAAGCAGGAGTGCTGACAGCTCCACAGCTGTCCATCAAGTTTTAAACAGATCTCTGTAAAGAACCAATTTGTCAGTTTGGCAGCCAAACCAAAACCGAAGAAAATACTAGTGCAAAATAAGCCAAAATATTTCTCCTTCCACCACCTCTTTTTTGTGTTTGTTTTTCCAGTTGCAATACAAGCAATGGGAAGGAAGTCAGGTTCCTGGTGGCAGTCCTCTTAGTCACCGGGCCCACGGCATCAGCAATCATCCACGTTGTGGGAGACCCAAATTCAATTCCCTTCTGTTTAGGAAGAGCGACCTAGCGACTGACTCTAACGGACCGTGACGTGCTTCATAATCTTTGACAAACGTTCTGCTTTACACAGACATTTACACCTTCTGTGGCATGGCAGATGAAGGGTATCCACCGAACATCCTTGCTGGGAGGACGAGGGGTCATTAGCTGCACTGCCTCAGCAGACAGATGAGCTTCCCACTCAGCAGAAGATCACAGCAAATCACCTCAGAGTGACTGCAGTCCTAAGGGATGCCTGCTCCAGACAGGCCAGCAGCACAAATTCAGATTCCCCTTGCACAAAGGTGGGAGTGGAGACGAGGTCCTCCACGCCTTGGCTGCACACCACCACCTCCACGCCACCGTGATAGGGTCACCAAGAGAGGACATGCATCCATCCCCTGCCAATGAAGCTGCCAAGGAACAGCCACAGCATTTTGCATTTCATTTTCCTGAACTCAGGTGGGGAAAAGCACATCCAGCTCCAGCTCTGAGTGGAAGCAAAGAAGTGAGCCCAGCTGAGGCCATCTTGAGGAGTTACCAACACCCTTCAGGCCAAGGTCCTTCAAGACACTTGGGTGCTGGATCACTGGTAGCCCCACAAGCTACAAGACCGGGCACTTCCACTTCTATGGGTCCATGCCCCAACCCTTCCTGACCCAGCAACAAAACCTGTCCACTCTTCAGGAACAATTTTTCTTAGCCCTGAAACCAATACATTTTTCAGCAGCAGGCTCCTGGCTTTGTGCCTTGGATTAAAGCAGAGATAAGCCCCCCCTGCTCACAGAGAAGTCCCCACCACACCACAGGAAGGCTCAACAGAGCTGCTCCTGGGGGATGCCCCCAGCCCCTCCGCTGCCGCAGCACATCACAGCCCAGCTGAGGGCAGAGACAAGGTTACCCCATTACTGCCAACCCCCTTACTCAGCACCTCACTAATTACACTGCTGGCATAGCACTGCCAGCTGAACCTCATCGAGGGCTGTGCTCATTATCTCTGCCTCCCAAGCACAGCACTGGTCGTTATCCCCAATCACTGCGTGCATCTGAGCACTCAAAGTAAAAAAACTAAACAGCTCCTGACCATGCATGGGATCCATAAAGAGCCCACGCTCACACTTTGGAGGGGGTGCATGAACTCACTGTCACATCTCTGTCATTGCAATGAGATGTCTCCTAATAATCCCTTCTCTGCTTTAATATAAATAGCTGTTTGCCAGAGCAAATCAGTAGCAAGAGGTGCTGCTTGCAGTCTTTACCCTGTAAATCCAGCCAGCCCTGTGGCTCACGCTCCAGGACAGGAGCCAGTGCAAGACTGAACCATTTAACAAAATGGACGCTGCCCCTCTCACCTCCAGACAGAGGGGAGCAGAGGTTTTCTTAGAGTGCTAAAAGAAAGAACAAAACAAGAGCAGTATCAGGGCTGTTCAACCACAGTTGTCTTCACAGCAATACTTCAAAGGTCTGTACTGAAGAGCATCTCCTTGTCTAATTAAAACCGCAACAAAGGTTACTTTTAGGAGCAAAAGCACTAACTCAGCCTTGGGAAAGATACCACTGTCCCTTCTACAGAGGCAAGGAAACCATGAGAACAGCACAGAAGCATAAAGAGAGAGGACCCTGCTTATTCAAAGCCATCTTAATTCTGCTCAGAGGCACAGTCACCCACAGGAGAGGATGAGCTACACTGTTACACACTCACCACACACATCACCCACAGATCCCTGCAGCAGACCTTTCCAAAAGAGCTTGGAAAAGGAGGTTCTATTGCCCAGACCACAGCAGAGACCTGGTGTGAGTGCCAATGGGACCCTACCACCACTGCTTCCAAAGGCTGCATCACAGCAGGGGAAAAAACTCCAAGGTCGGTCTTTCTCCAAAAATCTTCCCTTTCACACGCATTTTTGCATGGGATGTTTAAATGGATCACAGAGAACATTTCTGGGGAGTTCTGAGATCCAGGCAATTTTTTGGATTTTAGCCTAGACTGAAGATAAGCCTGTTTCATTTTCAAAAGGTCTCTTCCAAAAGTAGAAACTTCAATTTAACATTCATTTCACAATTTTAAGCAAAACCCAGTAGCGAGGCAATTTCTGACGAAAGCTGACTTGCCAAGTCTGGGTGCCATTTACCATACTTTTAAAAATATCTGACTGCTCTTCCCCCCTGAATCCCATGTCACAAGGAACCTGGCCATTACTACCCCCAGCATAGCCAGAACATTGTGAACCTTCAATCAGATTTGCTGCTAGGGAAAAAAAAAAACAACAAAAAATTTTTTTTGAGCCCTGTTAGCTGCTGAACCCTTCAATATCCAAATGCAGAGAAGTTTCTTGGCCTCAAGTACTTGACATGAATATTATACTGCCTGTGTTTCACTGGACATGCATTGTCACTCCGCTACCTACACAGTAGTTACAGCAGCGATATGCCGTCCATCAGAAAGAATGCAATAGTCTGCAGCAAGATTACCTGTTATCAGAGCTTTCAAATGCTTTTGGAACAAATTAAGGGCATTCCTGCAGCAAAGTAGAGTGAGATACAGCTAAGGTTTTAAATGGGCAGCAATGGAAAAGCACTTGTAGTCTATAGCTATTCGAAATCTCAGCTTCTAGCAGGCTGGGAGATCTCAGCAAGGGTTCACACACAGCGCTGAAGTCTGTCCCACTGCAACAGCCACAGCTTCCTGGGTGAAACATGGAGTAAAACGGCCAAATTGACACCATAGCTCCCACCTTGCCCCCTCCTACCTGCTTGCTGAGCAAATAGCGCTTGCAGAGAGGGAGACGAGAGCCCTCCTTCGCCACAGCATGGGGCCGTTGCTGCTGCACCCAGCCAGGTCTCTTCTCGCCCACCAAGTCGTGCTTCTCCTCCCCTCAGCACAGCTCCAGCAACTATGAGGATGTCTCCTCACCAGCCTCAGCTGGTCTCCTGCCCCCAGCTCTTCACACCTGCCCTTCATCGCCCATCACGCAGCTCAGCTGAGCTCCGGAAGCCCCACCAGCCTCCCCCCAGATCTGTCCTGGCTGGGCTGCAGCCTGCTCCTCACCAGTACCATCCCTAGCAAAGCCCAGGCTCTTTGCTTGCCTCCTTCCCCCTCCACAACCAGAAGACATACGCTTTTCCCCCATCTCAGCTCTAACCTCCTTCCTCCCGTTGTGCCCCATGCCCACTCCTACATTGCCTGGTGCAACCCCAGCAGAAGGTGCTTTGCTCTCCTCTGATGTCATATTGGAGCCTCACCACGGGGGTGCCCACAGCTCAGGGCGCTCATCGTCAGCACCGCGGCAGCCATCTCGGAACAGCAGGGAAGCCAGCCTCCTCCTCCCAGTCTGCTCTGGGGAAGCAGCACTGGGACAGGTCTGGTTCACTGCCCCGTTCCTCCATCGCCTCCCTCCTCTCAGCAACGCACCCTCTCCCCCCACGCCTCGCCGTTCCTGTGCGCTGCCTCCGCCCCATCTCGGATGAAGGATTAACTGGGAAGCACCACTGTGCGTGCTCGCAGCAATTCCACTGAAGGGCTGTTATGGTTAAACGGCAGACAGCTATCTCGGGATGCTTCCTACTCTCGTGTTGGAGATGATGTCAACTGCCCCAAGAGAAGGCTGGATGACATCGGCTAATGATGGTCTGAATTTAAGAAAAAAGTATACAGAGCACTTTCTCCTTTTCTGCACTTCCTCTGGGTCCCATAAGGCTGCAGGTTCCACATTTTCCTTGGAAATCAAACAAGCCATCCAAACAAAACCCTTCCAGGGCTCAGAACCCAAACTGGGCTCGTGCCAATCAGACGATCACTGTCTAGGACAAGCTCAGGGGAGGCAAGGGGGTGGCAGAGACCACAGCAGAACCCCTTCCAGTTGATTTTGTAATTCCATTTTCCCTTCACTGTTCCTACAATCCATACATATAAACATTTCATTGAAGTCTTCAGCTCTTATTACAATCAAACCTAAAAGCAAAAAGGCCTAAATGCACTTGGTTGGGAACCAAGATGATTCCCATAAAAGCAGATTATGCTGACATGATGAATATAAAATGAAACAGCAGATATTAAAGTTGGAGAATTGTTACTTCATGCCTTCCGGCTGCTGGCTGCTCTACCTCCCTCCTCTCCTCCTCCTCCCGCTTTGTTTTACTGATGGCAGACCGCAGGCAGAGATAGCCTTTTCACCCCTGCCTTCTCCAAGGCAGGCTGCCAGGCCTGAAATATTCAGCAGCTCCCCCCGCCAGCCCTTATGCAATGCTTCAACATTCGTCAGTTATTTGGGAGGCTGCAGCCCTGCCTTATCTGCCATGCAGTTTTACAAAGCATGTTTTGTATTTAATTGACTTGTTCTCGCTAATCTACCATGATTATTGTATTTTTACTTAATTCTTGAAGGTCATTATTAAAATAAGCCATTTTGCTTAAGCAGTTCATCCCTGCACTGTTCCCCATGCCCAAATAACCAAGTCCTCTCTGTGTTTCTCCTCCTCTCTGCTCCCCAGCGCTGCTCAGGCTGTGGGACCTGCTGGACGCGTTTGAAGAAGGACCAGGTCCTTGGCGTGATGGCCAGAAAGCCCGTGAGTAACTTCCAGTGCACGGATCCAGGCTGCTCCTACCTGTACGCTCACCGCCTGCCTCAGCCCAGCAGGACCTGCACCCTGCAGACAGCCTTCATCAGCTCACCTGCACAACTCAGCGTCTTCATCTGTTGGTAGAGGGGAAGCTGAAGATCTATTTAGCAATTACATTCCCTCTTACAGCGGGCTCAGAAACACAATCTGATTTCGCACAGGCTGGCACCAAGGCCAGCACTGTCAACTGCTTCATCATCTCCTTGCCCATGTGTTTCCCTAATCCTGCAACACCATTTCTCCTGCTATTGGTCCAGGGGCTCTTCTGAGCTAACATTCTCCAGAGGTGCAAACTGCCGTCCAAGTGTGAGCTTATAGATTCTTTGGTGCTAGCTACCACTTATGCTAATAAACCAAAATTATGCAGAAAGTCATAAACAGAGAGCTCTCCCCAGTGCCCTTGCCAGTACAAGATTGCTCCCTGCAGAATAGATTATAGCACTCTGTGCAGACTCGCTCCGAAATGACTCCAGTAATAGGGCTTCCCCCGTGCTCCCCAGGGGACAATTCTGCAGTCAAAGAGGCCCTAACATTTCTTAAGGTTTGGGTCTTCTGGTGGCAATGTGTTTTTTTTCCTCCTCAATCATTAGCTCACTTCATTATTTTTCCCCTTTCCCTCTGCTCAATGTTAACATGTTCCTTTCCTTCTAAACGTACTCCCCTCACAGTACTCCCTAGGGCAATACACAAACACAGCTTAAAATTGTAGAAAGTAATAGAGAAGCTCAGAAGTTTGAGAAAGGGAAAAAAAAAAAGATGACTAGATCCCTCTGATCATCTCTTTAAAGCCCCTGTGCACGAGGAGCACAGTGCTGCTCCTGCAGGGCACTTCGCGGGTGGCTTTGGCTGCGCGCACGCCTGCTGGGGCACAGCGCGTCCCCGGGGCTGGGGCATCAGCTGGTACGGATGGATGGAGCCTTGGTCTTGAGGGGACCCATGGGGAACCCCCCCGCAACAGTGTGAGCAGGTCTGGGGGCTCTCTCGGCATCTCCTTTGCTCTGCCGGTTTCATCCCGTGCCAGACAAAATGTCGGGCACCCCAGCGCAAGGTGGGATGTGCAGTAAAGCAGGTTTGGCTATTTTGAGGCTTTGCTCAAACTGCCTAGAAGGAGAAGAATGAGAAGCCAGGATCTGGCATGTCCCCACTCCCAGCTGAGGCACAGCGGCTCGTTTCAGAGGTGCTTTGAGTTGTTACTGAATGCCTCGGGCTTTGCCACGTCCCTCAAGGCTCCAGCTCACCCAAGAGAGACACAGCGTTCACTTCCGTAAGGACACCTGAAGGGAGAGATGAATCTCTCCTCTTGCCAAAGGAGGAAGCTGCTAGCCCATGCAAGGAGCCTGCTGCACAAGGAAAACCGCGGCTCTTCTATGCCTCCCCTTACTCCAGACCCTCAAAGCCAGGGAGACACAGCTGACAAATGGGAACTGCTGATAGCTGGTAAAAGACTTTTTAGACTATTTCAAAGGCACAAGCACCATTTTTTTTCCTGATAACTCAACTATTAATCCCTGTTAAAGAAAGCGGTGCACATCTCTTTGACAGAGAAGCTTTTCGGCAGGCAACAAGTACACAGAACTGCCAGCCATGCCCATGGCTGTTTTAAGAGTGGGCTATATGAGACGACAGGGATGTCCTGGGTTGGGAACCTCAGCTCTCTGCACGGGACTGGAGATCTGCAGCATCAGGGCAGGCTGCTCTGCTCAGCCCCTAGCCCGCGGGGCTGCTCTGCCCCATACTGGGCACAGATCCAACGCCGTGCTTGCAGTGCAATCAGTCCTGCCCAGAGACCCCCCTGCAAGCGGCACTGGAGCTTCGCTTGGAGACAGAGAGGATCTGAAGTGTCTCATGACACAAGCAGAGGCCGCTGAGCAATATCTGCTCCGTGAGATAACCACCGCGTTATTTTTCACAGTGGCTGAGGGATGACGAGGGAAGGCAGGCACGGTGCTCACACCACCAGTGTTCCAGCTCTGAGCAACAGCTACGTGGATGAGCATTTTGTTAAGTGCATGACGAACATCAGAGGTATGAATTAATATCGAACTCTTACTAATAAAAGCCTTCACATGACCAGAGAAACATGAACAGAAACCTTTGTTAAACAGCAACGCCACAAACCAGGCAATGCCTGCAGTTGCAGCACGCACTCCCTGAGCAGGCAGCACATGGAGAGGGGGCCAATATTGTAACCCCAGTCCCAAAGCAAACGAGAGCAGTTGCTAAACCAGCCCCAGGCTGCCTGCATCCCTCCTGCTTTCTTTTAACTAACACAGCCACTTGCCCGTGCGGTTAGGGTGGCAATGCCTTTATCCAGGACAGGCAACAGCACCTCAAGTGCAGACGAGTTACAGCATTACATAAGGCTTGTGCAAAGAGAAAACATTCAATTTTAGGAAAACTACCACTACAACCTCTTCCCTGTGGCAGTCCCTCTTCCGCAGGTGACAGAGGTGACTTTTTCCACAACTTTTTCCTCGACTCCGAGTTCCTGCAGGGGTGAAGAGCTAGGCGCAGAGCAGGGCAGAGCAGCCTGGCGCGGCAGCAGCCCCGGGGCTGGTGGCAGCGGCCCGGCAGCGGGGACCGCGCTGATCATCCCCGGGAGCGGACGGGCAGCATAACCTATTTGGGCGACTTGAAGAACGTTGTCAAGCCAGGCTTTTTCACAACAAAGCTGAGCGTTATGTTCGTTTTATAGCATCCTCACTTGTGCACAGCGTATGCCGGGGAGCAAGCTACTGGAGTAACAGAGCCGTACTCCAGGGGAGAGCACTGCTCAGAGCTTGATTAAAACTAGCTGAGTGCTTTATAACCCCTATGCATTTTTAAATGTCTCTCTTTGGGAAACATACCTCTTAAAATGATAAGGTAGTTTGATAGCTCACGGCACAGCTCAAACTGTGAAGCAAAGTAATTTTTCTAGCACGGTTCCCCCACGGACCTCCCCTCCCAGCCAGCTCCAGCAGAGCTGCAGCAGTCCAAGCCCCTGCAGGACCTGCCCGCACGCTGGGCAGGACGGGAGAGGAGCAGCAGGGAACGGGGATGGGCAGAGGAGGGTTCGCTGCTTCCTACGCGAGCACCAGGACAGCTTGCCCGCCTGAGACAGATGTCCTTTTCCAAGGAGAAGATGTCAGCGCAAAGCTGAGGAGCGCACTCAGTAGGTTGGGAACAAGGGACTGTGCGGCTGGTGGCTGGGCATTGTCAGAAAACAATGGGTAGTGGATAACGTGGGTTCTTCAGCCTAAGTGTCATCTGGAGCACCACAGGATGCATCTAAAGCTGAGCAGACTGGAAAGGTCTGGGCTTACCCTTGCCCAAAAAGGCAAAACAATCAATTCCCAGGAAGGAACATTTGCTGGAGCCCCTCCACGTACATCGTGATGGGACTCCCACACTAAGGGTCCTTCCCTTGCTTTCAAGGCAGACGTGCTGTTGTTAGAAAGGACTAGGGGTCCTGCCTCTTCTCTGGGAAAGGCTTTCGAGTACTCACTCCCTGAAAAGCCTCTGGTTACCCAAAGCCTGAGCACCAAGGTACCACGGAGGCTGCTCACGAACCCCAAACTCAGCTCTCGCAGAAAGGAGTTCTTGCAGCCTCACAGAGAATTCATTTCTCTTCAAGAGCACAGTATTACACCTCAGCCCAGGAGCAACCTGCACATTTATCTGCCCCAGCGCCCAGAGGGACCTGGTCAAGCACCACTAGGTTCCTGCACAGCTCAGGACCACATGAGAGCAGCCTGCCCCTCCCAGAGGATGCCCCCCCAGGGTGCCGACAGACACACAGACCCCTCCCAAGCAGGACAGACCACCTGGGCAGCCTCAGCTCCGGAGCAAAGCGCTGCAGCAGCAGGGTGCCACCAGAAGCAAATGGGCTTGCCGAAACGTAGCTGTGAAAATCACCACCTCTCTGTGGACTGACTCGCGCTGAATGGAGTAACTGCAGCCGATCTAAGAACAGAGAGTAGCTGGAGGGCTCAGAAAGTGGCATCAGATGATGAGGAGACATTAAAATCAAAATAAATAAATAAATAAAAGCAAATGCATTTGTTAAGACTTCTCAGAGCCTGTGGGCAAAATAATTTTTCCCTGTTTAGAAGTGGGTAAACCAAAACAGAGGCTAACCAATTTGTCAGAGACTAAAAGCAACTAAGTGGCAGAGACACTTCCAGCCCGAAGCAGCGAAGTTCTCACAAATGACACGATTGCCACCCTGGGCTTGGTGCAAGCACGGTTCCTTTTTCCAGCAGCGCGAGGGGAGACGCAGGCACGCTGCCCTTCTCTTGCAGGGAGTGCTTTGCCCATGGCACAAGAGAGCAGTCCTCCTGCGACAGTGCCAGGCTGCTGCGCTGCCCGGATGCCAGCCCCAGGCAGGCGCGGGGAGGTCTCCAGCCACTGCACTTCCCCAAGGGCTCCTCCAGCTGTGGTGGCAGCTGGAGCATCCCAGTGCCACATCCCTCCAAACAAGCAGACGAAGGCCAGCTTTGCTGTCACTGCAGCCCTAACCCGTTGCCAGCTTGCAATCACCCCACACCACCCCTGGTGGTCCCACTCCTTCCTCAGCCACATTGCTTGGCCCTACCAGTACGAGGGCTTCGTGAGGCTCCTCCTGCACCCCCATCCTTCCCTCCTACAATAACAACTTGGCTACCACCCCATTCCAGCTCTCCATCCTTATTTTTTCCCTTCTCCTCTTCCCATTAAGTACAGATCATTTCCCATCCCCTACCTCATTTGAGAGGCTAATCCATGTCCCCATTAACAGTGGACGAGGTCTCCCCATCACCACCATTAGGTCCAAAAGCAGCATGGTGTCACACTTGTATCCCCATTTGCTGCCCTAAAAGAGTCCTGAGGAAAGTTCTACAGCAGCTGCCCGAAAAAGGCCACCTACACTAAGAAAGAAAAGACACTGAGCGTTTCCACCCTCGATCTGCATACACAAAGGTCATGGGAGAGGCAGAGGGGGATGAATCCTTGCAGCTTCATTAGAGGGAAGGAAACTGTTTCTGCAAATAATAATTGATTTCTAAATTTATCCCCTAATTAAATAGGTTCCCTAGATGAATCTGCATGCAGGCTGCAAGGTGATGATTTAGAGCCTGGCTTCCTACGGGAATGCATCAACACATGTTTGCAAATTGTCTCTCTCCCAGATTCAGAGGTAGGGGGATCATCTCCCCACCCAGCACGCAGGAGCAGACGGGCCCCTCCTGCCACCTGGAGCTTTCAACAAGCCAAGCAAAGCCTTCCTCTGCACAGGGTTTATCAGCTGCACGCCAGGGAAAAGGGCATTTGTCACCTGTCTTGTCGCTGGTCCCTGCACTCCGGCCCCGCAGGGATGCTCTGATAGACCTGACCAGGGCACTCATCACAACAAGAGCACACAACTCACACCCTGCCTATGCAGGAGGCTGGCTAGAGGGCTTTTTTGGCAGGCAGAAGCCATAAAACTACAGCAGAACTGGAACTGTGCTGCCTAAACTTAGCACATAGTGATGGCGAGAATGAGAAACATTATCTGTAAAACACGCTCTTGCTTCCTACATCAATTCCACGGCTGTTCCCGTCTAGTCGCTTTGACTTTTTCCTACAGACACCATCAGCTAATAAAACCTCAAGAGACAGATCCTGGGATAAAACCAGGCTACAAGCTCTGCAAAAATTAAACACATTTATCACTCTTCTGCTGAGAGCTCTTTTGGAAAACAGAGAGCCCTGATGCTCTCAGACAAGCATCAAAGGACTTTGGACGCGAGAACACCATGAGCCGCCGAGCAGCGCTGCCACGTTCAAGCCCAGGCTAATTAACCACCGCTGCCCAGGACCGCTCTGCCAGCCCTGGGACACTGCTGCAGGACACATGCATATGTGCACCCTTTGGGATTCAAAGCAGGGCTTCCCTCTTTCCACCCCAAATACCCTTCCAGAAGCCCAAGGATGCCGTAGCACCAGCGTGGGACTCACATGTCCATGCACAGGGGGAAGCCAGCACAGAGCTGCCTCTAAATCCTCTCCTCCTGAGAAGTGCCCACATTTACACACCATCTTCTGCCTGCCAGCAGGCATCTCCCCTTCTTTCCTCCCTGCCAGCCTCCCACCCCCAGCACCGTTTGGGCTCTGGGCACACAGGTCCCCTTCCTTCAGGGCTCCAGCCCTTTGGTGTTAAGGTTTTGGGATACACAGGCACAAATCATCCCTCCTGCGTCCCACACATTGGGGTTCCTTCTCCTGCCACCCCGGTGCTTGCAAGGACCAACCACAAGCACAGCTGGCACATCCTTTACCGTACTATTTGCTGTCCCATGGTGACTACAGCACGCACGGACATATACCCACTCGGTCACACGCTCGTCTTCAAAGAAATGCCAAAAGATGGCATTTTCTCCCACCCCCCTCCACCCCCCAAAAAGTGTTCAAGATCGGAGCATCTGCACGGTATTTTGGATTTCTCAACACTTCTGGATGAAAACGATCTTCTTAAGTGAGTTCTCAATCAAAAAGCACCACCACAGACGGAGCTGGGGCCCTAACCTACTTCTGCACTTAAAAATAAAAAATCTATTAGGTGGCTAAATACTTTAGGAACTGCTCCCTTCGTCTCTCCACTTTGATTGTCTGTAGCAGAGCATCATCCTTCATAAATTGCCTCTGAGAGCCTCAGATCTCTTCTAAAACAAAACAGTATTATTCACAGGATAAAAAAAAAAAAAGAGAGATGCAAGAAAACTAATTAATCCTTGTATAGAAGAGTTTGCAATATACAGCATTTAAATGAAGCCAGATCTTCAGATTGCAATGCTAACATCTTCACATTGCGTCACTAGCTTTCCTTTCCAGAGGTGCTTTTTTTGCTCACCTTCAGCATTTTTAAAGGCAGAGAAAATTCCTTTAGGTACCAAAGCAAATTCAGAATCTAGCTCTCCACCACTTACCAACTCGAGCACATTAAAACTCTGTTAAAAGCAGAGCAAGATGAGTCCTTGAGGCCCTGTTCCCCAAGGATGCATGCACATAAAGCAAGGAAAATGTGTGGTTATTAGAGTTTAGCTTTATTGTTTTCATAAAACACACTGAAGATTGTGTTTATGATTCTGAAGAAAATAAAACCCTCTCTCCAATTGTTAAAGTAATGAACACAGGATACTCTGGTGACTTCTAAACAATCAAACACTTCGGACTTGCATAGCACCCTCTACTCAGACTTTGGAAAAGTCTTTACAGGAATGAAAATAAGCCTGGTTGGGTGGAGGATAAAACCACAATCTCACCCTATCGCCAAGGGCAGCAAAACAGTTTACGTAGTGGTTGCATGGGACTAAATTACATGGACCAGGAAGGGAACTGTTCAAAACTCATCACAAAATTTCTTAAGAGCCAGTTTTGCTGGTTTTCAGTAACACCTGAGCTTCTGAATGATCAAATCCCTTTTGAAGGAGAGACTTGAGCACCAGAATCCTTTAAACACACTCAAAACCAAACAAAAACGTGATCTTACCCTGCACTTTCTCCCTGGTCTCTGCACAGGGTTCTCGTGTGGCTTCGAATCAGTCTTGTCACTTCACCACACCACAGCTTCCTCACCCACCATGGCTGCTGCCATTAGGTATTCCAAGCCTTTTGCAGTTTTCAAGCAATAAAGTACCTCATGGAGACGTTTCTTCCTCCCACGCATCCTCCCCCATGAGAGGGGAGGGCCGTAGCACACATCCCACCAGCTCCTGCCCTTTCTCGGCACCCCCAGACCCTCCTGGTAGCCCACGGGCACAAGCAGCAGTCCTGGGGACATCACGTGGCAGAGGCTGTCCTTGGCGCCGCTCAGCTCCCTGCCACTCACAAAGCCTTCTCCAACACAACGTCCACACCCTCAGAGGGACTTTGCCTGCTCCACTTCCCTATCACTCCCAAGGGCTTCTGCACCTGGCTGTAAGGAGGCTTTTGTGTCGGTATCTGCATGCCTGTCAGATAAACTGCATTGCTCAAGGAACAAAACCATCTCCATCACTTCTGCTGCTCTACCTCCAGCCTGGAGAAAGGACAACCCAAAGGGTCTTTTCCCCCCCTTTAAATCTTACAAAGACTGTGCGAGGTTATAAATTATTGAATTGAGCTGTCTCTTCAATTTCACAATATGATGACAGAAGGAAAGGCAGACCGCAGAGGGGCTGTGACCCTAGCGTGGCTGCCAACGCGCGTGCACAATCCAGCGCTTTCGGCAGTGTGGGAGCGGGGCAGGGAGCCAAAGGGCACGACCAGGCAGGGTCCTTCCCCAGCTGCTCAGTGCCTCTGCCCGTCCGTCACTGCCTGACACCCGCCTGGCACCACCAGCACGGCAGGGAGCGAGTCATCTCGGAAGGAGCAGAGGGAAACGCATCTTCCATGGCAGGTGATGCCTCCATGTCCCTGCACCCTTACTTGAAAACCAGGGCTGAACCAGGACTTCTCGGCCACATCCGATGGTTAACCTGGACGGCTGACCTGGCAGAAGGGGTCTTCTTTGGAGCTCCAGCACAAGGGAACAGACTGGGAGAAGGAAATGGAAAAAGCCACTGGAGATACTGAGATGTTGGCAGACTCTAGCATTCAGATAGTTTTGCACACACTTTCTGGACGGTATTATTGTCAGCTCAAAACTATCCCTTTTAGTATGAGCCTTTGGGGCTTGTAATAAAAACCAAGATGTTTTTCCTGGAGCCAGGTTAGATAGAAGACATCTGAAAATTAAAGCAGCAGCCTAAAAAAAGATTCCAATTCCATCCTTCCCATTACATATATTTATTTGCAGGGTCCTCAGAGACAGAGGTCAGCTCCGGAGCACAGAGCCTGAGCTGCATTTGTTCCCAGAACTGGCACAGCATGCAAAAGCACTGTCTGCGCCTCAAACCCACCTTGCTGATTAACACCTTCATTCCAAGAAGTACACAACAAGACTGAACAGAGACTTAGCTCGTTTCAAAGAACCACCAAATTCAAAACACACAGCCAGATCTTCAAGTTAAGGCAACACTGAGCATCCAAACTAACACCACAGTCTCTGTGCATTGCACCCCAGCAACATGTCCTAAAATTGATGGAAGCAGAGTAGAGCCAGAGCCACACTTTTCCCTCTCCTGCAAACTTCTTTTGGACATAACCAAAACCAGCACTTTGCCCTGAAGAGATCGAGTTTTATGAACCAAAGCCCTTCTACTTGGAAAAAGCTGAAAATCTAAGTTTTTCCTGCAAGAGATTTGGCCACCATTGGCTGCCCCTGATCTTCGCGGTATTGCTACCTGTACTCAGTGTTAAGATACTCATTTAAACATCAGAAGTGAAAACTGGTGACTTCCCAGAGAAGCGTGCAGGAGTCCCGCTAGGTCTAATTCTGCCCTTTGCCTCTGCAAAATGCAACCTCTCCCCTGCCTGCGATGACTGTCAGGCTGACCACCATCTGGCTCAGGAATCCTGCCTGCTCGCTCTTTTTTCACTCTACATGTTAATGGAAAGAAATCTCTGGATCCATTTGAAATGAATTATACTCCAGTAATTGCAGCTGCTATAGGGCAGTATTAGGTCAAACTGCCCTTTCTGTGCTGCATCTCAAACACTAGAGATGATGAATGGGCTCATTTTCAGCAGAGGCGAATGCACACAGCTCCAGGTGAAGCCCATGCAAGCTGCAGACGCTCACCACCCCGATACCACATCACCGGTGCATGCTGAGCGCTTCCTGCAATAAAACGTCCAAGCTCACACTATATAAACACAATTTTGGCTCGCACTGCTCGCTCCTTGTTGTCATCGTCCTGCAGGGCCTCAGCACGCAGCCACCTCGTGCTATCCCCAAGGCTGTCCTCTCCAGACCGCATTTGATTGCTTAAGAAATCGGTGCCACTCTCCCCCCAGGACAACCTTTTCAGCCCAAAACAGCACTTTGCCCCCTCCCATCCCATTCTAACTTTGTGTTAATTATTAAGATAGGGTGGGATTCAAGAGACTAATTACCACTGTAAAGTTACTCTCCTGAAGGCTGATAAGCGAAGTAATTAGGATGGACAAGCATGGATTACAGAGCTCTAAATCTCTCTCTCTCGTCAAGATAATGCTGCTGCCCAACCTCGCAAACGACAAACAAGTCCATAGGCAAACACGAAGCAGTCGTGGGGGCTGACAATAGGCTGGGCTCTCGCGGAGCAGCCAGAGACTCGGACCGAGCACCGCAGCCTCCGACGCCGGCTGCCCTGCCCCGCACCCATCTGAGTTTCCCCCCTGGGGGGGGGGGGACCTTGGGTGGCTGCCAGGCGCCCACCCAGCCGCCCTCTCATTCCTTTGGTCACAACTCTTCTTCCTCCCCTCTGAGCAGTGCAGGGGAAGTGGGGATTGCCACGTAACCCCAATACACCTTCGCGCTCCGTGTTCCTTCAAGCCAGCACACCAACACCTCTCCCCCTTCGGATGCTGTGCTTCTGGCCATTTGCCTTCCTCTGGTCTCTTCTCACCTCCCCAGATATAAGCTATGAAAAAGTGCACGCTCGAACACGAGACAGCTGATGACAGCTGTTCAATAGGGCTGTCACAGGACCCACGTCCCCCTGACGTGAGGGTAAGGGTGACACTTCATGGTGCCACAGAAGCAGGGGACTACTTGGGGAATGTGGTTGCTTGAAGGGAAAACCCAGGCCCTGGGAAATCCCAAGAGGACCAGCCCCGTGCACGTCTCCAGCCACCTTCCATCCCATGTCCGACAGCTCCAGTGTGTTTGTCTTTTAAGAAGAGGCAAGTCCGGGTACCTGGATTCTCCCATGACCTCCACAAGGAACATCCAATGCGACCTCGCATGAGCCATTTTGAGCTTCACAGCCACCGGAATAAAGACCCCCATACGCCACGTGCTTGGCTGCACAGGCTGCAGACCCCAGCAATTCTCTGCATTTGTGCAATACTCAGCAACAGCGAGGGTCACGCTGCCAGGACAGCCGAAATAAATCTTCATCTAGATAGCGAAGCACACGAACGCCGGCTAACTTGCCCGAGCTCCCCAGCAAGCGAGCACCAAGCGCTCGGAGCGTGCTCTCCTCCCCTGCAGCCACACCAGCTCCCACGGCCACGTCCCCACCGGGGCCGTGCACGTCACAAATGCATTCCTCACACATGCACACAGATTATTTTCCTACAACAATTTCAGGCACCCTGCACTAGAGCATTTATAACTAATACATATTCTAATGTCCCTGTTCACCTGAGACATTCAAAACTTTCCTGGCTCATTTGTCAGATTATTTTTTTTATTATTATTATTTTTAAAATACCTTCTTCCCCTCAGGCTAGTCACATCAGTCCAGTTAATTTTAATTTCCATGGACATGGAAAGTCATCTCAAGGTCAGGTTTTGGTTATTTTCCAGTTTCAAGTCTTGTGGATTTTGCAGGATTTGCAATTGAGGCTTCTGATTACTCGCTACGTATTGAAATGAAAAGGAACCAGCTGAGGAGAGACAGTGATGAAGCACCCCATTGACACCCAGGTAATTAAGGCAAAACAAACATGTTTGTTGGCTGAAACAAGGGGAAAAATCATGCAAACCACTTCATTCTAACAGGGAAGAGAGCAAGGAGGAAAGAAAAGGCAGCAGCTAATGGGTTTCCATCAGAAGGGCACACTTTGCTCAAGCCGGTCTTCCACGGGTGTTCGCTCTTTAGTGGGAAGGTTGACAGGTGCCACTCGGAGACTTTTGTCACTTCTTATCAGAAAGACAACCAAAAAAATAAACCCTCCAGACTGCAAAACATAACCTGTGGGACGCCCAAGACAGGCAGATCGACAGAGCCCCATTTTGAAGGGGAAAAAAAAAAACAAAAAAAAAAAACCAAAAAAATCACCACCACCACCAAAAACCAACACATGTCCTAAGGGCTCAGAACAAAAGCAAAATATTTCAGCCTGGAGATTTGTCTCCTCTCAGCCAGCCTTTGCTTAATGTCCAGGAAATGAATCCCTTGGGAAACTGGTGACACCCCAGTGACAGCTGGGTGCTTGCTTGCTCAGGGCCATGGTGGGACGACGCGGGGGCCAGGCATGGGCACACCGCGTGGCATGCCGCAGCCAGTTTTACCGTGAACTTCAGCACTTTGCTCCCAAAGCGAGCGTGATGCAGGTGCATCAATCCACGCTCAAAATGTGTTTATCAAATGTTTTTAATATCGCAGTGGCAGACAGAGTAATACAATCAAGCCTGAGTCACGCATCTTCCCACGTCCGCGGGGACCGCGGGTACAAGCCTGTTTTTGTTTCTTTCCCAGGGAACGATCAAGATACAGGACTCGCAGCTCAGATCACAGCCGCTCTCCAGAGGCAGATGATGGTAATTAGGTTGTGTGCATTAGAGGCATTTTTGGTTTCAAGTCCTGCTCTGAGAGTCTGGCAGGAATACTCAAACTGCCAGACGGAGAAACCCAGCCCTGATGTGGGTGGTGAGCAGCCGAAAACCTGGCCCCGAGTTCTCAAAAATCAGCCTTGCACCACCAGTTATTTGCTATCTAAGAAGCGCCCTACTGCAGGCTGTTTGTTCGTTTTCCCATGGGCCACCATCTTACAGAAAGGAGCAGCAGAAATTCCTCTCTGGTCCCATGTATTCAATCACAATCACCAACCCTTCGTGCACATTCAGAGGCCAGTGCACCCCTGCTCCAGGCTCAGGAGGTGACTCCTCCATACCTAAGCATCCCTTTTGCTCAAGAAGCAGCACTAGAAAATCCTGCTGCTTGCCTTGGCCAGCCTAAGCGTGAGATGCAGAAACCCACCCGCACCACTACGGGGCCAGCAAAGCCCTAACACTCTGAGGACTCTCCTAACATGGAGCTCTGCTTACTGACATCGCTCCTTTTGCCCTCCAAACACACGTTTAGCAGAGGTGGCCTGGAGCAGCACCGGAGCAGGGTTTCCTCTGGGCTAGCAGACGCACCCAGCCTGCATCCAGGCTGGCTCTGCCAGCTTCCAAGCGAGGAGACCATCCAGCACGGCGGCGGCTTCTTTTAGTCTCCTTAAAACAAGGCACGCGCTGTCATTCTGGAGGTGCTTCACCCACAGTCCTACCCCCAGGAAACGCTCCCTCCAGGTGAAGCTCACCCAGTCCGAGGTCCCACTACCGCCCCAAGGCCCCACCATCACCTCCTCAGGGATCACAGGGTGAGGGCAAACCCGCAGCACACAGCAGCACTGTGGCTTGGAGGATGAGGAACACCAGCGAGGGCAGCACTGGACCACAGCATCCTTAACGTCACTTTTAGCTCTGTGCCAGACTAGACTCAGACTGCCTGGGAGCAGTCTGGACACAACAGCCCAGTGCCACCGAGCCTCCATTCAGCAGCAAGTTCTTTCCCCTGGTCCTGCAGGAAAATCTTGAAAACCGTGAGATGCTCTCACGCATCCACTACCTGCACACCCTCAGCTGCACCGGTCAGTTCCTTGCAAGATGCTAATCCTGTAACAGTACAGCTGAAGTCAGGACTATTTTCCTGCTGACTGTGAAATCAGTAGGAAAAAAAAAAGAGGAATGTATTGCCACGTACATCTGTCCAAATATAGCACTACCAAAGGCAGATTGGACATCAGGGTACAGCCATGAGATTAAGTCATTCTTCTGTTTGCTGAAAGCATTGAACGGGGGAAAAAAAAAAAACTTAAAATGTTTTGCTGTCAACTTAATGTTTCATTTGACAATTAGTTCTGAAACAGGGAATGCTTGAATCAAAGCAGAAAAGCTAGTTTTAAGAAAAGTATCATTAAATCACTGTTGGGCTAAAATACTTAAAAAAAAAAAAAAAAAGAGAATGTTTGAGTCAGAACAATGTCTCCACTGCAAAAAGGGTGCAAAAGAAGCTTGCTTTTGCCTTGGGAAATTGCCAGGTTGATATACAGAGTTTTACTGCCCAGGAGAAGACAGCAGCAGGCGTGAGGTGTCCCTGGAGAGCCCATTTGGGGTGAGCCTCCTGCTCGCACCCAGCAGCGAGGACACCTGGGCTCACCCCACGGGATGAGCCTCATCGCCGCAAACGGCCCCTGGGGCACCACAGGCACGAGCACCACCAGGGAGCTCGCCGGGGGCCTCCCCGCTGCCCCCCCGGCAGACGGGAACCCAGCCCAGGCCGGCAGGTTGAACAGCCCGCGCTGCCCTCTCCCGTCCCGGCGCACAGCTCCGCATCTCGCCGGCGCTCCTCTGCCCGCCGCACCGCCTCCGTATGTCGGCGTTTATCAGCCAGCGCCCGTGCGCCGAGATGCGGGCAAAGCGAGCTGCTAATGGTGAGAACCAGCTGCATGCAGCAGCCCCGTAACGACTCCAGCCCGGGTGAGCAGCCCCAGCATTCTGCCTGTTAAGCACTTTATTTTCCGAGTCGACACGCTCAAGGACTTCGTTGTTTAACGTTCACTTGAAACTCGTCACCCGGCAGGTCAGGACAGACGAGGTGTGCGCGCGCAGGGAGGCAGGTGGGATGCAGCGGGCTCCCCACCGCAAAGCACGAGATCAGCTGCAGTGATTAGCAATCAAAATTAACACACAAAACAGTGCATACTAAACCCAGGGGAGAGGGAAGGAGAGCGACACAGGAGGCAGCTGGTGGATAATATTACGAGGAAAAAATAAAAGGGTAAGTTTCCATCCAAATCCACCTTCTGCGTGTGGTTCAATGGGGCTGACTGTTGCCACCCTTGCAGCCTCCCATCAGTGCTGCTGGCAGGGGAACAGCATCTGCCCTCACCAGGCTGGACAGGCAAAACAACCCTGAGCTAAGGGACGTGCCTTGGAGCCGCAGCATCCCTCCCACCACCCGGCTCGCAGCAAGGGCTGCGGGAGCAAGGGGACCACGACGCACAGAGCTGAAGGGGCTGTTTGTGTGCGCAGAGTTGTGCTGCTGAGCAAAGGGTGGGGAAGGGGGAGCAGCAGGGAGATAAGTGCTCGCTTCTGCACACAGTACAGGAAAGGATTAGATACTTACAAATATTTTATCCTAGCTAAAGTAATTGCACCACTTGTTCTTATGAGTCAGAGCTATTTATTTTCATGCTTCAGGGCATCAGTTGATCACACCAGCTGAGGTCAGGCAGAAATTCCCATTGCTCCCGCAAGTGTTTTGCATATTGCAGGGAAGTGCGCTCTCACTAGCTACTGCTGCCCTGCTGCAGCCCAGGACGCCTCTTGTCCCGGCCCCCTCAATGCCCACCCGCTGCAGCATGGGACAGGAACAACATCTCCATCCACTGGCTCTTTAACTCCCCCAGCACAACAGAGGAAATATCGCTGTGCCCAGTTGCACTTCTGCCCATGGAGAGCACACATCCCACGCTCCTGCCCTGCCTGGAAGATGCTGAGGCTTTAGGTACCTTCTGGGTGACCGCTGCCACAGCCAGCTGCTTCCCTACTCCAGGGAGCAACTGGACAGAGAGACCACTGGGAAGAGCATCCAGATGAGAACAGAGGATATCAGTCATCTAGGAGGTGAAAACAAAACCAACTCCTTTTGACCCTGAGCACAAGAGCCAAAATGGGGTCACCGAAGCTCATTTTGGCAGCCAGTGACTCCGCGGCCTCTGCTGGGAGCAGACACGGATAACCGCTCATTTCCCAACACTTAGTGATTCACAGCTCTAATCGTGTCACCACAGAGAACTCTCCCAGAAAGCAACATCTGGCCATTAGTAGAAGGAAAGCCAAACAAAAACAGGCAGTATGTGCATGGAAGGGGCAGAGGAATGCAAGAATGCAGCCAGAAGTATTGGACCAGGAAAAGAAATCCACCTGCCCGTGCTGCCTCCCAGTGCTAACCAGGCAGCCTGCGGCTAGCTCCAGTAATTCAGGAGCATTTAATAAAGGTCTCGGAAAGAAACAGCCATTGATCTCTGAGCAGCGAGCATGAAATGAACAGGTAGAGGCCAGCACTCACCAAATAAAAGGTTCCCTTCGCACAAACAGCAGCTCTGCCGCTCGTGGAGCGAAACGCGTGCACACGTGGGCAGCACGCAGCGGCTCTGCTCCAGGAATGGCAGGGGCGAGGGCAGGGATGCTGCCGTGATTTGGGATGGGTGCAGCAGGGGATGGCAAGGTGCTTCGCCGTATACCACAAACCCCACGCTTCTGGCTTGAAATACCTCCTGGAGCTCCATAGCACAACACAGCTCCCCTCTACCCTTTCTTTCATCAGCACTAATCTCCAAACTTCATTCCCAGCTGGCCTCCCAAACCACATCATTTTGCCTCCTCATCCCTGCTCTGATGCTCACCAAAAAGCCAGGTATCTTGCATTTCTTGATCTGTGCTTCACTGATCCACGTTAGCAATTACAGTGCTGCGGCAGCAGCTCTGTAGCTTTAATTAAAAGACAATTTCTGTTATAATCCCTGGTTTTGATTCACCACCCCAGACCCCCTCCCCTTGCCCATATCCTCTCACTCGGTCATTTCAGAAGTGAAGTCATGCAGATAAGGAGGAGTTTGAACAATTAGGTATAATGACAATACGGACACCACTTTCATGCAGATGTCTGAGTACTTCTTCAAGGACAGGAGTGCAAAAACTGCTTGCTATCTCAAGCTTTGACATTTCTTATGTCATCAGAAACAGCACCAGGATCATTTTCGGAAGCTTGCATTTGTTTACTTTTCAGATAAACAATGTTATTCCCATCCTCTCCAAAGCTCTGGCGTACGCTCCCCTCCCTCGTGCTACAAGAAGGTAAAACCCTCCAGCTCCGAGGTTTAAAAACCCAGGTTTCACACCCAGATCTTCAGCTCAACTCACTCAACTTCACCCAGCAAGTCACTTCACCTCTCATCCCCCCACCTGTCACTGGGGATAATATTTTTTCCTGACATGCTTTGTTATTCAGAGAGAGAAGATTTTGTAAATGCTGAATTATTATCATCAAATTATAATACTCAGAACATTGTCTCCCGTTGGGATTCATGCTGCAGGAGGAGAGAGCACAGCACAGGCACCCGGAGCTGAGATGTGCCGTGCTTAGCTCCCTGAGAGATAGCAGGGATGGATGCTGCTTCAGTTTTCTCTCTCCCTCAGCTGTCCTGGAACAGTCTCTCTCTGACAGGTCTTCTGCTGGAAAGGATTGAACTATATTTGAAAGGTAATTTTGGAGCAAATGGGAACAGAAATGTCAGAGTTGTCATGAAGAGATTTTTGGAATTTCCTTTCCATTTCAGGGGGCGAGGGAATATCAAGACATTTGGCATTTCATTGTTTTCAAAATGGGACGGATCCTGCACCATCGCCTCCCGCTCCCCCGGGCTCCCTGCAGGCTGCGGGCTGGAGGACCCCAAAAACATGCACAAGCCCCCAGAAATGGAGCCAGCCCCCAGAAAGCCCCGCATATTCAGTTCTCTTCCATTTTCACTTTCAGAAATTAAAATCAGGCAGACTGCAGATAGAGCTATTTACCACATGGGACAACAGGATACCCTGCTGAGGTTCCTACAGGAGAAGCTGCTGTGCAGCCTCTTCCCAGCCCCACCAGTGACAGCCAGCACCAACTGGGCACCAGGCTTCCAGCGCTGCACCCCGGGACACGCACATCCCCAGACACGCCAACATTTGCATCGCTGGGACTTCTCAAAGTCAGAGCACACAAGCACAGAGCCAGCAACCTCCGGGTCTGGTGCACGCGATGCAAGGCTTCACGCTCCCTGCGCCTCCACCGCACACCGCGTACGGGACGGCCCGTCTGGGGGACCACCTTCTGGGACAGCCCGCAGAAGGACCAGCGCCCACCGCCCCGTCCCAGCCCCCTGCGATGCGGGTCTTGGCACCGTGCTCGGAGCAGACTCGCTCCTGGAGATGTCACCGCGAGGAGCTGCTGGCCGGCAATTTGACAAAGCAAGATGACCTGCTACGTTCTGTTGGCTCCCTTCAACATCTTCAGGCCCCTCCGATGTCACCTTTCCAGAAGCGGAAAAGACAGCCAAATCTTCAGGCATGGGCAAAGGCTCAAATTGCTAAGCACCGAGAAAAGTCGGGAGAATGGGACCCACCAGGCAGCGCAGCCTGCGACCGAAGGAGAGCAGCAGCCTGCGCCCCGCTTGGCTGAGCCCCGGTATCACCGCTAACACAGCCCAGCCCATGCCTGCCTGTTTCCATAACTCAGGCCATCAGCCCCAAAAATCTTCCAGACAAGCGACGGGAAAACCCCAACACCGCAGGCAGGGCGCAGCGTGGCCAGAAGCCGCAGCAGGGCTCCAGGAACACAGCAGCGAAGCCCCGGCTGCCCGGGCACTGGAAATGTGGCCTCGCCAGTCCTGCTGGGTGAGTGGGCAGAGCACCACGGCAGCGGCTCTGCACCCTGTGTGCCGGCACGGCTCGGTTCTTGCCCAGGGGCCACTGGAAGCCCGTGCACCCCACGCCGCCATCCTGCCTCTCGCCAGCTCGGGGCGCAGCCCGGCTCCATCCCCCAGCGCTCCTGCTGTCACATCCACTGCCGCTCCCTGGGAATTACGACAGCAGATGATACAAGACCTTGAATTTAATTGCAGTGGGGAGAAGAAAAAAAAAATAATAATAATGTTCGGAGTGATAAAGAACCCCTATCACAAGCCACATTATTTGTGTCTTTTTTCTAGAGAATTTTAGAGTTTGCTTGGGGTTTGGTTTGCGTTTTGCAATTCAGGTCCGCAGCGCACACAGGAATGTCAGCTACGTGCCCGCAGGCGAGCCATCGATCCGCCCATGAATGCCCTGCCAGCAGAGCCCCGGCGGTGCCTGGCATTGCCACCAGCTGGCATTGCACATCCAGGGCAAACATCTCACCTCCTCAGTCATCTGCTTGATGCTCACCGCACGATGCCCTCCCGCCTACCCTCAACACGGGGAACGGGCGGGTTCAAAACCTCCCACGCAAGACAGACTCTTTATCGTGCCAGGACCACTGCTGGACACCTCAGGGAGATGGGAGAACATTAAAAATAAAAATCCCACACCTTGACAAGCTCTAGGGTCAAACCTGCTGTTACTGCCCTTACACTTGCCAGTCTGCTTGCATCAGAAAAGGCGGTCAGGGCTTTCCCACGCTCTCTGAGGGCGGCTTCCTCTACAGATCGCGGGGTGCCGGAGGCAGCGGGCACGCCGATGCAGAGGGCAGCAGCCAGGGTTATCGGGCACTGCCGGAGCAGGGAGAAGAGGCACAGGGCCAGCAGTCATGGGAGCTCCTCTGGAGGATAAGCAGTGATTAAATATTTATAGATTTTAATGCATTGATTTGTTAAGCTGGGAAACAGTCCTTTAAGAGTTTGAAGATGCCTTTCAAGGTAACTCTTAATCAGCAATGCAGGTGCAGCAAAAAGGAGCTCAGCAAGAGGCAGAAGCCACGAAGAAGGAAGGTGTCGGGAGCAGGGCTTTCCCCTCTGTGGCTGGGATGGGAGCTGGGTGGCTCAGGAGAGCCCTGGAAGAGATTTATTTCTCTTTCTAATCAAGTTTCTCCTGTCAGGGATTTATTTTTGGACAGCGCTTTTGCAGGAGAAAATTAAGTGATGCTGCTAAAGGAGAAACAAACTACAGTGTTTGATGCCAGCCATAAAACAAAGACTCCACACCCCTTCTGAAATCAGCACAATCTGACGGAGGGAAGCTGCTGCCTCTGCCTCTCACTGCATTCCCATCCCTATCCCAGCTGCTGGTCTTGTTTCAGGGAAAAAGAAAAAACAAAAAAAAACAAAAAAACACACTCATCTGCTTTAAAAGCATAAAACAACCAAAACTGGGGGTGTCCAACCAGAGCTGATGCAGGCAAGGTCTGGGCTGCTGGAAGCGCTGCCTGGGGGCACAGGATCTCCTGCTAGAGGAGGGCATGGTCACAGCTCTGGGGCCCCACCTGCTCCTCACGCGCGTTAAGGCTGCCCCTGCCTGGGCTGGGACAGAGCTCCTGGACCGTGGCATTTGTCCTCTGGAAACATGTCCACCATCCCGCGGGAGATGTGGCTCGTTTATTATGGTGCAGAACCAGACACACGATGCCCACCCAGCAAAACTTCCTGGAATCCAGCCACGGAAAACAATATTTCCAAGTAAAATGACAGTTTTAAGTCTAATTCAGCCAACTGGAGGGTACAAATTAAGTGTTGCCCCTTTTCTTCCCCCCTTTTCTTCAGAGAAATTGTATTTTCTGAGTGGAAAACTGTGAGGAAAGCTTTGGACGCTCCTCTCTGGCTGGGAAGCATCAAGCAGTCCCAGGGCTGTCCATACAACATCCCATAGTCCATTGAATCCATTAGCTTACTTATCAATGTGAGATTAATTATTCCAGTTCAACAGGATATTTAGTCACTTCTTTTACGCTCCAGCTACTGCATTCGGAAGAGCTGAGATGCTCTTGCCTGGGTTCAGTGGATCCGCTAGCCCTCGTGGTCACTACCAGCTTTTAAGATGCAAACAAATGCCTCCTCCGGGCTCACAAACAAAATGGCAAATAAAACCCATTTCAGGAGAACCTGCTGATGCCTCCCTTGCAAACCTCGTGTGTTTTCCATCGACAGCAGCAGGGAGCAGAGCTCTGTCCCCGCGGGCACAGCCACCACCCTCTCCTCTCCAGCCCGCCCCGGGGTACGTCAAGAGCCAAAGGTCACAAGCAGGGGCTGCAGCCGCCTCTTTAAAAGTATAAGCGATGTGCCTGGAGTTTGGGTTGTTGCTGCCAAATTTTAACAGGAAAGGGAGGAAGGGGGGAGAAAAGGGAGGAAACATGCAAACATGGGGAATACAAACTTGCACGCATTTTGTTCCCGAATCCTCCAAACATGACTCACTTTGCTCTATTGTGACAAACTGAAACGCCTCTGAGGAGTTCATTTCACGTCTCATCCATTCTCTGAATAATGGGAAAATCCCTCTTTGTTTCTCTAAGATATCAGCACACACTACGCGCCACGTATACCCAATTCCATTAGACATAATGGAACGAGATTGTCCCAGAAGTTGTTTTCAATTGCTTGAGTGCATCCTTCATTTAGGGAAACAAGAATATATGAGCTTCTCTGCCCGGGCCGACGTGCGGACGCAATCTTTAAGCTGATGCCAGGGCCATTTGCTTCCTGGCACGGCTTTGGTATGGGACGAGGGTTGGTCCATCCTGCGCCCAGCTGTGTTAACCAGGAGGCGTAGATGCCCTCCTCGGGAAACCCCCCCCAGCCAGAGCAGCTCCAGCCAGCACCCAGCCATGCGTGAAGACAGAGGTCAAGCTGTGCTACAGCGCAGGGGCTCTGCGTTTCATCTCGGGTGCTCCCATCAGGCACTGAAGCCTTGAGATGCTACGTCACATGCAGTGCAATCCTGAGCAAGGATGCTGCGAGACGCACCAGGGATGCCCGTGCTTCCCCAGCCATCGACCCGATTTCCCAGTACATCCAGGGGCTCCCCGGGCACACGTGCCATTACGCAGCCCGTAATCACCGACAGCTGTACAGTCAGAGGGCTGAGGAGAGCACAGAGACCTCAATGCATAACAAAAAGCCTGCTTATCCGCCAAGGAAAACTGATCCCCAAGGAAAGCATGTTCTAGCTGGCTGCCTACAATTTACTTTGACTTCTGGGGACAAAAGCAAGTTGGAAAGCCTTGGAGACAAAGCAGGCTGCCTTAAAGACACCGCGATAAGACCACAGGTAGCTCTGCTGCCTGTATTCAGCAGTAACCGACGGGGCTCGGTGGGGGGGAGCAGGAATCACAGCAGACAGGTTCTGAGTTTTGTTTAATTGACTGCCACCTCGAGATAGCTCCTTTTCCCAACGTGAAGGATCACAGCAAAGCGAAGAGCACCTTAAGCCTACAGGATGCTCCTCAGCAATGCATTTGCTTGAAGCCTTTGCAGCACAGGTCTGAGCGCACTGCTGAGCTGCACCGCTGAATCGGGACCGATGCTCACAGAATGAATACACACACGCGCTTGCTGTGTGCGGTTACCCCCCAGCCACGCTTCACATCATGGACTTCAGGCATCTCAAGTTTAACAAGCTGTAGATTTCACCCTTGGAAAAAAAGGCACGCAATCCAAGCATGACCAGAACGACAAAACCGCACCTCAAAGCACAGAACCACTTTCAAGCTGTTCTTCTCCGCTGTGTATTTATTTTCTTTTCAGATTCACCTCCCCAGCCCTATAGGGAAGGAACAGAACAGAACAACTCCTGACAGCAGCCAGACCGAAGCTCAGTGCTGTGAGACCGCCAAATCACAACCGTGGGCACAGGGGCTGCGGGGAGAGGACCAGGCTGAGTTTGGAGGAAAGCGGTCCCAGGGCAGCCCCCGCATCTCCTCCACGCACCTCTCCCCCCTGCCGGAGCTGCCTCCTGCCCAGGCTCTCGGCCCAGCTATGGGGCACGGGACAGGGCTCAGCACCACCTCCCTGCTGCCCACGTGCCCAAAAGCTTATTCCAGCCCTGTCCTACCTGCAGATAGATGAGCTCAGGGCCACTCTGAATCATACTTCTTCCCTTGAGTTGGCACCCAGCCCTCCTTCTATAGCTTCTCCTGGCTTGGCTTCAACAGCAATAGGTTTTATTATTATGCCTTGCTGCCCTAATTCTCTCCACACTCAATTCTCCATTGACAAGATGACCCTCTGCCGCGCTGGCTCGCTCCGGGCAGGCAGCGCCGGGTCCCCTGCTCGCTCCAGGGCAGGGGCAGCTTCAGCATTTGAAACTGGAGTGGAGGAGCAGGAGAAGCATCCTCCTTGGAGGGAGGGAAGGCTGGGGAGCACCTGAAGGGAGAGAAAGACAAGGAGAAGCTGGTGAAAGCAAAAAGGATACAGAGCAAATGAAGAGTCAGGGGAAGAGAAAGAGGAGAGCCAAAGCAGCAGAAATTAGACCGGTGCGGTAGGAAAAGCTACACCGACATGCGACAATAAAACAGATGTGCGGTACCAGCATGAGGTACAGGCCAGGCTGTCATTTTCTCAGCCCTGGTGAAACACTCATGGCTCAAGATGTCACCAGTCCAACGCTACCTGTCTCCAGCCACCGCAATGCCTCGGTTACCTTTTTATAGCCCCCCAGGACACCCAGAGGAGCGGAGACGAGAAAATCCGCCTCAAAGCCTGCGCTGCAGCTTGGACCGCTACGTACGCCGGCCTGGGCTGCAAGGCAGGCTGGACGGGAGCCTGACAGCACACTCATTCGGGCTTCAAGCAGGCACTTCCCAGCCCTCCGTGCCAGGAGGGATGCGGACCCGCACCTGCAGCATCTCTGACCTGGTGCCGGCCGCTGCCAGGAGCCAGCTCACCCCCCAGACACTCCTGCTCCGTCCCATCCCACTCGCACCCAAGCCTTGTTTGCAGGGTGCCCGTGAATGCTGTAAAGGAGCAGCCCCAGCGGGGGTGAGAGCGAGGGGACGGGTGCCAGCACGGCCGGGGGGCTCCGGGAGGATGAGGAGGAGGAGGAGGAGGAGAGCGCTGGCTACAGCTGCCTGCCGAACACAACGCAGAGACAGAGAAAGGCCTGTGATTACAATTTGGAGGGCTTCTATGCACTGAAAGGGAACTGATTCAATTGTGCCACAACTCCTGAGTAGCTGTCAGCAATCAAGGCATTCTCCCCACTACAATCATCGGAGGCAGGGTGCACACAAGAGCGGAAAAGAGTACGCTCTAGGTGACGGCAAGGTACGGCTGCGAGGCTCATTCTGCAGCTGTAATTTCCTTCCCGGACCAGCGTCCATTGCAGGAGGGAAGCGGGGAGGCAGACAGGGGACACAGAGTAGCCCCTGGCTTGCAAAACACTGCTCTGGTGAATGCAGGAAGCCATCGAGACCCGCCGCGCCGCTTGCACTGCCTCGCTGCAAACCTCAGCCCAGGCCAAGAAAACATTAACACAGACAAGCTAGAAACAAACCCCTGCGGCTCCCACCCTTCCCTAACGCCCATTATTCACAGGAGGGGACGCATCTCCCCTGGAGCGTGCCCAGAGGGGACGGTGACGAAGCACATGCCGCGGAGCTGGTGGGCACCAAACAAAAGCAAGGCAAAGCCTAGCAGAGCCCAGCGCCAGCGGGCTGGGAGCAGCTCATTGCTGCTCGTGTACAAAACTCACTTTACACAGCTGGAAAGCAACCCCCACGAGATTTCAGCTTTTGAGCCTGCAAGAGATTGGAGTTCATCTTAAAGCGCGCGCCATGCCAGAAACGCGAGGGGTCTGCTTTGCCACTGATCGCAGAACTGAGCCACTGGCGTGCTGGGAGCAGTGCTGAGCATGCCAGTTATTTCAGGATTTATCACGAGTGTGGCATCAACGTGACTTCTACAACTCTGCGCGCATGTGGAGACTGAAGCCCCTGCCAGCCCGTGCTCCTCCTGGCGATGCAGCGCCTAGGAAACTCCTCACATCGCATCCCAGAAATCGGTTCCCAAACCCGAACGCAGCCTGCACCGCGATGCTTCTCACAGCCACGAAACCTGCCGTGCCGAGATGCGCGTCTCCAGCCAGGCCCGCGGTTTGCAAACCCTCCGCAGGAGCGCCGGGAGGACGGGCAGCGCGCGCGCGCAGCATCGCCAGCACCGGGCACGCCAGCAGCCAGGCAGGGAAAGACTCGGGTCTGCACTCGCGCCCCAGAAGCCCACGCACCAGTTGCTCAGCCGTCCTTCACGCAAGGCATCATCTCTCTCTCATTTTCGGAGGCACCAGGACACACTTCCTCACTCGCCCATTTGCAGAGCTCCCAGTTAACCAGTTTAACCAGTTTTTTAACCCAGTTAAGCTGAAGTGTTTTTTTTTTTCTTTAAGCTTTGCACAACTACCACGGAACAACATGCAGATCTGTGACGCTTGCCTGAAATCAGGAAAACGCACCACGTGCACACTGATAGGTAGAAGCTATCCTACTATCCAAGGAGACTGTAATCACTTCATTTGCCTATTAGAAGTATACTGTGACAATATTGAAGTTAGAATGCTTTGGTTATTTGCTAAAAATTATGTGGTGGCAATCAAGTGAAAATTTAAGCTGTAATACGGTCACAGCAATATTGCTAGTAATTTGTGTAACCAATAACAATTATTTTTAATGTATTAGCCAACATGTTTAAATATGTTTTTATATATACACACACATATACATAAAGGTATAAACTTTTCCTATAATGTCTCTAGAATGGCCAGAGCACAGATCATGCAGGTAACAGCTTTGGTCTAAACAATATGGAGCATTAACCCTTGCTTTTGATTTCTACTTCTGTAAACCCAAATTTTTCTGCCACCACCCTAGCACAAGCACACACAGATGGTTACGGCAGCCCTGAACGAAGGCTCTCAATCGAGAGCACTCGTGTGAGCAGCAGCCGTGCTGCTCGGCTGGGACCGTCCCACAGGGAAGGACCCACAGCGCGGATTTCCACTTTCAGCTCTCAGTGTATGAGACCAGGTGTCACCCGGTCTCCTGAACTGGTGTCACCCCACTTCACCAGGAGATGTCCCAGGTGGCTTGAGCCAGACCCTCCAAGTGAATGCAGAAGATGAAGTCCCCCATTAGGCAACCTGCACCATCAGGGAAAATTCACCGAGCCCCACAGGGGAGGCAAGTGGGGCTGAGAAGACGGGACAGTGGGATTCTCCCTCCTCTGCAAGCACACCCTGGGGTCAATAGCTCCTCTGCCCTGGGATTACTAGGAGAAATGTCCCGGCCTTTTTCTTAAAAGGCTTCTGTAGCTCTGCTCCCAGGTTTAACCTCAGTTTTACCGTCTCTTAACATACAGCCCACCCAGTTGTGTAGGGTATGGAGAGTCTGTTTTTCTCCAGATAACAGAAAAAAAAAAAAAGGAAACAGACTCATACATTTTTACTTGGCATCTCCCTCAGAAAATAGAAATCTGATTACCTATTCCTTGCACTCTGCAGGGCTTAAATCCCAAATTACCTTTGCCAGGCCAGACACAGCAAATAAATCCCTGCTTCTAGAGGTGTCCTCACCATTACAAGAGCACGATGGGACCAGCATCCCATTGACCTGAGGACATCAGGGGCACCGGCTGCAGCCCCTGGCTGTGTCACCGCCTGCCAGCCGACACACGGTCCCAGGAGGGATTAGCCGAATTGTCCAGGGGACGATGCATTTCCCCAGCTGCGAGCAGCCTTGGGGAGCACAGGCACCAATACTCAATTTCTTTCTCTGCTGTGGCATTTAACCTTGTGGATAGGAATGACGGGGTGGGAAAAGGAGAAGGGACGCAGGGGAGGATGGATGTTTCTATTCAAAGACATCCCTCTCATGTCCGACCCTCCCCAAGAGGTGCGGGAAGAGGCTTGCTTTATTTGTAGAAAGCAGAGAAAAAGAGCAATATTGCAGCCTGTTGTAGGCTTCTGGCAATTTGAGTACAGGAGAGCTGACACGCGAGCAGGTCTGCCAGAAAGGGGCTGCTCCTGAAGACTCAGAAAAGCAGGAGAGACTGCAGCAATCACACAGCATGACCCCCTGCCTGGCAGTGGCCAGCTAATTTCATTTTGGGACTTGTGCTTCATTTTCAGCCCAAATTTATCTAATTGCAGCTTCCAGCTGCTGGATATAGTTATGCCTGAGTCTGCAAGGCTGGGGGGCTTTGCTCTGAGTAGCCTTATTTTTCCATCCAAATAACATCCAACTGATGTTATTTTTCCAGGCTTTCACATCAGGGAAAGGCCATGAACATGTGCCTGGAGAATGAGCCTCCTCCACAGCATAGGAAAGAAAAAAAAACCTCCCAGCACAGGGCCAGGCTCAGCCACACATCGTACCCGCCTTCCCCTCGCATACTCAAGGACTGACCAGTGTTGTTTTTTTTTTTTAAAAAAAAAAAAAGAAGACCACGGCTCCAGGTCTGCAGAGCTAAATATCAGACTACAGGCGAGAAGAAACTTCTGTCTGAGTCTAACTGGGGGGTCAAGCCAATGCAGAAAGCAGCAAAGCATAATCTGAGCAGGTCAAGACAGCGCAACTTCCTTAAGGGACTGTGGACGAGAGGCATGCCGGGCAACCTGGCAGTATTATCTGCAAAAGAAAGCCTTTAAAACAGATGAAGGTGATTTAGAGGGTCTAATTTCAGCAGATTTTCGGAGAGCTTATGATAAAAGTGCTTCATAAAAGATTAAGGAAAATAAATGGCTACCCAGTAAGGGGCACAGCCAGGCATGGATTACAGCTGGCTAGACGAAAAGAAACAAAGGCAACGCTTCCCAAATTGAGCAGAGGTCAGCAGGGGCCAACTGCATTAAAGGAAGGTTTCATGAAACGAAGGGCAAGCCGGTTTTGGAGGATCTTGGGGAGATTTGGCTTGCCGAGGCTGCGGGGTCTGAGCAGCTCCAGCTGGACTCGTTACAGCCCGGGGGAGCCGGATGGTGAAGTCCTGCACACTGACACGTACTGCTGGCTGTCGGTCCGCTCCTCCGACACCGCTGATGTGTTCAGGAGCTGGATTTCAGGGAACGCAGTGTCCTGTGGGGCTCAGCATCTCGGGGCCACGCCGGACCTCCACCTCCCAAAAAGCCGGCAGCAGATGCACTGCTCTCAGATCAACGCCTTCTGAACAGCCACGTCCTGGTAACCAGCCAGGTATAAGAAATACAGCATTTTGCAGCTTTTCAGCGCTTCCTCCTCTCCCTACCTGCTGCTCCAGAAGAGAAACAAGGCTTGTGTGGCCCCCAAGGGCTGCTTGTCCCCAGAAACTCCCCCAGCGAGCTGCCCGTGAGGGCCTCACACACACACACACACACACGCACACGCACACACTCCTCTGCCAAACTGGACGGGGACCCTGGGCACGCTTGTGCCCACGTTTGCCTGCATCCACCAAGCTGCGATGCCACTGGAGAACATCTGCAGGCAGGACTGTGCATGAAGCCCACCTTAGAGGCAGCCCTGCGAGCCTCTAAGCAAATATTTGACATATATTTTTGGGAGGTTGTAGGGAGGGGTGCTGCCAGCTCATGCAAGCAAGTTAAATTGAAGAGAAGCTGGTTCAGTGCTTTTCATTAACAACCCTCCAAGGGGAGAAAAGAATGTGATTCCCAAGTCTAAAGTAAAATGAAAAAAAAAAAAANCTTAAAAAAAAAAAAAAAAAAAAAAAAATAACCACCCCTTTCTTCATGTGAAGCTAACGCAGAGTAAATCAATCAAACTCTGCTCCCCCATGACAGGGGAGGACGCACCACTGCACAACGCTCATCACTCCCAGCTGGTGATTTCTCATCTCGCCAAAGCCTTCCCGAGCGGTGCCCCGGGGTCTCCACAGGCTACATGGCCAGCCTGTCCTGTCCCACAGGCTCCCACACCTCGCAAACACCCCGAGTCATGCGCCTCCCGCAACAACTCCGGAGAGACAAATCACTCCTTGGGCGATTTAAGACCTTTTCCAGTTTTCTCAGTGACCCAGGAGGGTGCCACATTAGCAGCCTCCGCGCACCTAACGAGAAGCTGTTCAGCTACAACTTCTAGAGAAATCCAGACAGAGAGTATCCAGCTTCCCAGGGCTTTTTTGGTAGGGAGCACTAATGACATCAATCAGAAAGCCAGTTGAGCTTCCTACACCCGCTATCTTGTGGCACTTCTTCGCCAGCCCCTCCAGCAGTATCTAACAGCAGGAGCACGCTTCCAGCCAACCCCGAGCAACGCGCTCCGCTCCTACGTGCAGGAAAGCCGCACGGCTGAGATGCCTCTTGCACTGGTTGAGGAGCGACGCGTGCCCGCACCGACAGCTGCCTGCACAACCCTCCCCCAGCCCTCACGGCACCAGGGACGTCTTGCTCAACCCAGAAGCAAAGACGATGACCAGACCATTCGACTTCGGACTAGACACCGAGCAGCTGCAACCAGCAGTACCGCATCTCCACGTATACGAGTGCTTCTTTAAAAGCGCTTGCAGATGGATTCCCAGGTAAACCCCTCACAAACTGGTGGGGATGAGGAAATTGCACCCTGTGCAATTTCTTTACTAAAGAAATGTGCTTTTACTGTGCTTTTTCTTTACTAAAGAAAGCGTTGATGTTTTAGGGGATGAAGGTGTTCACATTTAGTCTGAACACAGACTCGAAAGCCTGGTTTATGCCCGGAAGTGTCACTGGGCACCAGCCCTGTGGTGGAGACTGGAAGAGGCAGTCACTTACTGGATCCAACTGGAAGAGCAGGGGGAAAGCCAGTGCTCCACCAGCAACAGGAGCTTTCCAGTAGCCAGCTCACATGCTCCATCCTAACAAAGACACAAGTGAATCTCAGAAGGGAATGCACTTCACAGTCTCTCTACACCCCCCTCTCAGCCAGAGCCAGCAGACTACGCATCGGTCAGACGTACGCCTCCATGCATGTCCAGCATCTACTCTCTCTGCAAACGTTGCGAGGGAAAGCCCCTTCAAATGGGATTTCTCCCCACTGGGAGATTTTCCTCCAGTACAAATCTATTTAAAAAGAAGATAAAGCATCTCCAGTTTGACTGAGGTTTTATTCAGAGAAAGCTCTGGCTCAGAAATAATTGCCATTTGCTATAATTGGTGAGATGCAGGAAGGGACTAGATACAAGTGGAGTCTGGTGCAATTTTGGGAGATTTGTTACGCTTAGCTCACTTCTATCAATTTCAGTGGCTCAGACGCTTATGACCTGTTGCTCAGCTTATTGTGAAAATGGCTTTTATTTACTGCACTTCCATTAAAAGATGAAATCCATGCATAGGGCTCACAGGGCAGAAAATCACAGTTTACGTCTCAGCTTATCTCCCTTCAGCGGCCTCAGCTCATTTTCGCCCTGGCTCACTCCCAGCTGCTATAAAAAAAAATATTTCCGAGCAGTGTTTTGAGTAGCCAAGGCCCCTTCCAGCCCGCAGGGCAGGAGGCGCATTCAGATTTTAAGGGAGCGCTCAGTGCTGCAGCCGCTGCACCAGCCTGGGCTGGGGCACAGGGATGCCGAGGCTGCCAGCTCCGGACACCAACGGTCCTTTTGCAGCAAGCACGGACTCCGCTGTGCTCGCAGCCACCCTCCAAGCCCCGGCCAGCGCTGCTCTGCCACCAGGCTATCAGCTGCCGTTGCCTGCAACCTAAGGAGATGGGGCAAGCAGAGGGCAGACCCCACGCCGCGCTCCTGGAGGGCAGGTTCCCGCATCCCTGCGTTTTCAGAGCCTCCCCTGACACAGCCCCCTCTGCAGAGCAGGCATCGCGGGCGCAGAAGCAGGCTCAGCACCTCGTTGCACCAGTTCCCCCCCAGTGCTTCCCCCTTGTCCCCAGACCTGCAGCACAAGGCAGTGCGTCAAGTCTGTGCATCGGCAAGAAAAGAGCAAGCAGCACAGGGACACAGGTGGCTCCTCGCGTGCTGCCTCCTGCTTTGCAGAGCAGACACCGCGAGCCAGGTTAACCCCGGTGTCACGAACAGAGGAGCTCCTCGGCCCTCGTGCGAGGCTGCTTGCACACCAGCTCTGCCATCTCCGAGGGCAGCTGGAGACGGTCCCCAGCGCCAGCGCGGAGTTGCTAGGGTTACTCCTCAGCTGCCTCATTAGAGAAGCTGTCACTCTTCAGCAGAGATCAGAAAACGCGTGTGCATGTGGGGGAGAGGAGGGGAACTTTAAACAATGCAGAGCATTTTTAGTACATGAAAAGCAAAGAAAATACCCTAACTCCTAGCGGGGCTGTGCGACGCAGTCAGACTCACCAGCTGCTTGGTGAGCTGCAGCCATTTGCTCCGCAAGCATGTGGGGCAGCAGCTATCCCAGCCCAGAGAAACAGCAAATTCTGGGCTATCCAGCCCATTTAACGCACCTCCACCTACCCACTTCTTGCTCTTCTTGCTTTGTATTTCCACTATTCTCCTCTGCTCAGCTCTGTATGCCCCATCAGCCCGCAGGCAGGCAGTAGGACAGGATTGCTCCCACCCACCCAGCAGCACAGCCTCCGTGCAGCAACTTCACGTCACCTCCATAATACAAACAGGGAGCTCCTCTGGTCCTGCAAACGGGAGGAGAGGCACAAGGTGCACTTGCTCAGTCAAGGTCATTTCATGAGTCAGCAGCAAAGCCAAGAAGAGAATCCCAGAAGGACTTAAAAGCCCTGTTTTCCACCAGATGAATCTGCACACTCATTTATGCTTCCTTTAAGTGCAGCAAAGTAAAGATAACTGAGGGGAGCCATTTCTCTTCCCCCTACCTTCCAAAACAATCAACATATCGCTTTCACCTCCTGCAGCCAGATCCCCAGTCCCACGCACAGGACAGAGCGTTGGTAATATCACACAGCCTTCCTTTGCAAACTACCAAGGCCAGCTTCTCCAGTTGGTTTGCTTCGATGCTACTCCTCAGGAGAACCCTCTGCTGGAAGAGGGGACACGGCAGAGCCCCAGCCTCACAGCGGTCAGTCGCTGTGGCCCAGCTGAGCACCTCTGGCTCTTCTGAGTCAAACAGCAGCTGCCAGGCTTGCTAGGAGCCGCAGTCCCAAAGCACACTGCTCCACATGCTGCTTCGCTGCTCCACGCTGCAAAATCACGTCAACAACACCTGGAGCAGCTGAAAGCTTCAGGCTACACCTCCAGACCATGGGGCAGGTCCTTCATCTGCCAGCCCAGTGACATCGTGGTCTGTTTGCTCAGTCCCTCAGTTTTACAAAGCAGGAACCAAGCTTGGAGCATGGAAGAAGTCACATCTAGAAACAGGACACAAAGAAAGCAGCTCACTGGAGCCTCCTTCTTTTGGAAAAACCCAAGCATGTCATGCACGTCCCATCTACAGCAGCCCCGTTGTGCAGCTTCGTGCTCACTTCCATCCCAGCTCCAACAGCAGAGGACTCTCCTCCAGGAAGCCACCAAGGAGGAAAAGCAAGACCTCACCATCCTGGTACCTGATGCACACTCAGATTTGGGAGCACCAGGCACAGGGAACCCAGGGCTGTCCCATCCAGCACAGTCCAGCAGCTGGCAACCTTGGGAGAAACAACAGAAACCACTCAGGCTTTGCGGCCAAGCCTTCAAGGAACAGGAGTAGTGCTATTCCTGGATGGCAGTGCTGCTGGGGTGTTACTTTGCTGTTCCAGAAGAGTTGAAGAACAGCAGGATAAAAAAGCAGATGCAGCCAAAAATGCAAAGAGATCCCTGGAAGCGAAGCACTTGCCAAGTTTCTCCCTAACGCTTCAAGACACCCACTCATCCTCCCCAGGGGCCTGTCAGACTCGCATGGCAAAAAATACATGCTCCACACCCACCCGAACCCAAAAGAAAGGACCCTTAAATAAACCTGGAATCTAGGGCTGGCAGGAAGACAAAGTTGGGGGTGGAAGAGGAATTTTTGGTGTCTATTTTCTAACGAAGGAACTGCCTGACAGCTTATCTACAGCAGACCAGGGCTCGTGGCCCTGTAACTCACACAGCCCCCTCAGACATCATAATAGATTGCTTTTAATTACAGGGCACACGTGCAGAGGCATCGGGTATCTGAGAGCATGCAATGGAAACTAGAGCTTAATGGCAATAAAAACCCATCACCTCAAGGCAACGCATTTAGAAGGTCACGGGAAAGAAAATGTTAAGAAAAGGCACAGACAGGTGCCCAACTATGCTATCTGCTGTCCGAACCCCACCAGACACCATGGATGTCATCTTCTGTCCTGCATCTCAGTGGGGCACGAAGCTGCCCGGAGCAGGAGGCAGCACACAAGCAGCTGGGGCTGCACCTAAGGACCTGCAGCACAAACAGGTGAGCGGAGAGCCAAGGAGGAGGCCGTGCGGATGGGGGGGCAGCCTCTGGAAGAGGCTGCGAAGCTGCTGGGAGACCCACCAGGCCACTGCCCCTCCTGACACAGGTGTTCACAGCCAGCCTCTGCCCCCAGAAAAAGCAGCCCACAGCCGGAGGTGGCTGGCTCCAGCCTCCCCCTTCATCCACAGCCCAGATGCTGTCCTTTGGCTAATCCATTATGCAGATGCCTGCTAAACAGCTGTGAAAAATTTGTTTTCATTTGTCAGCTTTCAGACCAGCTCTAATTGCAACGAGCACGGCTGCTCCCGCTGCTGCACCGCTGCTCCACCAGCCCTGGAGGAGAGCGCGTGCCCGGAGGGGCAGGGGCACCCAGCGCGCTCCGGGAGCGCCAGCAGCGCCCGCTCACCCCGTCATGCTGGACAGGATCGCGTACACGACAGCCAAAAGCCAGCAGCCCCTCAGATTGGCCGTGCTGATCTCTGGGATGGCTACCGTCGATTCTGGCCAGGAAAGGTTTTGTCAAGAGCTGTCTTCCATGCAAACTCGTTTTTTTTTTTTTTTTTTTGTCAGTTTAAGTTTGTTAAAATACTTTCATCTTCAAAACAGTGTCACAACTCCCCTTCAGCATTTTCATAACAATGCTGCAATTTCTGCTTCAAAACATCTTTTCAAACTTATTGTTCACACACACAGCCAACTTTAAAGCTCAGCACTGAGGAGCTGCAATGAAACTGGAACAAGTTGCTCTTTGAATAAAGACAACTTTTCCTTTCATGCAGCGCTAATTAACAGAAATATCCCTCCCTCCACACAGACCCTTGGTCAGCACTCGGCATGTCCATGAGATGCTATGGAGGTGCAGGATGGAGATGCAGGAGCCCTAGGGAGCTGCCGTGGGACTCTTCCAGCCTGGTCAAGAGGCACAGACCCTTACCGCAGCCACGTGCCCTGCGGGAAGGCAGCAGCACAGCCCCGGGGGAGCTCCGTCTGTGCGTGTGTATTGGGTTTACGTGGTAAAGGTTTGGTAGCAGGGGGGCCACAGGGGTGGCTTCTGTGAGAAGATTCCAGAAGCTGCCCCATGTCAGATAAGAGCCAGCTCCAGCCGGCTCCAAAAGGGACGCACCGCTGGCCAGACCTGAGCCATGAGCGATGTTGTTTGCGCCTCTGTGAGAGCAGATTTAAGAAGGGGAAAAAACTGCTGCGCAACAGCAGCTGGGAGTGAGAGGAGTGAGGAACAGCCCTGCAGGCACCAAGGTCAGTGAAGAAGGAGGGC
>VXAL01013768.1:647993-661001 GCA_013399475.1 Chauna torquata
GCTGCTCGGGGGGAGGAGGTAGAAGAGGGTGGATGGGGGGAAGGTGTTTTTAGTTTGCTTTTAGTTTCTCACTGCTCTAGTTCGCTAGTTATAGTAATAAATTATACTAATCTCCCTATGTTGAGTCTGTTTTGCCCGTGACGATAATTAGTGAGTAACCTGCTTGTCCTTATCTCAGCCCTTAAGCCCTGGTCCATCATATTTTCTCCCCCTGTTTCTTTGAGGAGGGGGAGTGAGCGAGTGGTTGTGGTGGAGGTCGCCTGTTTAGCTGGGTAAAACCACCACAGCGTGCCCTGCTGGACGGGGTGGACCCTGGTGGCCCCAGGAGACCATTCTCCTAGTCCAGCCCTCCCCTCGAACGCAGTTCGTGCTCTCTGTGCAGCTCCCTAGCTCCTGCAAACATTTCAGTGGAGTTGGAAGAAGAAGCGGAGAAGGCTGGGGAAGACAGCACGGCCCCCAGCAGCCCCAGGAAAGCCGCAGCTCCTTCCCCAGTACCTTGCTCTCGCCCAGGGCCTCAGGTGCCCTCCAGCTGCCACAGACAGGTGAAAAGTACCGTTACAAATAACAAAGCTTTTCTGCAGTCCAAGTCTTCCCCCACCCAACAATAGCCAAAGGAGGATATCGACACCTCCTGCTTTGCCCTTAGGCGCTTTCAGAGCACTTTTACAGAGAGGCGATTACAACAAGCAGTGCTAAAACTGTAACCCCACATCAACAGACAATCCTTGCCTCTTGTGCCACTGCCAGGCTTGAATTTCACCTTCACTTCCCAGTCCGCCCTCCCCAAACAGGGGCGAGGAGCTGCTGTCCCACGCCAGCTCCGTGCAGCGAGGCTCCAGGACACAGCAATCTGGGACACCGTTCCCTGGGGAGGTGACCACGGAGCTGCTGTATGTGCCAGGTATTCACCAATAAATTTGCACTGTTCTTGCTACAGAGAGGCTTTGCAGACCAAGGCCTAGTGAAAAATTCATTTAAAATGACTCACAGCACACCCCAAAGCAGCCCAGAAGCCTGCCAAAGAGCTACAAGCTGCCAAATGCAGGGTCCCCCCAGTGGGAAACGCGGTTTTGGGGAGGCAACACAGCTGGGAGAGGCCACTGCAGAAACACCAAAGGGTTGCTCTGCAAAGGGAGGGCTCTCACAAAGCCCTGCATTTCTTCAGCATCCCCTAAAACATCCCAACCCAGAGCCCCGGGCTGCTCAGCTGGGAGGAGTGCTGCAAACAGGATTTTTTTTCTTGCTTTGTCTGTAAGTGGGCTCACTGAAACATGCTGTAAAACCCTTCATCGGCAAGGAGGGGCAGACTTTTACAACAGTCTTTAAAGCAAGCCCAGGCAGCAGAGAAAACCTCCCCTGGCACACACAGCTTTGGGCTGCGCACGTGGTTTTGGGCAGTGCGCGCGTGCACTCGCAGAGCTGCTTGGGGGCAGGAGGTCACGGGCATCCCTGTACCTCCAGCTTGGCAGAGCCCAAATCCTGCCCAAATCCCAGCTCTCGCCCCTGTTCCCGCAGGTCACGGGCCGCAGCGTGCTAAGGAACAGCTTGTCAGTTCAGCAGCAAAGCCAGCTGCTACAAAAGCAGAATAAAACCCAGAACGGCGAGGAACAGCGTGTCTGCCGTGCAAACTGCTGCTCCAGCAAGACCCCAAGCTGGCTACGAGCAGCCCCTACAGGCAGTGTCCCCGACCTCCCTCCCAGCCAGCATGCCACCGGATAATGGATTTCCTCCTCCAGCGCAGCAGAAGCCAGAAACACGGCAAGGACAGCTGAGCTGCTTGTCTGGAGAGAGCGAAGAGCAGAAGAAGGGGAAACAGCAGCGCTGGCATATGACAAGATGTAAAGCAATGTAATGAAGTTTGGGTCTTGAAGCAGCTCTGGTTTCTTGAATTATGTTAAAAGGCAACGCTGTTGCTGTTTAATTAAGCACACTTCTAGTCCCTGTGATTGTGCTCAACACAAAAAAAAAGTGAGAAACACATGGTTGTTGGTCCAACACAACAAGGCACACAACTGCAACAACAGTAAAAGCGACCACAAAGTTCTACTGCCTTTTTGAAATTCTCAATCGATACTGAAGGCTCTTAACACCCAGGATCCATGAGCTGTGCTGGCAGCACCTCATCCTGTCTCGGTGGCCCAAGGAGCCACCACAGCAGGGCTCGGGGAGCGAGGCAAAGCTGAAGGAGCTGCAGGTGGCAACACCTGTGCTCCTTGGGGATGAGCATGAGAAGGTTTAGAGCCTCCAGTGCAAGAGCAAAAGGAAGAAAAGGCTGCTGCGCAAAGGGGAGAACATTCCTGCAGCGTCTGCTTCTTCAGGAAGGACGAGCCCTGCTAAAACTGCCGCAGCCAAAGAGCCTCGTGCTCAGCCAGGCTTCAAGCTCGGGCCAGGAGGTGGGGGAAGACAAACCCGAGCTGGAATAAACACAGCAGTTTATCCCACGCAGAAACACAACCAGATCAAGTATTAATGAAAACAAAAAAATAAAACCAAACCCCCACAGGTATTCCCCAAACCAGCCCTAAGACAGTGTTCACAGCACTAATCTAGGACAGAGAATATTCTGCTTCTGAGGTGCCCCTGCTCCATTCCAGGGGCACTCACAGCAATTCCCATATTCTAATATTACCAAGTAACCACCCCTGCTGGTGCGTTGTCTTCTCCTTTATTGTGCAACCATCGAGAAGCACAGGGTTGGAGGCACCTCAGCCCCATGCACCCTCCATCTCCGGTGCACCAGGTTGCCTTTAATGAGAACAAGTTAAGGTAGTTTTTGATTTTACAGTGTGTTTATAGCATACGCTGGAGGAGCTACACAGGATGGGAAAATGCATCTCATAAACAAACTGCTAAACAACACAGGCTAAGTGTGTACCACTCCAAACAAAAATAGATTCTAGCTAACCTCAGCTTTTCAAGCATATGCCTCCGATGACGGCTTCATTTAGAGCCACTTATCCCACTTTCAGTTTTGATTTTTGGGCACCGCCACCATCGACAGTAGCTTCAGCCTCCCGCTGCTGACCCTGCCGCTTTAGGGAGGCCAGGAGCAGGTGAAAACAAACGCAGCTCGCTGGGAAGCCCCGAGCGGCACCTCCGGCCCCGGCTCCCACGCTGCAAGCAACGGCACAGATGTTTCCAAAGGCCACAGCATGTGGCCACGCCACCAACAGCTGGCCCAGAGCTAGTCCCCGTGGTGTCACTTTGGAAGCAGACCCAGGGTGACAAAACTCGTACACACCACGTACTTCAGGCAGACATTCGCAGTCTCCATCCCTAGAGCTGCCCCAGCAGCAGCCCCGCGCCCGTCAGCTGAACTCTGCTGCCTTGCTTATGGCCAGAAGCAATTTCTCAAGCTCTCCAACTTTATTATCCACTTTCCTGGGGCTGCACGGAGGGCACGTTCCCCTGTGAAAGCTTTTTCTGCCAAGATCCAAAGCTGTTGAAGCTGCGTGAAAGTAATTCCCACCCACTCCTACTGCCCCAGGAAGAATATTTCCTCACCATTTTTGCATAACAAACAGCTACATGGTTTTCTTCTTACTCCCAAGAAACTCAGGCTTAGAGGAAAACACCACGCACAGTGCTGGACTGAGATCAGACTTGATACAGCTCCTGGGGCGAGCGGGTGCGGGGGGACGCGTCTCGGCAGAGATTAGGCTGCAGCCGTCACTGATAGCATTCAGTCACCCTGGCAGGCTGTGGCACACTGGGTTTGTAAAGCTCCTTGGGAATCCTTCAAGATGAAAGGTACACTATGATACGGATGTATTATATCCACGGGCTTTGTTACAGCACACATTTCCTAGCATGGTTTTACTGCTGGAACACAAAGTCCAGCCGAAGCCTGGGGGCTCTTCAGGTGACAAATGCACCCCTGCATCCTTCCCTCAGCTCGGCAAGGGATGGAGAACGTAGAAGCCCCTGGTGTGCACGCAGCAGTCCGAGCATCCGGCGACAGCAGGCGAGGATCTGCCTGCGCAGACGAGACCAACATCACCCACCTCACTGCCGGATGTGCCTTCAGCATGCAACTGCCAAATGCTCCCGTCGGGTCCCCAGCATGCCGCGATCGGCTCCTCTGTGGTGTCCCTCCTCTTCAGCTGGACCTACAGCAGAGCCTCCGGTCCCAAAGACCGTCACTGGTAAGGGCTGAGCCTCGTCGAGTGTCACCCGGTGCTGGCATCCCCCAGCAGACCCCAAGCTGCCCTCCCGGAGCAGCGGACAGGTGGACGCTGCGCGACGTTTGCTGCGTTCACACCAGGCTGTGAACCTGCAAAAGCCCCAGGCACGCAGAGGAAAACCCAACACGCTGCTTGGGCTCAGGCTCTCTCTCCTGCAAACTCCTGTCTGCCGCAGGGAGGGAGGGAAGGAGACACTTGGAAGCTGAGAATTAATTGAGATCCTATAAATGAGCCTGTAGCTGCAGGTGTACCCTGGAAAGTGAGATGGAGGTAGAAGGAAAAGGGACACAGCACGATCTCCCAACAAGCCCCCAAGCTCTCCAGGGCCACCACCCATGCTGAACCAGACCCAGTAAGCCAAGGCAAGGGAATTCCATCTTCCTCACCAGCAGCCTGTGCAAGACAGTGCTGAATAACCGAGGCTGGAGCGAGAACAAGCAGCAGGCACTTACATGGGAGACCCCAGCCCCCCGAAGCCCACCCCAGCTGGGAACGGGATGCAGAGAGCAGACCCCACTCCAGGCACACGCTGCACAAGTTAATTAATTAGGTTAGCAGCATCAGCTTTTACCCCAGCTCCTGCCATGCCCCCAGGCAGTAAGAGCAATAGCAACAAGGCAGGCAGGAGCAGAGGCAGAGGCTTTGCAGCCTCAGCGTGCCTCCCTGGCCAGAGAAGATGCGCAGCGAGTGCTGGTCCTGCGCTGCAGCGAGCAGGTCTGCTCCAGCCCTCCTCCCTGTCCCCTGTCCCCCATCACAGCATGCTGCTGACATGGTAGTGGTGAATCAGGAAGCTGATGCTGCTGAACAGTTGGTTAGAGGCAAAAAAAAAAAAANCTGTTGCCAACTCCTATTTTCTGTCACTTGATCCCAAAGTCTAGGGATGATCTGTGCTCCCAGGTACACCAACAGGTCATGAACCAGAAAGGGAAGAATACGGGGCTGTGAACAGCCTTGGGACAGACACAACCATGACCGCAGCAGCTGCAGCCGCACACTGCAATGCCAGCTCACGTTATGCGAGCTCTACAGCCGTGTGCAGCCCCCTCCGGACCAGCCTGGGAGCCCAGTTCCTGCAGCAGATCCCCGGGCAAGGCTCCAGCCACAGGTGAGGCCACCCCTCCTGTGCTGCCTGCCTGCCCCACAAAGAGGTGAGGGAGAGGAAAAAGAAAGTGAACCAAAGCCTCAAAGATACCAGCACAGCGGCGTTCTTGTGAGGATGCCCATGGGTGCCCGAGGTGGCTGCGCCAGCCTCCCGCATCTCCCCACCGCTTCAGCACTGGGGACCGGCTGCACCACAGCCAAGCAGTCCCAGCCTCAAGCCCATGGCCAAACGGGACAAAACTGCAAGACAGTGGGGAGAGACGGTCAGCAGCAGAGCTGGGAGCAAAGCTCAGGTCTCCAGACTCTGCACTGGAGTTCTCTGGACGCGCCACTTACTCATCTGCCATTTGTTTTTGGGAGGATCATTTCCCACCCTAAGTTAGTCTTTGGGTCTTTACGGCAAGGGCAGTGCCTCTCCACAGGCATATCTCACCAGCACTGCAGAAAGAAAGGCACCGGATACCGAAACAACCGGCCGGTCCCCAGCGCCAGGCTGCAAGGGGACGTTCGCCCCAGGTGGCAGCACAGCCCTGGCCGGGGCACCCAGCCGCGCTCCCGCCACGCTCTGCTCCTCCATAGCGAGCTGGGATGCAATCTGTGCTTTATTCTCATGCCCTGGAAGAGCAGACGACGGTGCGCTGGGGTGCTAGCCCCTGTGGGCTGCCTCCCACACGCTCCCCAGCGCAGCGCTCGCTCCTCTCCCCCAGGAGAGGCAACCCAACCTGCAGCTGCACGCAGCCAGGCACTCTGGCCATTGCTCCCTCTCCCTAACGGGATCGCTCCCATGCATATGCCTAGGAGCAACACCATCAGCTCAGTAATCTTCCCAAATACAGCAGTTACCAGGTGACTGGGAAATCTCTTTTACTGCTGATGCTGCTAATGGAAAATTTCTCCCCTTTCTCTGCTGCTTTCAAAGCCAGTCTGGTTTCATACAGACTTTGTCTTGCACAGAGACAGCGGAGTTGGAGGCACGGAGGGAGGGGTGCAAGACTGGCGGCGGGCAGGTAATAAGAAACAGGGGGGAGCTCATACTTCTGCCCTCCTCCTCTGCCCACAGGCAGAGCCCTGGCTCCAGCCGGTACCTGCCCCATCTGCCCGCAGGCAGCCACAGCCCAGCCTCCCCCTCTGCCACAGGAATCCTGTCCTGCTCCCCGGGGAAGCGCATGGATGTGCTAAAAGGCACCCACACAGGGGAGACACCCAAAGGGATCGATGGGCCAAAATCATTTGCACCCTGATTTTTTCCCCAACTGCCTCCGTCCCAGGAGACGACCAGAAAGCCTTGCCCAGCCAGCGCAGATGCAGGAAGCCAAGATTGCTGCTTGTCCCCTCTGCATACCATTCTGCTTCTTCAATACCATTAAGTGTCTCCATACTGTCTGGACACTGGAAACCTTAACCAAATTAGCTGAGACCCGAGCAGCAGCACAAGCATTCAATTCTTTTAAGTGGCACCACTTCTTAAGCTGGTTATGCACAAGAAGCATCCCTGCTCAGTGCCATCACAGGTAGAGAGTGGGAGCAGCAAGGAAGACAGGACAAGGCTCATCATTCCCCATTTTGGCTGCAACTGGAGGAGGGAAACTCCGACATGAGCTGTACTGTGGGTACTGCAGATGGGAACAGCATCACTAGTGGAAGGCTTCAATCAAAGCATTTCTATTTTCTTCACTTTTCCTTCCAGCCTCCAGCCCCTACCTACCCCCACACTCTACAAGGCATTTTGGTGTGATGGTAGGTGTTTCTCAAGCCACCTGCAGCCGCTAACGTGTGCTGAGGTAGCATGAGATCAATACCTCACCGCTCCCACAAGTGACATCAATCTGTTCTTGTCCCGTCTCAGACAGCCCCGCGCCTGAGCTCCCGTTACTCGGCTAACACCAGGAAAGCCCCGGGGTTCAGCCGGGCTTCACAGCCAGCCAACGCCATGCATTAGCACCGTATCACCGAGGTAGCGCAAAGGCTTGTCCGTCAAACAGCCTGGCTTCACAGTTTTAGGGCTTAGAAAGGCACAGGCAGCAAGTTTTGGAGGCAATGTCCCTCTGCATTGTGGCACGGGCTTCCTTGGAGGTCACTCACCTCCCCAGTCCCCAGCACACACAGAGAAATGTGAGCTCCCCACCTTGTCCTGGCGAAAAGAATATTTTTTCCTCCAGCAGGAGAGTAATAAAGCTCTCTGGCACACCGACATCACGGGAAACCCGCTCCCCTCACAGGGGAGGAAGGGGGGAGCAGGGGGATCCCCAGCGCCAGCCTTCCCGGCTGCTCCAGCCTGCCAGCCCAACCACACAGCGCAGGCTGCTTTCTCTATAGTTAATCTTCTGTTGCCACTAGCTGGTCAACACGGGTACTCTCGGAAAGCAGCAATTCCCCGAGTACAGCTTTCCGTTCAGTTACAAAGCCCAGTTCCAGCTGGGTTTTTCTCCCCTGAAAGTACCTGATGTGAAGCAAAATCCGTGCAAGCCCACCCCACCGTGCTGGACATGCCACGTCTGACCTTGCCTTTGGGGAGGGAAGCAGACGTCCGAGGACCGACCTGTTCTAATGAGCACTTCGTGCCCACAGCCCTTCTGGGTGCTACAAAGCTCGTCTCCTGCAACCATGGTGGGCAGACCTTGAGCTCAGGACCCACAGCGCTGGTGCAAGCCCAGCCCCAGCCGGGCTGTCCCAGCTCTTTGTCCTTCCCTTTCTCACCATGGGGAGCTGGCTCAGCTCACCACGGCAGCACAAATGAGAACCAGCAGACACTAGATTTTCCCACAGGATCCATCCCAATCTCCTGCCAGCCCTGACGGACTCCCAGGCCAGCAGCTTCACATCCCAGCAGTGGCTGCAGCCCCACACACACCCCGTGGGGGTCCCAGCCCCCTCTGCAGGACACTCCGAGCGTTGCTGGGTCTTTCCCCCCACATCCTCCGATAACCTGCACAGTCCAGCGCTTGCAGTGATCATCTCAGCGGCGGCATTTGCTACTCCTGCCTTTCGCTGCAATGCCACTGCCCTCCCCAGGTTGTCCCCACCCCTGCAGACCTGATCCAGACTCCAGGCGTTGCAATTTAAAAAACAAACAAACAAAAAAACCCCACCACAGTTCATTGACCAAACCTCTGTCCAAAGTGCAGCGCAACTCTTCAAGTCTAGCAGGAGGAAGTGAGCAGAAAAAGGAGGCATTCAAACCTCGCCTGCCTCTCTCTGGGGCACAGAGACAACCCGTTTTTCAACACCGTGCCCTGAAGAGCAGGGCCCTCTTGCTTAGGGCAGCCAAAGCATCATGAGAGCCTCACGCAGGGAAAGCTGTCCCTTTGCCACCCACACGACCCTGCTCGAGACCCCACAGGCCGGCTCAAAGCAGGGCAAGTGCCTGGAGAGCAGTGCTGCTTAAAAGCAACATCAAAAAGCTTCAGTCTCACCAGGGTTCCCAGGCCAACCCGCAGCCTCTCCACCTGGCTCTGCAAAACCAGGAGTTGTTGACAAAGGCAAGTGACAAAACCCTGCTCATGTATTTTCAGAAAAAGCAGTAAACTCAAACAATCTGCAGGGGACTAAGTGATTTCCATCACTTTAATGCATTCTTATCATAGAGAGGAAAAGAAGTTCAAGTTCCAAGATGGCTTCAAGAAAAGTTAAGAGAGAAAACAGAAATGGCACAAAACTGCTGGGTAGATGGAGGAGCTGCACAGCTTCAAGAACCGGGGATAATCACGTTCAGGCTGCATGCAAAGGGGCCACAGCGAGACACCGGTGATGCAGATGCACAGGCACCTTTTCTGACAGCCACAGAAACAAAGCACTGCAGACACTAGTCAAGCAGCATCCATTAAAGCCATTTAGCAGAAGCGTGTAGTAAACTGTTCTTATGTAAGCCACTACCGGGTAAGAGCAGTGCTGAAAATTTGTCTGCCTCTCCTCCTCTCCCCTGTCTCTCTGTATATCTGCACACCCATAGGCAGAGCTCATCTACTAAATTAGCTCGGAAGCTAACTGCTTCATTCCCTGAATTGCACTTAAAGCAGGCTACGCTGCTTGTGGAGCAGCTATTGTACAGAACACATGGCTGCTGACTAAATCAAGACACATACCTTGGAGAGACCTCATTGTACAAGAATAAAGTCAATGATAGGCTGCACCATTTGCCAGCGTAACACTAGAAGAGTTAGAAAAAAAAAATACCGCAAAGCATCAGTTGTATCCAAGGTTAAGGAAAGGGCAGGATGCTTTTTCAGGAAAGGGGATGCACAGCAATTCATAATGCACTGGTGGCGAAGTTACATTTGTCATTTCCTGCCACCACTGTGCTTTGCTGTATAATTTTCAAGTAATGCAATCGTGGGGTAAGGGGAGAAACATCCTTCTTGTCTCCGAAGACAGAGATAAAGAAAGTAAAATGAGGCTTAGGAAACACAGACAGCGAGACGCCCTGCTGGAGAGGGGACATCGAGCAAATGCGAGCTGCCCCCGGGCATTTCGGCCGCAGGTCTCCTGCTGCGGCCGGGGAAGGATGCCAGAAGGAAACAAAGTTTCCTCGCTCCGTTGAGGGGAGGAAGCTCCCTCGGTGCCCGCACACCTGCGGCCAGCAGCGGAGCATCTCCGGGCTCCCACCACCCCCTAGCGGGCTCCTGCCTGCAGCTTTGCCCCGCTGCAGGGGGTGTCACAGCTCCCGGCCGTTTTGGGGAGAGACTCAGGCTCACCATCCACAGTGTGCAATGTCTCAAATTGGCAGGGGGCAGGAAAAGTTGCTTCCTGCCTAGAAGGGCTCCTTTAAAGACGAGGGATGCAGAGCACTGCACACACTTCGTACCAGCCACCGACTCGAAGCATCTGTTTCCGTAGCCCATTTTAACTTGGCCTGCCCTTAGAAAAAAAAATACAGCAGAAGTTTCACACTGCTACAGACAAGGCTCTGGCACCAGCCAGCCTTTAGCTACAGATCCCCCATCCTCCTTCAAATGCACGGGAGGGACGAGAGGCTCGGGAGCCGCACCAGCACCAGCAGACTTACCCAGCAAGGAACTGCTGAGCGGGCACAGGACCACAGACCACCCCCCTCAGCCACAGTGCTGAAATAAACTCATCGCCACGAAGCAAGTCAATGTTTTATTTTGTGCTTCCTGGCCTGGAAACAAGACTTTGAGGGAGCAGGAGGGGTGCGTAGCGGCAGGCTCAGAAGCAGCTGCTCCATGTGGGAGCAGCGGGAGAGGGCAGTGCGGAGCCCTGCCCAACCGGCTCTCCTCCGAGCAGCCGCCCAGCCACCCCAGGAACAGGATGACCTCAATGTATTCCTGAATAATTTCGCTTCAGAGTCCATAGTGTCAGCACAAGGGCTCGGTACTGCCTGCTTTATTATGCCTCCCCCGCCCCAATCCCTCCAGGATGCCAGCCAGGGTAGCTGGCCTGAGGCATGGGTTTTAGGAGATATCCTAACACATCCTCACTCCCACAAAGCCAGGAAGCAGTCTTTGCTAGCAGCAAGTGCCTAGACTCAAAGGCATTTAGGAGCCTTCATGCCTGTGGAAATCAGCAGGACTTCAGCTTCTACACACCTCCCTCAGCTCAGGCCCAGACGTCCACTAAAGATGTTCAGCAACACGCATAAATACACGCAAGCATCAGAAATCAGCCAACGATAAGGGCTATCAAAGATTTTGGCAAAGAGAAGCAACTATTTAAAGCAATCCCTGCCCGCAAGTCCCTGCAAAGCAATTCTACCGATCTCCCACATGCAACATGATTTTCACCTCCAAGAGCCTATTACAAGGCAGCAGCAGCAGCTCTCAGGTTCCCAGCCACCGCTGAACTTAGGGAAAGATGGAGCAGGAAAAAAGACAGCAGAAAACTCCAGCATTACTTACTGCACTAGAAAAATGAGCATACAAGCCAGCAGAAACCTTCTAGCACTCACCCTGAAAAGAGTGAAGCACGAGTGAGACTCAGTTGCCACTCCAGGAGAGGGGAAGAAATGCAACAAATTTGAAATATCAGATCATCCACAGCAATTTGTGAGCTAGACCTTGGCGAAGGACAAGTGTTTTACCTTCTCTGGAGGCAGCCGACTGATTAATTTCAGGACCATGATGAAGCCATCCCACCATGGGCAAAGCTTCCATTTATCTCCCAATCCGCCTGACGCCTGCAGGTTCAGGGGAACAGGAGGGGACGTACCGGTGTCTCACGTCCACGAAGGGACAACAACAGAAACACAGCTTTGCAAGAGATGTGCTACATATTTAAGAGTACGTGCATAACCAACATCTCAGGCAACGAAAAGAGAATTTTTTAGACCAAGACACGGTCTCTTTACCAGCAGTCAGTCACAGAAATAGGATTTGCTACACAAGATCATGTCTCAGATCTATCAAGACAAATTTCTCTTCTCTAACTTGAGCTGTTACTTACACTACACACAGGGGGGTTTCTCTGCCTTCTGATATATTTAGATCAGTGCACGATTCACACCCAGTCCCTGAAGAAACTGTACTCTAATCTGAAAATTCAAGGCAGTGAACCATGCAACTTCTTGTTACTTTTAATCACTGTAAGGTAAATGTCATTCCTACTGCATCAAGTCTTTGATTTTCACTTTTATTACTTGAAATAGAGCATCTGGTTTGTTTGGGATTTTTACGGTTGACCAACCGCATCTAAGGATTCCAAACTGCAAAGCCAGAACTGAAGAGGCTCAGTTCAAGAAGTACCATTAACTTCTTTATTACAGGTATTTGCTAAGAGAAAGCTTCACAGAAGGTGAAATGAAAGGACTGGGAGACACAGTCGCTCATTCTCCTACTCTGGCACATCACACCCAGTGGAACGGCAGCCACCTCCACAAGGTGCGGGAGCGGACTTGTGGCTAGGTGTCTGCCAGGTCAGCCTGCACGCAGCACATCTCGACACGCCTACCACAGGCAGGGCAATCCACCAGCAGTCACAGCCAAGCTGTGTTAGGCAGCATCTCATACACAAAGTTAAGCAGGTACTCAAATTATCCTCGGTTCAGATACCAAAAAGCGAGAAAGCTAGTGGATAAAGAGATCAACAAAAAACCTCCAGTGATCTTGCACAGTAAACACCCAGCCTTCCACAAGGAATTCTGAGCAGCTCACTCTGACTGAGGACCGCCAGGCTGATTACAGCACATAAAAGGCTGAAAGGGATGAGATGCAGCTGGGGCATCCCATCTACGCGAACAGGAGCGGACATCAAGACCAAAGTACGACAACAAAATTATTTCTAGTCCCATCCCCCTTCCCACAAAAGACGAAACAGAAAGTCTGCAGGCATTCTGCAACAGACCCACAACTGGAGTTGTGCATGAAGCAAGAATGAGCTTAGAGCACTAAGAAGAAGCATTTAGAAACGTGGGCTCCTAAGAGAAAAACAGTCCCTCCTGTTCGCCCAGGCGCCTTGGTGCCTCCTCTAAGGCTAAGCGTTTAAGTTGAAGTACGAGAGGCAGCACCCATCACTTTACAGCCTGAGCAGAGAGGCTTTGCTCCTAGGTCTTCTAACAGACAACAACAGCAGCGCTCAGGCCCTGCTAAAATTAAAAAAAAAAAAAAATCCCTCCCCGGCAGAAAATAAAAACGAGCAGCAAGGACGACATCAGAGAGCCCCGAAACACCACCAGGGTGCTAGGGTGCGGGGCGGGGGGCGGCCGAGAAGCGCGGCGCGGCAGGGCGAGGGCACTCGGCGCCGGCGGGCAGCCGAGGCGCTCCGGGAGCCGGCG
>VXAL01013768.1:663791-700911 GCA_013399475.1 Chauna torquata
TTAAGAAAAAAACCAGTTATGCAGAGGTACACAAAAAAACACAAGAAAGGCTTTCTAAAAAACGATGAAGCCCATTTTTTTTTTTTTTTAGAACTGGAAATCCTGAAAAAGAGAATCTGTTTCTGTTTAAGGCCACATCCCCGTTACTTAGATCTCCTTGTAGTCACTTGCTGCAGACCTGCGTGCATCCCACGCACAGCAGAGACCTTTCTTTGCTGTTGGCTACAAGAGGATTCTAGCAACCAGTGACAGGCAAAGGGCTGTCATCGACCCCAGGGGTGGGAACGGGGTCCAGAGAAAGCACTGCCGCCGCAGCAATGGGCAGCGTGCGTTGCAGCGCGGTTTCCTTCTTCAGCACTGCAGTGGGTCTGCCTGAATTATTTTGCCTCAATGTCCGTGTTGGTAAAGTACAGGTAATAGCTAGCTTCCGACAAACACGCTGAGACTTTTGCAAATAATCCTGTACAGACGGACACAATGATAAAGGGGAACTTTCCTCAAACCACTACCTTTAGATGGGCACATTAGCTTAAAATTAGCCTGGATCCTTCCCAGTGTAAATGCAAATCCATTTTCATTTTTGTGAGAAAAGGATTCCACCTGCTTTTAAGTTGCAAAGAATTGAGCTAAACACAAAACTGCACTGTTTGAAAGCCCCTAGTAATATTTGCAAAGTGAAATATTTTAGTCCTGGTTTATAACTGAGGTAATGGATTTCTATTATCCGCCCTGAGCAGCATTCAACAGAAAATTAAATGGCATGAACAGGGTAAAGCACACTACAGTGAGAAAGTTCCACCTGCTAGTAAGATTTGAGGAACGCTTGCAGAATTTTGCTTGACTTGCTAAATTGTTACTTTAGGTGTGTACAAACTGTGGATTTTCAAGATAATGGCAAGCAGATTCCTCTATCTAAATGAGGTCCATTTTTGAGGTCTTATTCCTATTCTTCATGGACACGGCCTTTCCTCAAGGAAGTCAGCCACAGCCTGACCACTGATTGCAATAGCACTGGGGCCAAGAAACCGGCAAAAACTGCCACTCCCAGCAAAAATTCAGAGATGAAAATGGAAGTTGTCTTACAAGTGAAAACACATCACGCTGACAAGACCCATCTGGCTGGGGTGTGATGGGGTGGATAGGGGACCTGACGGGTTGTCAGGAGGCACCGGCTGCGTTCACACCTCGGCCGCTGATTGTGCGGTTTGGGGGCAAGCCGGTTCTATTTCTGCCCTCAGACAGCACTCGGGGGTTTGCATCATCTCTGGCGTACTGAGATGCAAGAAAATAATTAGATGTTGCCATAACAGATAAAAAAAAGGATACCAAGTGCTGTGGAAATCTTATCTGTAACAGTCCCGAATGTGGGGTTTGCAGTACAAAAAGCATACCCCTTCTCCGCATGAGCTAGGAGTTTCTCCACTATTTAGCAGCACCAGCGGGCTGTTATCAGATGGAGCAGCCTCAAGAAGAAGGCACAGCATATGTCGTGCACCATGTGAACCAGGAGCCTTGGCTACAGTAAACCTTATGTCTGCATCTGCCCGCACTCTTTCTGAATTTTCACCTGAATGGATGTTTAGCGGGAATTTAGAGACATTTTATTTCTTATTTCCAAGCAGAGCAGCTCAGCTCCAGGGTTGGTTCCTTCTATGTGACAATATCCCAGGTAGGATCCAGGCAAAACCATGATTTTGTGCCTCTGTAAACAACTTTGTGCAGACATTTTAGTGGAAAATGCTTGAAATACCTGTACTATCTAAGCATAAAAAGGATGGGGAAGGAAAAGCCATTCCAGTTTAAAGGGTCACAGATGAAGCATTCTTCGACTTTCAGTCCTGTAAGCTGGATTTCTGGACATGCAGAACTAATGCATCTTTTATTGGCTGGCACTGAATAGGAGGAGGTTATTGCAAAGATATCAATAGCAGCTTTCTGAAATGGTTTTCAATTGGCTCTGTTACCAAGATATATACATACAGCAACAATCATTAAAATGCACTATGTATTTACAATATACAGAACAATTTGACTGTAACACCGCAAATCGGACTCTGCTAGCAAGTGGAGGAGAAAGTCAGAGCTATGATACAATCAGAGGCTTATATTTCACCCTGCAAGAGTTACATCAGCATCAATAACTCCACTAAAGAAGTGAGAAGGATTTTTATATTCTGAAGGAAACACCACAATTAATTTTGTTTCTAAGCTGCAGTGTAGAAACGCTGGTCCGCAGCCATATGGTGACTGACTGTGGTCTGCGACCACATTGCTCAAGCTGTGCTTTTGTCAGCTCTCACAAGCAAAGCAAGAGACAGGCTGGGTCAGCAATTTGGAGAAATGCCTCCTGGGAGAGTGAGCGAGGGGATGCAGAAAGTGCCCTTTGCAATTCGGTAGGTGACGTTCTTGCTTCTAGGTTAATGGTGAGCCAACAGACCCCACGCTGTGCTCAGGGCTGCAGGAGATGTCTTCCTGACACGGCATCAAACTGGAATCTTTGACCACTTGCAGATAAGCACCCTGAGGGGACACTTTGCAAAAGCAAGGAAGCTAAAGCCAGCAGCCAGGAGTGGCTGAATTTCCTCTTCCCTCCTCAAATGCAAGTTAGGTGCAGTAGTTCATTCATACCTTTTGCTGGATATCCCTGCAACATCTCGTGCACAGGCAAACAGACCCTAGGCTCGGCTCAGAAGGGCCTGGGCTAGTAACAGGGGAGGATTAGGAACGGCTGCACAATTTGCACAGCCAAAGGCTTTGAGCATTTTGGGCCAAGGTACAGGCTAAACAGTCACATTACAAGTAACAGACTTGACTTACACAGGTGGGAAGGTGGTGGGGTGCCAGTCACTAGTGTCAGAGCACATGCTGAGTGGTGCCACCTTGCACTGGCCACCTCGTTATAAGTCACCTTGCCACACACTGGGGTTTTAGCCAGATGTCCCACAGCCCAGCAGCAGCACGCTGGGCATGTCCAGCCGCTCCTAGGACTGAAGCCGCATTGAACAGGGGCCTTGCCAGCCCCAAGGCAAGCCCTGACTCCAGGTGTCAAGGTAAGGCAGGTGCCCTGCCACAAGCCCCCTCTCCAAACAGCCCCACAGCCAGCAGGAGGCAGGGGTCAGCCTGGCCGAGTATGCTTATGGAGTAGAGGAGATCCCAAAGACAGGTGGAAAGCAACCAGTTGCTTGAGCCAAAGGCTGGGAAGAGAGGCTGTTTTGCTGGAAGAGGGCTGCAGCAGGAATGCTCCGCGCTGTCATTCCCCCTCCTTCAGCTCCACACAGCCAGTCCATCACTGCCTGCCCTTAGACACTCCATCACGAGCAATAACAGCCTCCAGCATGGCTCCCCTCCTCCCCAAGATGAAAGAAACTTTAAATGCATGTAACTCTTGCACTCTACTTAATTAATCAGTTTGTGCATTACAAGTGAAACTTCTTTGATGCATGAAATATTAAGGAGCAGCAAAGGGAGGGGAAGGAGAGGGGCGATGGGGGAGGGAGCAAGGATTGGCTTTCACTGCCGAGAGATGGATGGGCTAAGGGACAGAGGCTAAGCTGCAGACAGTGCATCTTCAGCAGGACAGTCTGGCACAATAGATGCCAGTAAGCAAAGATTTCCCCTGCACTTCTTGCCTCTCAAGCAGATGGTTTTTATTCCATGATCAAGCCCTACATGCTCATCCAGGTTCGCTTGCACAGGAAGGGACAGTGCCTCATTAAACTTTCATCAAAAGTAATCTCTGGTTGATTCATTGTTTGTTTGTTTTTTTTAAATCTCATGATGGCTGCAAGAGAGTGAAGCAAAATGCATCTTTGGTTAAAAAAGAGCTCCATCCTGGAAAAACCAGCCTGGCTTTTAGTCAGATGAGGCTCTCCCAAAGGATGCGTAAGTAGTTATCTGTGTTACGGGTTTGCAAGTGCCATTTCCACACTGAACCATAGAGGAGAAAGCAGAGACCTGCACACATCAGTGTGGATATCACAGCAGCCCTTGATAGCACACAGTGAGAACTCAGTGCCACAGTGCTAGGTGTACAGAGCCACTCTGCTCTTAAAAAGAAAGAACACAAGCGCTTTTCTCCCAAAGCACCACACTTGATCAAAGTCACCTGTCAGGTCTGCCCAGAAGTCCAAAGCAGAATTCAGAGTCTTTGCTTTCCACCCGGCTCCTTTGGAGCTGACTCATTCGAGAGCAGGCTTGGCTTCTGACAAAGTGGCTGCCAGACCAGACCTGCTCATCCAGAGCCACCAGTCCGCGCAGAGCATCACAGCAGACCTGGCTGCTTGGACAGCCCAAGCCCAACAGCCAGGTGGCAGGTTCTTCATAAACAAGTGGTGATGGTGTAGTCTGCATTAGCTGTATAAAGGATAATAAATGAATAAATGGGTTAATTATATCCACCACAGAATTTAATTAGACCATCTCTGTTCACTCTGCTTCAGCCAGAATCTCAATTATAAATCTTTATTTTCAAGGTTTTACAGCTTGGACATAAAAATTTGCACTGGGCTTAAACATGACACACAAGGTCTTCTGTTCAGGGACTGCTCTAGTTTTTTTTTTTTTTTTAAATTTTTTTATAAAAGGTCAGGCTGGGGGACCAGATGGCTCAAGGGGAAGGTAATGAAGATGCAGGGCTTTTCTGGAAGGGGTGGCTGGCTGAAGCCAGGCAGCTTCACAGAGATGAGGCATTAAAGTCTGTGGGTGAAACCATGCTCAACTCACCTGTCCCTGACAGGTGGGAGTCCTCATTGCCAAATGAAACAGCTCCTGCTAATCAGCATCCCTAGCACCCATCAGCAGAGACCATGGGCTGCAGGGCTGGGGCAAGGCATCCCCCAGCCCCAGGGAAGCCAGGCTCAGCAGGGCCATGCAGGGGAAGCTCCCACAGCTGCACGCTGCACCAGGAATGTGCTCCAGGGCTGCCAGGTGCATGCTTGCTGCTTCCCCCAGCACCACAAGCATCACACCTGTCCCCCACTCCCCCTTTCAACACCCAGCTCCCAGGAGAGGAGGGCTGCAAACGGGGGGGCCAGAGTAGCTGGAAAGGCAGAAGGCAAATTAAGAAGTATTGCACTTTTTCAGTTACGGTTTTGAAGGTAATTTAGGACCCACCTCCTGCTTTCTGGAGTTGACAGTATTGAAATCCAGTACTTCTGTCTCGTTAAATGCACTCTGAAATATTCGGATCATTCCAAAATGTCAATAGTGTTACAGAAAAAAACAGAAAAAACAGAAAACATGTTTACCAGCAGCAGAAGCATCTACAGTCTCAGGTCACATCCTCATTCCACCCCAGGTATGTTATTTTTTGTTTCCTCATTGAGTTAATTAGTTGATTTGCTTTTCCTGTCCTATGCCAAATCCCCACCTCCCTTTGCATGGAAGAGATGAGTGCCAGCAGGGACCAGCTCTCAGCAGCTAACCTCGCTGCCAAGGCTCCTCACCTGCTAGTGCAGGCTGTGACCAGTCCATCCCCTGCTCCCCCTGCAGAACAAGGACTGGTCATCCTGGCTAGGCGCTGCATACATTTCTGGGAGCACTGCAGGTGCCTGCTCTTCTACAGGCTTCGGCCACCCTGGCACATCAGCAGAAGTCCCCCCACAGCCCCAGTACTGTTCTTTTGTACACGTCCTAAATGCATAGTCACTTGGTAAACTAGAACAGATCTAACTGGTAAGTCAGACTCCAGTAGAGCCGAACACATATTTAACCAGCAGATCACAACAGTTTGTCTGGTAGGTGCACCATAGAATTTAACCCTTAGAAAACATTGGCATGCATCAGCCAGCCAAATTACTGCTCAGAAGGCTATGATATATAGCAGGAATTACCGGTAATAAAGAAAAAGATATATGGGATTGATTAATCAAATCATAAATTTCTTAAATCTCTATGGCAGTCCATAAATCAAATTTGGCTGTATGTTTCTGGCCCTCATTCAATGTGTAATGTGAAGTGTAGATGACCTACATGTACATAGATTTTTTTTTTTAAGGTGCCCAGTTGGACACACCCTGTGTAAATAATAAGAGCAAGCACCTTTCCCAAAAAGATCACATTTATGTACTGCAAGCTGCACCATTGAGAACGTGCTTTGGAAGGTAGAAGAGTATGTCCCTGCACTAGGCGTTAAACTGGACCCAGAACACATACTACCAGGCCAGGGTAGACATGGCACAGCTTGGATCAGCTGTAGCTTCTTGAGACAGGGTTCTCTAAGCACAGACAGCTATCCTAGGCAGGCCTACCAGCCATCTTTTTTTTTTTTTTTAACCTCATTTTTGTGTGCATAGAAGTTGGAAACCCTGGAATAGAATATACTTCTGGGACCTCAGCAATCACCAGCCACTTCACTGCTGAGGTTCAATAGGATCTCAGAGGTCACACTCCAACCAGGCTGATTTAAAAGAAACACATGACTAAGGGGAACAGAATCTGTCTTGTGCCCCATCCATTAAAAGCTTGGAATCATCCCTTTACACCTAGGGCCTCAGCCAGCTCAGACTGACCCTTCTTTGCAGCCCACTTGTTTTTAGCACAGATCCACAGCTTCTGCACCTATTAAACTCCTGCTGTTTTTATGTGCAGGGAGGAAATCTCCGATAAGACTTCTTCCATTCCTAACCCTCACTTGAGCCCTGTCTCTAACACCAGCCCTTGCCTTGGGACCTCTGCTGCCCCAGTCAAAACTGGATTAACAAGCTTGCCATCATACCAGCTGCCTGGCCTGTGAAGGTCTCAGTTGCTTTGGTGTGAGATCTTAACAAAATAAGAGCAACAACATGCTCAGAGTGAGCCTGCTTTGCAGCCCAAATATCAATGTGTATTTACCAGAGGAAGCAGCAGGCTTTAGAAGTTCGATTTCTTTTTGACTGTCCACAAGAGACACAAAACAAGGAGATTAAACACCAGGAATAAACACCTATAAATAAAATTGACTATTTAAGCCCACAAAAGACAGGACATCTGTCATGAAGGCTCCCACTGTCCTCCAACTCCAGCACAGCAGTGCTTCTGATTTTGTTTACAGCTGCACAGGACAACATCAGAGCATCCACCTTCCCTTTGAACCTGGCTGTTGCTCTGCCAGGCTCTACAGAGATCCCACTTAGTCACCGATTATCAAAGTCTTGCCTTGACCAAGAGACTGCAGCTGTGGATTGTTGTTCCCCCACCCTCTTCCTTCTCCATCCTCCAAAAGGAAGTGAAAACCACCACTAAAAGAGCCTATTTGCTTAAAAAACCATTGGCAAAGCTCAGCCTGAGCCCAAGAGGGTTAAAAACTCAGATGCTCTTTATCTGAAGACAGGCATAGGGGCTGCAGCAGGGAGCTCGAAGGCTTCGTGTCTGGCAGCGGATGCCCTCTGTTGGCATCTTTCAGAAATATGATTAGCAATGCAAGCTGGCTGCTCCAAATCGATGTGATTTGCTCATTTTTTTATCCTGGGCCATGTGGAACAGCCCTCAGTGCAGGGCCTGATCTGTGAGCACAAAGCAAATGGCAGCCCCTGCCCCAGTGAGCCCACACTTGAGCAATGCCCCCGTGCACAGGAGGGAATATTTGCACAGCCTTTGCAGCACAGCAATGCAAACAGCACGGAGCAGGGGTCCACAGGACTCTTCCTGTGTCTGCTCCTGCTCTGGCTAGGAGCTACGGTGAGAAGCTTACGGCTCGCTTTATCCAGGTGCATGCCCCCCTTCTCGATGGATGCCAAGGCACTGGCTTCATGCTGCCAGGGCAGCAGCTTTCTGCAGGGAGCAGCTCCATCAGCAGCTCCAGGAAGAGCATCCGAGTCACAGACAGGCAAAGGCAGCACGAGAGGAGAGGAAAGCAGTGATGCACAAGCATCAACATCAAGTCTGCAGACCATTGATTGCTCCTCTAAAACTGACCTCTTCAAGAACATACGTAAAATAACAAAATGCATCAATTGCCTTATACAGCTGCTGCCACTACCACCAGGGTTTCTGCCTTAGCACAGGCCAACAGGCTGAGAATCTGCTCTCCTAGGATCAAGCTCTCTCCTGTTCCAGGCAGCCCAGAAGCCAACAGCAGCTTATGCCTCCTGATAGACCTTGTGACCTAAAGAAGAAGAGCACAGCAGATGGGTCCTAGTCAGATACACAGATTGCAGGGAAGGTTGATTGCACTGGGCTAAGCCTTCTCAAGCATCTGGAGATCACTGTGATAGACGTTGAAGGGCACATCTCTCCATGGAAAAAGACCATGGCAAAGTGGTGGTCTAGAGGGCTCAGCTCTGCAGCATTGACCCGCAAGAAAGTTCCCACATGGAGAGCCCCACCAGGAACCACAGATGTGCTGCCCCCCCAACCCATCCCACCACACCTGAGCGGGGCGGGCTGCCAACAGTCCAGAGCATCAGGGAGGTTTGCAGGGACAAGGCAGATCCAAGGCCCATCCAGGAGACCAGTTGGTGAGGCACAGCCCAGAGGAACAGCATAACCACCAAAGGACCAGAGACAGCCCAAGAGAGGTTTAGTAGCCTGGTTTGGGCTTAAATACAGCCCAGTTATGGCTGGGGCAGGCGGGGCTGGTTAGGTCACTAGGGCTCATTAGTGCTCTGCTGGCCCTCACAGCCAGGTGCAGGAGGGGGGGACCTTTCAGGCAGGTCAGGACTAGAAATGACGTCTCCCATTGCTGGGAGAAAAAAGCAAGGTGCATAAGGAGGGTCCCATCTTCAAAACTGCCTTTCATGGCAGCTCAAAGGTGTGATAATACTATTCACCCCATCCTCAAAAGTTGCCTCAATACAGAACAAACGCAACAATTTTTTGTCATTATTTTATTACTAAAATTTTTTTTGTGGTTATTTTATTACTAAAAAAAGCAAAAGCAAACTCTGAACTCACAAGCAATAAATGATGATTATTTCAGTTACAGTCTCTTTTGTACATCTCTCTAAGGAGACTTTATAACAGAGATTATATGGTAAGAGTGGATTTACCCTTGAAGGAGATCTAAGTGCCTTTTTCCTTAACTGGGCAGGAATCTTGTTTTAATGGTAAATAAAAAAACAAGGTGCAGAGAGGGCTTGTCTGTAATTGTGTGGGGAGTCTTATAAATCCTACTTTGGTATATCAGGGATAATCTAAACAGCTGGTAATAAGAAATGTGAATAATCTTAAGTAAACCCTGTGAAGCCAGTGCAAACATTTAAGTTAACTTATTCAAAAGAAGCTGTAGCAAGATCTGCCTTAAGAAAGACACATCAAAGTTCTTACATCTGAATACAATCGCGCTGTCCTGCTCTGTGACCCAAATTTAGTCGGTCTCTCAATTTCAAGAAAACATGTTCTAGCCAATCTGGTGTTTAGCGGAGAAGCTGTCGACATTGTGAGTTACGAGGGCATTTTGGTACCCCCTTAAATCAGCTCAAAAATGCAAATGAAATTTTGTGGTGGTATTTTATGGCTTCATCTCATCTGTGAAAATACAGCTCAGTCGAGACCATGCTGTGGCTGCCCCTTCCCGTACTTCGTCCTGCTAAGCTGCCTGGCTTGCACAACCCAGCCCGCAAGGACCCCTGAGCAAAGGACGGGGGACAAAGACCAAAGACGGGGCTCTTGGCTCTGTGCAGAGTTTTCAGACCCCACCTCATCCCATTGCTTTGTGGAAAGGGTAGATTGACTGCTGTCATCCCTTCACTGGCGCTGGGGGAAGGACCTGGTAATGTCTTCAACTCATGAATATGTAAGCTGCTGAATGCCTATGCAGTACACTTCTAATTGCCTTTGTTCTTGCGGTGGGAAATTTGCAGAGCATCTTATGAGTTTTTCTTTTGTTCACTCAATTTTCTGAGTCATTCTTTTAGTTTCCTCAAGGTTTCACAGTAGCAGAATTCTGTTTCCAGTAAGTCCAAACAACCTTACTTTTATGTTTAAAAGTCTCCCGGCTCTCAAAATAGTCTTCTTAATTTAATTAATTCTTAAAGAATGTCTTTAAACTTGAGCAGTCATTAAAGAAGTTATTGTCCTTTTTTCTTAACAACCTTTAGTGAGGTGCCTCTTGACAGATAACTAATTCCCCAATTAATATAAATATTCTATGCTTCAGCTACTGCTGAAATAGTAACCAACTGCAGCATCATCTGACCTTGCTGTGTTGTACATAAAGCATCTCACTAGTCAAGTAGCAAATGCAAAGGGGAAGTTATTTTGTGAATGTCTGTACACAGCTGCACAATTCTTGCAACTGCACATCTCAAGAGAAGCTTGTCATTGCAAACATTCAAGGAATCAACCAAGCTTTACAGCAACAAGAGGAAACATGAGTTGAACAGGAGCAGCTAACATCTTCCAGAGACTGTTTTCCAGCCCTCTGTTTTTGTCTGAAGTCTTGAAAGTGCTTATAGATAAAATTACTTTCAATAAAATTAATATATCACCCCTTTTGGCTGATTTAAAATACATATTTTTTCCTACATGAAAAAAAAAAAGAAGCCTGATTTTTATCAAATGCCTTATGGATTTCATAATACATTCCTACATTCCTCTTTTTCTTAAATTTCCTGAAAGGTTTATTTTTTTGCAATAAAACTCATGTCTATACTACACTGCTGTCCGCTATTTTTTTTTTTCCCTTTGCTGAAACACTCTTGTTAGCTGTTGTGTGTTGACCAAATGGTTTCTGGCTTTACAATCTGTCACTAGCACTACATCTACAGCTTGCAATTAAGGGCTTTGATTAAATATTTTGCACAAAGCTGCACGTTCTAATAGCCAATCCTTATATATTTCCCAAAACATGGCAAAAAAGATAAGAGTATTGAAAATTAAACCAAGACTGAAGTTATAAAAATGGCCTTTAGAGTCTGGATAAATAAATACGGTGTTTTATAGCTGAGGATATTATCTCTTTTGATACTGTGGCTTGCCCTTGGGTGACAGAAAGTGGAATCTTTCCTGGATTTCTTTAAATGAGACTGAAAGTCTTTTTTGGTAAAGTGTGTATATAACTTGGGCTGATATTCACTGCAAGCACGAGGGATATTTTTTAAATGGTGTGTTTTTTAAGAAAACATATGGTGCTAAAAGCCATTTTTTTCATCGATATGGATATGATACCCTTAATTAATGTAGAGACCACGGTGCTCTTCTCACCCTCTTACTGGGGCTCTGAGTCTTGCTAGAGGCTTCTCCCACCCTGGTTTCCACCATACTCCCCGGCGAGACAGAGGCCTGCGTGATGCTCACTAGCATAGTGGCGTGAGAGGAGAATGTCCCCGCAGTCCATAGAGCTCATTACGAACATCCATGATGGGTTATGTAGCGGAGTGCAGGCAGCTGGGATCAGGATTTAAACATGGAGCAATTTGCCAGTTGACTGGAGATGACCACCAGGAGACCAGAGCTTCTCCAGACGAACGGAGGCACTTGCTGATGTCTCCTGCACAGCCTGCAGCTGACATCTCCAGTTGCCCTGTAGCCTCCTTCTTTGCTGTAGCTCAAGTAGAGCAGATGTCGGCCAAACCAGGCTCCTTCTCCATGCCTTCACCAAAGCACCGGGGTTGGCAGCCATCCAAGGACACAGACAATAGGAGGCTGACTCTCTGCACGCCGCTTTGTGCTCACTTGACATGAATCATTTTCTGCAGGTTGGCTCTCGGAACTAGCACGGGGCTGTCTGGCACAAGGCCTGCCAGCAGACCAAACAGTCCTCTCTCCGCTCCTCTCTTGGGCTTCTGCCCATCTCTGAGTAGCTATTACAGGCTCCTATTTCTCTATCAAACTGTGATTCTGCAAAGGAAAGGAAAGATAATTTCTCTCCCCCCAGAGACTCTCCTAGGAGGGCATCCAGGACTGATCAGCTGTGTGCAGACTGCTTGCAGCTGTAGGCTTCTCGGTTGAGACTTTGGGGATCCATCTGGGGTGGTCCAAAAGGACTTTTCCCCGCTAGCTGCTGTCTTCTCTCTGGTGGAGATGTTGCTCTGGGACTCGCTGCAGGATTGTCGTCTCTTGTGCCCCTTCACTTCCTGACACAGAAAGCATAGGGCAGTCAAGGCTCCTCCTTAAAAGAATCAAAACCAAAACCCCCAAAGAGCAGCAGACGAACCCAAGGGCAAGACTTCTATTTTCTTCGCTCGGAATTCCCCTTCCTCCCCATCCGGTGCTGCTGAGCATGCAGACGAGGCTGCTCCTCTTGCCATCTCCACCCACATCAGGCATTGGACCACGCGCTGGCACCCGACCAACACAGCGCACCGTGGGAGTTTGCTCACGGTGTGCCCTAAATGACAGCTGACAGGCAGAGCCACCGATGTGCCGTCCTGGGGGGTTCCACGTGGCCCCAGCACGCACATCTGGCTGGGCTGGGGGTGCCAGCAGGTGCACAGCTGTGGTGCTGGCAAGGATGGGGCTCGGTTGTCCCACCCCAGCAGAATGCTGTGTGTCACCTCCCAAGTGACCGCAGCTCTGGCACTCCTCCCTCCACACACCTGCATAGGCAGCAGAAGGCATTTGCAAAAGGCAAAATGTTAAATTCAACATTTTCCCAACCTCTCTGCTATGACTTTGCAGTGCAGCAGCAGACGCTGGGGGCCACACAGGGCAGTTTCCATTGATGCAGAGCCCGGATATATCCTGAGTGTGGCTCACTTTATTTACACCCACTCACCAGTCCTCAAATAAATCCAAAGATCTCTTTTTTCCAGGGCTCCGTGAGCTGCCCTTTCCAGGCACTGGTTTTGGCTAACTAAAGCTTTCACTCCAGTCCAAGCTCCAGGCTGAAAGGAAACTGCCATGATTTTCTCCTTCTGAAACTACTTCTACAGGCAAGCCTTGCATTACCCAAACAAATAACCCACTTCTCTTCTAGACTACGTTTTTCCTTGCAACCTGTTTCTTCCAGATCTCATTACTCCTGTTGCTTCCCCCGATCTCTATCCGGTTGTCCAGCCTCTTCCTTCCCGTACGATAACCCCTCTGGCCATGGAGCTCTGGTTCAGCATCACCAGTCCCTAGGATTGTTGCACATCTCCTAGATCGTCTTTTTATACAACCTGGGATGATGTTTGCCTCTTCATACAACCTGGATGATGTTTTCCATTTTTGTAGCAGCTTGATATCACTGGCTCATGTTCACTTTTTGGAACAGAATAAACCGCAGAACTTGTTCTGTTGAACCAAAGCCCAGCTCACCTGCGCAGTCCGTCATCCCTAGGCATATTGCTTTCTGGCTGCCCCAGCTGAATCTCAACCTCTTCTTTTTTTCAGTTCATTTCTCCAGTTTGTCGCAGAGGTGTTTGAAGAAGGGTATCCTTGATAAAGCCATAGCCTTGACACCTTCTAGATACCTGCAAGTAGTATATTTGTATCTTTCTATCAGGATTTTTCAGGGATTGAAGTTAAATTGGTGGGTCTATAGCTCCCCACCTCCGCCCACTTTCCCAATACTTTTTTAGAGTTAGGCAATTTTTGTCCTTTTTCAATCTTCTGGTGCTTCCAGAGATAACCCCTAATCACTCTGAGATTGCCACAACCAGTTCTGCAAGTATCCATGGCTTAAATTCACCAGGTTTGGAATAATCTTCCCAGGAGGGTTTTCCTCCTTGCTTCTGTCAGTCAGCAGCTGGCTTATCACCAGGAACAGAAGGGATTATATCCCTTGTAAGCATTTTATCCGCTTATCTATGGATGTTCATTATCTGTCTATCACTCTCTGAATCCTCCGGAGCCCTTGCCCTGTGTGGCTGTTTCGTAGCACTGAGTTCCACAAGTCAGACCCTTCCACCCAACTGAATTTCAGTGTAATCAGAGCCAGACTCTTCTCACGCTGAAGGATGAGTGGTAATGGTCACAAGTAACAACAAGAGAAATTTCGACTAGATACGAGGAAAAACGTTCATGAGGATGGTTGAAGACAGCCTGGATGAAGCTCCAGCCCTGAGCCACAGCTCAACTGGACCAGCCCTGAGCAGCCTGTCCTGAGTTAGCCCTGCTCTGAGCAGGGCTTGGACCCTCCAGAGGTCCCTTCAGCCTGTGGTTTTGCAATGCAGCATTTCCTCCTGCTGTGGCTGAGGCCCCCACTACATCCGTCCTTTTTGGTGTCTCCCGTTCAAGGGCCACCAAGGGGAGGGTCAGCTTCTCCCATCTCCTCCTGCAGCGGCTGTCACGTGCAGCATCCAGTGCCAGGGTACACTGCCTGTACTGACATGCTTCTCTGTTCAGAAACCCCCAGTCCTCCCAGGAAACCCCAAGACTCACTCTGGCTGCCCAGTGTAGGGATAAGTGGGAAGGCATGGGATGGGCACAAAAATGTCCTACGAGGATACCAAGAGATAAAATCTCATTCTTTAATTTTTCCTCAGCGGTTCCCCAGTGAAGCATAACCAAACCCAACCAGAGTGGAGTATCAGCAAGAAAGCTGTTATTTCCCTGCCGCTGAAAGCAGATTTGTGAAAAACTACATTTAGACAAGAGAGAAAAAATTGGAAGGATAAGCGTTAAATTGTTCTTCCCTGAGACCCGCCTGCTGTCTCTGTGGGACAAGCTGCCCTCTGCTTTCCTGGGTGTTTGTCTGTGTGTCCAGGCTGGCCATAGCTGTCTGGGTTAAAGGCTTTGTGCAGGCAGGAGCATGTCTGTAGCCAGCCCCTTTCCAGCACTCCAGTGGTACACCTACAAAACCATCAGATTTACCCTTCCCTCAGACTTCTTTGTCTTAGAAACAGGTGCCCGTATAGGCTTCATCTTTAAGAACTGAAAAAAAGGACCAGAATAAGGGAGAGGCTCTGGGTAGGTCTCGGCAGAATATGGCTTCTCCAACCTGCAAAGCTGGTTAAAATTTAAATTTCATCCCATTAGGAACCCGAGATGACTGTGAGAGTTCATGACGTCTCGTCCTCCCCAGAGCACTTGCTTGTTGGGTCTCTGGGGACATGTGAGGGACCGAGATTCACATCCCTGCTCTTGACCAAGCATCCGTGCCACACGTGTGGTTTGAGTACCAGGCGCTCAAGTTTCCTGGATAATCTCCTGCTCTCCTGATGTCTCTTTCCCCTTGTAAGATGGTTTAATCGCACATCCCTCTTGGCCCTGCTAAACCATCTTATCAGGGCTGGATGCTCTTCAGGAAGATTTGGCTTCTGAGAAATTGACTTTACCCTGNGTGGGAGAGAAAGTGAGATAGAAAAGAAAAACACATTTCTTTGAAAAACTCCAGTCCGGCTCTCGCTGCTGGAGAGGAGCTCCATCTTACACAATGGAGCCTGCTTTTTCCTCGTGTGAACTGCTTTCAGCTTGCTCAACAATAGGAGATCAAAACCTGAGTAAGAAGTGATTTCTAAGTATCTGAGCATCTTAATGGGAAATTCTCCGGCAATTGCTCAGCTACTTTTATCTGCAATTAGATATTAATATTCCAAACCAGAGTATTTTCCAGGCAAAAAAGTGTAAAATACTACAAGGTCTTGTCATCTAGTTTTGCTATTTTCCCCCAGCCCATGCTGAACATTTTCTTTTTTTCCCCCTTATCAGTATGATCAGGGACCTGATGAGGAACACGAGGGAGAGAAATGCCCAGGAAGGGCTGCAAAGTGAGATAATAAGAGGATCTTTGCACTCCAGCACTACTTGCCTGGCCTCTTATTGACAGAGCCTCCAAGATGCTCAAAGATAGCCTTGCTGCAAGTTGCATTACCTTGAGATTTATTTCAGTGCCACAGAAAAGTGAGGGGGGTGAGGGCAGAGGGAGGGAGGACTAAAAATGTTGCCGTGGGTAGAGTGATTATAACCAGAATTTCTTTTTAATGCAAAAATCTTTAGCCCGACAAAGGATCCATCTCTGAGAGAGGTTTTTCACTATCCGATCCCCCACCCCTTTGCATCAGAGCATTGCAAAATGTACTTGGAGGAGCAGCGAGTTCGTTTTAACCGATAGCATTCAGCGCTTTTTACTGTGCTATTCATCCATATGACAAAGCTGAGAGGGGAGCCCATACTTCTTCCTGACTTTTTATTGCTTTTCAGCCCAGTGGGAACCAGCCGACATGAAAAAAAAAGTGGTTTAACCGCAAAATATGTTTAAGCTGCTTTTTTTCTTTTTTTCTTTTTTTTGGCATGCCAGGGGGAAGGGGGGGGGGGGGGGGTGAACAGTGGTGGCAAAGCAGTCACAAAATAGCAGTCCTAAAAACAAACCAAAAATCAACCAAAATGCTGGCACATGTGAGCCTGATTCTACGCACCGAGGGGGAGGCTTGAAGATGGAGATAGGTGATAGCCTTCAAGTGCTGGGACCCCTGTGTTACGTGGCAAGATATATGAGAGGATCATTTTTGTGTGACTAAACAGAAGCTGCAAGGAGGCTCTGAGAGCCCGTGGGCTGCAGGTGGGACTGTGGGTTCCTGGCGGAGAGTCCATGGACCAGCGCTCGCCCTGGGAAATGACAGCCTGTGCTGGGCTCCTCCACGAGGAGCAGGGGTTTGCCGTCCGGGTGCGCTGAACAGGCTGGTGTTGCAGACTGCGCTCTGCCCACGGCCTTGCTCTCAGAATCTGACTCTTTCTTTTCAAGTCCAGAGCATGGAAGCACGTTTGAAGGTTCAGATGTGTCCGTCTCAGGGTCGTGGATTTGACTGTTTGCTTTTTTGAACTCAGAATAGTGCCTGCTGTAGGTCTCACTAAGGGAGCTGAAGGAGATCCAGGCCATTCCTTACTCTGGGACCAAACTCCCTTGGGAAGCAGAGCCCGCACACCCTGTGAGACTTAGCACTTCTGGAACTTGGTCTTTGTAATTAAACACTTGTGAAATCTTTCTTTATTATTTATTTATTTATTTTATTTTTATTTCTAGGATAAAATATTCTGTGATTTTCTTTGGAAGTGCTTTTTTTAACCAATATTTAAACATTTATTTTTTCTAAATTAGAAAACAAAAAGAACCCTGTGCTTAGCAGAACTATTGCTGAAGTACATCACACCAGAAAGAAGTGAGAAATGTAAGAAATAGAAGTAAAACAGTGTTTACATGATCCCAGATGTTTCTTTTTTCATTATTTATTTGAAACTAACCTTGCTGATTGACCTGAAACACAAACATTTAATTTCTTCTTTGAAAAAATCTTTACATATTATCAAATAAATAAAAAAGATCTCTTCTGATCAGGGAGCACTGCTCTGTGAAGAAAATGGAGGTTTCTGAGCTGTTCCAGTCGGAACGGCACCACAAGATTTTGCAGGACTGCAGTGTTCCTTCTCTGTGCCGTTTTGCCTCTGCTTTCCGCTGCCTTCAAAAACCCAGCTGTAACAGCGAGCGCCAAGCACTGAAATCTGCCCCTGGAAGAGATCACAGAGGCTTCAGAGGCTTTCACAACAAGCAACTGTTCCCAGGTCCAAACAACACAACTCCCCACCAGCTCCACCCTCTGCTAGAGAGTCTTTTAAGAGTTTCTTTTTCTCATAACCTCTTCTGATACAGCGCTTCTCTCCAGCTGAGCCCAGTCTGGCTTCAATCTACCTTGTGCAGGATGAGCACATTAACTCCTTCCCCACCCAGAACCTGGACCGGGCCTCCTGGCGTGCAGGTCAGGGGTTGCTACATGCACGCGGTTGGTGCTGCAGTTGCTTGGGTGGACTCGAGGCACTTTATAATAAAAAGCAACAAAAGATTGTGCTTCTGCCATCTTCAGCTCCTGTAATTTGCAAACTACTATGGGATAGGCTAAAGATGGTAAGAGAAAGGATAGAAATGACTACACATGCAGATGTGGAAAGAAAAAAAAAACACCTAGAAAAAAATCTATTGCTTATAAAATACACCAAAGGCATTATCTGAAAACATTGCTTGATAATTAGCCACACCTATGTGGAGCAAAATGCCTAGAGTCAGGGCAAGGTGACAGCCTCAGCCTCACCTGTTCTGCGCAGTAAACCATCGAGTCTGCCTCTGCCTCAGTGTGCGGGTGTCACAAAGGCTTTGCATTTGTTAACATGGGGAGTGCGAGCAGGGCACTAGAGCACTCTGGTGCTCAGCAAAAGTTAGTTGTCTTCCTCACGGTATTCCTCACTGGCTTGTACAGCCCTTGCGGAAAGTCCTCCTGCTCCAGCTGCACTGATGCCCAAGCTGGGTGGTGTAAAACTAGCTCAGATTGATCCACAACAGCTGTGGTCCTCCCCGTGGACTGCAGCACAGACCACTGCTGGACCAATGCACTGAGCGTGCTTCTCCATGGTCACTCTCCCCTGGCTAGCTGGTTGCTCTTGGCTCCAGAGACTGAATGTCAGCCAGGCAACAATTGCTGCGTGCCTGCTGCTCTGTAAAGGTGTTGCAAATTAATGCAGGAAATGAAGGTCTATCAGCACCACACAGATTCCTCCGTCCTTGGGTGATGAGTGGACAAGAGTGTCATCTGTTGAGTCTGTAGTGAAGAAATGCTCACCCAGTTTAAAGCAAGACCTCCCTATGTTCAAAGAGACCTGTGCAGTGCGTGCTAGCCAGTGAGATGTCAGGTGAGCCTTGGCAGAGAAAATAGATGAATGTCTTTGGCTCAGAATATAGGAGAGGCTGTGTGGGGGAAGAAATGTTCTTGTCCAGCTTGACAGTCCATGAGCCAGCTCTCGCAGAAAGTCTCACTTGCTCGGTTTCTTTTTTGGCAAAGGTCCAAGTGATCGTTCCCCGAAGCTGTCTGCGAAAGTGCTATAGGATTTAATGGGAAGGCAGTTGATGGAGTTTTACAGAAAATTAACAGAGTTTATTGAAATCTCATCTAAAGCCCATAGAGCGCAACAGCAGGGGGTGATTTTCTAACAGTCCCAAGGAGAATTACAGACTCCTCACAAAGGCTTTTGCTCCCAAGACCTCCCATCCTGAGGCCTCTTTTCCCTAAGCCTTCCTCCCCCTGAAGAGACCTCGAAACAAGAGGTCATTTCCCCAAAAGCCATTTCAGTTCAGCTCCCAGTAATGGGACATTGTCTGGCTTTGTTAGATGTGTACAGCTGAAGTGTGACGAGAGATGCTTGTTGTGTGTCACTTGCAAGTTCCTACAGTGGCTTGATACTTTGAGACTTACAGAAAGTTTTCATCCTGATTCAGGAAAACAAAAAATTAATGCTAAGCAGTTTCAGCCAGGAAAGACTTCCAAGTTTTTTTCTTTCTCAAGAACTGGTACTCTGCGTGTGAGTTGATTGGAGTGCCCTTGGGCTGGGGCTCTTGTCCCAGTGTGTGTGACTCACCGGAGGGCTTCAGATATCCTAACTGTGGCTGACCTGCCTTGTAAATCTGTCACCAGAGACTGGAGGCCCTGAAGGTGGCTGCTGAGGAGTTCAGCAGCTTCCATCAAAGAGTGATCTATTTTGGTAAAAAATTTGCAAAATTCCATCAGCATTTTTCAGTGTTTTCCTTTTTCTCCTCAGGGCTCCCCACTGCCTTGTAAAAGCAGCCTGCAGGATGGGCGTCCAGCCTTCCCAGCCGTCCCCGACCCCACCACGAGTCAGGGTTAGGCTGGGGCAGGTCATTTCCTACAACTCCACTTATTTTCCTTGTCAATCTTTAGTAAGTTATATGGTGACTGCTCACTTGAGGAAATGCTATTCTTCCTTCTTATCCTCTTCAGATCACTGAAATGAGAAGTGAGTCCATCTCTTGCTCTCTCCTGGCTGCCTGGCTGCCCAGCCACTCTTCTTCAGCTTTAAACTGTGCGTGGAGCTTCATGATTTTCACCTCCAATTTGCAGGACAGTGATTCTCAAGCCAGGCACAAATACATACCTGCTGGACATTTTTTCTGGAGGTCTTCCCATAAGCATTTCTCCCAGGACTTTGCAGAGACTGATGCCCAACAGTAAATGCTGAAAAATTGCCCTATGTAGTGAAATGAGGTATGAGACAGCAACTGTTGAAAAACATTTGGATACTGCCTTGATGCTACAGACATTTGAATAACCAAAGGGGCTGTTTTGGAAAAGACAGGTTATTTCTGAAAGATAACTTTCTAATGGCACGGTGTCCCTCCAGCCTTGCTGCTGTCTTCCATTAACATCCAGGAGGGTAGGAGAACTCATCCAAGGTCTGCAGCTGAGAGGGAGTTACTGATTTGTTTATTTTTTTGTGGCCATCAAAAAGCATTTGGTTCTTGTTAAACCATTCCTGTGGCAGCCCTGGTGGCGAGGGCGGCTGTGGCCAGTGCCAGTCTGGACAGGACTGCTCTGTTTTCCATTCCAGAATTGCAGGAGCCCATCTACAGATATTACCCTTGATGCATGTGTGGAGGGAAGGGCTACGCTGCTTTTAAGTGATGCTGAGTGACCGGGCCTCTTGCTGACAGCCACAAGCATTGCTCTCTGCCCAACATTGCTAAAAAGCTGGCCACAGTATGAGCAAGATCCTCCTGGGGTAGTTCGTCTCTGGGGTGGGGTGAAAAAATACCACCTTTCGCTCCCCTAGGTTGGAGAACATCAGTAAATGAAGAGTAAATTGTTCAGAGATGATCTATTTTGGCTTGGAAACCTGCTCAGAAACTTTTCCTAATGCCTTTTCCCCAGTGCAGGCAGTGCTGCTCCAGCCTGCTTCCTAATGACCGGCATTAGTTTGCATTAGATGGATTTGTGATGATTTCTTTCTGCCTGGCTGCTAAGCCTGCAAGCAATTCAAATGAAGTTCTGTTCCCCGTGCCCCATCTGGCAATAGCAGATCCCCCATCTACGTGTGCTGCCTTCTCAGCTGCTCTCCCTCTCCTGCATCCTATGGTGGGCTGATCTGTCTGAATTTCACAGGCCCACGGTGCTTTGCAGACACCTGCTGGGGCTCGTCGCATCCCAGCCCTAGCCATTTCCAACGACTTGCTCTTGGATGCGTGATGGGGACTTAGTGGAAGAGGGCAGAGGAGAAGGAAATTGGTATTCAAGTGCTCTGCGCAGCGGCTGCTTTGCGGCAGCGGCAGGAAGCGACGGTGCTGTAGTTCCCCGCTGAAGTGCTACCCGCGGCAGGCGGGCGGTAAGGAAGGCGTGGGCTTGTGCCTGGAGAGCTGGCCCTGAGATGGGAGTTCCAGCCCAAGCCCTGGCCCCCACCGTCTCAGTCCCCCCTGGCACCTCATTGATGTTGTCACCTGGATTGAGACAGAACGGCTCGGTGTGGTGCCTGCTAATTCCTTCTGGGATGCCAACAGCAGAGAGACTACAGCCACGTGGGGTAAACCAAGGCAGTTTATCACATCTGCCAAGCGGTTAACTCACAAGTTAAAAACCTAACTCAGAAAATGCCTTCTCCATTCTGAACACATTTGCTCATAAGGGGCAACATCAGGGTTCATCCTGACCACCCACTGAGGTGTTCTATCACCATCGGGATCTTAAAACATGCCAGATAATGCATATTTTGAATCCTCCTTTCTTTTTCTGGCAGCGGAGGGAAGGCGCGGGGATCTGGGAGACAAATGGCATCGGTCCGGTGTCCTCGGTGCTCCTGTGAAACGTTTGGTTTCCGCACCCTTGAGGTGACTCCCAGTTGCTGTCAGACACATCCGACGGCCGAGGACGGCGTGGAGAGTTGCAAAGAGGTGTCACATCAGAGCAGCAGTGATTCCTCTTTCTTCCCATTCCCTCTCCTCATCCTTGGCACTAGGCTAATGACACCGCCAGGTACTGAGCAATAGAGAATTGAGCCTGTTGTTTTTACAGTGAAAATGACTGAAAAGTGCCTGCTGGGTCACATAAACCTGTCAAAAGAACAGCTGGGGCTTCCTGCGAGAGGGATAATAGTTAAGAAACCTGCAATTCTGAGAAGAGGGGATTATGAATCATCAGCAGTATTTACAGTGCAAGCCCCATTCCCTATTTTTTCCACTTGTTTCTCTCTCTTTTCCAGGGCAATTATTTCAAGGAGCAGAGGGGCAGAGCCCCGCTTGCATCCCATGGCAGGTAAATAAGCCAAGCCCAAAGCGTGGCTCTGATGGAGCTCTCAGACACCTCGCACCCCTGGCCCCGCTGCCCCCCAAAATGAGCAGTGTGGTAGCAAACAGGACGTGCCTGGGGGGGCCCGGGTGTTCCCCCACACTGTGCAATGCAGCTCATGGTCTAGCAATGCGCAGTGATGTGGGTGTGAAGCCAGCGGGACATCTGGGCAGCTGTGCTTGAGCTGTGCGAGTCTGAATGATATTTAAGCTTTATATTAGAGTGTTATTAGACCTCAGATGGTGCAGAGACCTACTGGGGCTGTTGCGTGTGGGGTTAAAGGCTGGCTGAGCATTTGCAGCCGTGCACATGAAGCTCAGAGCAAAGCTCCCTCCTTTGAGGGGCTCACCAGCACCACGTCTCCCTGGGAGGGATGCTTGCGAAGATGAGGATGGGGATGCGTAGCTGCCAAGGGAGAGCAGCAGGTCCCTGCACGAGAGCAGGGGTTGTGATGTGGGGAAGGGAATACGCAGGGAGGGGGAAAAAGCGTGCAGTAGCTTGTGCTGGGCAGGTGCCAAGTGAAAATGTAAGAGCAGATCAAACACAACTGGGTTAATGAGAGTGCCATTCCCTGGGCCTCTCCAAAGTGGGGAGAGCAGGGACAGGCTGGACGGCAGGCACTGAATGATATTCTGTAATTAGCTGGCAAATAGAATATGATATTTAGCGTAATTGCTCGGAAGAACATCTCGCAGCCCCGCTACATGCATTACACGCTGAGTGCTGCATCCCAGCTGCCACAGCAACTTTGCTTCCCTTTGTTTCCCCTTGCCTGTCATTTCTAATCACATCGTTCCCAAATTTGATTGCATCATCTCCGAGCTTTAGTTGCTAGGGTAACACCACAAAGTCATTATATGCTTGAGACAAACACACAGCCCCCTTGGAGGACCAGTCATTGGACCACCCCTGTGTGCCCCCCAGCTCGGATTCCTTTGGCTATCCCTTTTAAACCAGATCTTGCCAAGTAAAACTGGCGAGAGGTGGTCAGTGATTTTCTTGGGAGCAGGAGCAACAAAGGGAACGATCACCTGAACATTAGACAAAAAGACCCTAACAAATGGAGCAACTCAATGTCAGAAGTGGGGCCACCAGCAAAATCATGCTCTTTTTTAAAGCACAGGGCTAGATCGATGACCATTGCACAGACAGCCCAGTCCAGACCTCCCTGTGGCCTTTTCCTTCACACAAACAGACCCTTGGTCTGTGTGGGATTTGTGGAGGCAAGGGCAGTATATGCACGTGAGCAGATGTGTGAGCGACTTAGGTTGGCCCAGCCGACTCCAGGTGTGCATTTGTGATGCTGCCGTGTCTCTGCAGCAAGATGAAGCAGGTGACAGCATAACAAAACTGTCCTGACACAAGTGATGATAGCGGTGAAGACATCACTGAAGAGGTTTCGACAAGGGCTACCAGAGTGTGCAGCCAGTGCTGGTGCAACGTGTGCGTGCTGGTTGGAAGAGCAACCCCCAGCTCCAGCTATCCCCTCTTTTTTGCTATTGATTCCTGGCCTAGGAAGATGCAATTGGGATGTGGACATGGGTGCATACTGCTGGCAGAAGTTTGCTCTTGGAGTGCAGGGAGCCCCGTGGCTCTGACAGAGCTGATTTGGCCCCACGGTAAGTCCTGGGTGCAGCAGGGTTTGCCGTCACTGCCCTGCCCAACAATATTTCAAATACTTTCTCTTCCAGCACAGGCTGCAGTCCTGCTCAGCAGCGTCTCCAGCCCATCAGCCTCCGCCCTGCATCCCTGCCTTCCTCTCCTCCTGCCTGCACCAAGGGCCATCCCTGCGGTGGAGCCGGCTCCTTCCTTTCCCACCCCACCACCTCCTCGTGGGCTGTGGAGCCAGGACCAGGAGCTCCCAGCCCCCAGTGGTGCAAGGCAGGGAGATGAAATATATTGTTTTTCAGGTGGAATAGCTTCCAAAATGGTACATTTGCAGTCAAGGTGCTGTTTGGAATGCATATGAACCACTGCCTGCAGCAATAAGAAACAAAGACATTAAAGTTTAGATAGCAGTGTTTTTACTTTTAACCAAATGAGTCAGTATCCCCTCTAGCTCTGAGCAGGGGAGAGAGAAACTTGGGCACTGCGAGTTCAGAACGCTTTAACCCCATTGGGATCCTGCTGTGGGGAAAGTTCAAGCAGCCTGCTCAGTTTAATTGTGTCTGGAAAAGGTGTTTATACCAAACTTGCTGCTTTGATAGTGCTTTGGTTGGGTGAATTTTTTTATTTGCTTCCCTGGCCTTTTCTTTTTCGTTCTTTTTGTTTGTTTGTTTGTTTGTTTGTTTGTTTGTTTGAAAGAAGAGGTTTCTGGACACTTGCTGCATTTCCCTTCCCTCCCCAGACCCAGAAAGCCTCATACTGCCTTTTCTTCTTCTGCATCCCTGCCTGGGGGAGGCTGAGGGCCAGCCCGTTCCCTCATCTGGAGCCTGGCCTTGGGCAACTGCAGGTTTTCCATCAAGTTCTCCTGCTATGAGACCAGGCTGAGGGAGGGGGTGACCCGGGGAGCCAGCCCGATGTGTGCAGAGGGCACGCGTGTGTGTGTGCACAGGAGCACGCTCCCTGCCCACAACGAGGTGCGGCTGCAGCCCTCCTGCTACGCACGTCCAGCGCCCAGGCACGAGCTACATTTCCACCAGACTTCTCCCTGCTTCTGCACGACAGCCTGGTCTATTCCTCAAGCAGTTTCTCTCTCCATCCCAGCCCGTTTCCAAGGTTCCTATCCCTGTAGCATCTACAAGCTGAAGCATCCAGCTGCTTGAAAGTGCTCTTGCCATCATCTTGGCCTGCTTCTCTGAGAGCACGGCTCCCACCCCGGCAGAAGGCTCAGCACTCCCGCCCCAGACACTTGAGCACAACCTTAATTTGGAGCGAAGGCTTATGTCCTCTTGCTGAATCAGGCAGTGAGGGCTCAGCAACTTGCAGGGAAAAAAGCCTCAAATACATGGAAAATTACAAAATTACATTGCTACCTCTATTTATTGGTTTTCCGTGCCACATGGAAATTTATGTAAATATACAAATGAGAAACAGGCCCTGGAGCTCTGGTGAGTTCGCCAATGTGCCACCAGTGCTTGAAACGTTGGCCATTTTTGATGCTTTAGGAGAACAGAGTGAGAGAAATGAATTGTGGATCCAAGAGTTATCCAGAGACATGGCTTCATTTTTTTTTTCCCAACACAATGCCTACTATTCTCATGAAAAAACATCCCAGAGTCCCCCAGCTGCTCCAGTGAGATTTGGCTGTTCAACCCGATCCCAATCAGGCTCAGAAAACCAATGCCCATCACATGTTTTTGGCTGTGGAGGAGGGTTTTTTTGCAAGCATTTTCTCTTCACCAAAGCATACATAGGAAGGGTGTGGATGTGCAGACAAGCTGTGCATAGGCAGGTGAGCTCTCGCGGCACCCTGAGCAGTGTGTCCGTGCAGGGCATTTACCACAGGGCCACATCACTGCTCCAGCAGCGTAAGGGGACAAAAGCCATCTTGACCAGGTGATGGGGGACTGGGGCTCTCCACTCGCCAGAGTGTAAGGTTTGATCCCACACATGGTCCTCAAACGACACCAGGGCTTTTTGAAAGTGGAGGCGGCAGCTGCAGGCAGAAGGGGAAGCCTGCCAAGCAATATGCGTTGTGGCCATCTCCATCTGTTTGTTAAGTGACGGGGTGATATAGCCTGTTCCTCTTTGGAACGTTTGGGGAAATAGGAAATGTCACTGTGAGCTATGGCCCCATTATCTGGGCTGAGTGGAGATGGACTGGACCAAAGGTTCACATCCAGGGTGTGAACTTTTGTGGGTTCTATACACATACATACGTGTACGTATGTATATCTAAAACACAAGTGTATACGTGTATGTATGTCTAACTTATTTATATCCATTTAGCTGTAAAAAGTGGTCCATTTATAAAATCTCATCTTCCTTTCATTTTCTGTTTTCTTTTTCTAAGATTCAGCAGGTTTTTTTTGTTTGTTTGTTTTGTTTTACTGCATGGGGAAATTTTTTTTTTGCTTGTTTTTCTTTTGTTTGTTTGGTTTTTTTTGGTTTGTTTTTGAATTATTTCTTGGCACAGCTTTGGGAGGAAAGCTGGGATTTGCAGAAGATGGAGAAATCTCAGCAAACTTTTCCTGGAATAAAAAAAAGCAAGCTATTCTGGTGAATTAAAGCTGGGGGAAAAAAAAAAATCCCACCTATGCAATTTTCTTGCTTGTTAATAATTATTGGAAGTCCAAACATTTTTGACATAAACATTACCACTTGTGCTTTGAACATGTATAATGTTTTATATGTGCTAAGTGTTATTATTATTTCAAAAGACTTATGTCTTGAGTAAATATAATTTGGATAATTGCATTCTGTCTACCAAAATCCATCCTGCAGCTTCATTGGAGTGTGGAATCTGCCTTTGCTCCCTGGCCTGCACTGGTTTGCTGTGCTGTGGTGTGTGATTAAACATCTGCTCTCTGCTCCCGGCGGGAGCAAGGATGCATTTCAGTGGAAGGGTCAGAGCTGGTGAGGTAATACCACTCGATAGAGGTGCTCACAGCAGGGAGAGCAAGAGAGGTGAGGCCATGGTTAATGGAGGAGGTGGAAAAGGATTTACTTTTCCATGTGTGCTCACTGCTTTGGAAAGTCAAGCCAATTTTCTGTTGAGCTAGCTAAGAGTCTCAGAAGAAACCCTAGATTTAGTGTGCCCAGCAAACACGGCCTTACACTAGTTGATTGTCCGCTGGGAGGAGATGGGGAAACTTTACGCTGGCGTGCAGATCAGGCTGTGAAGCCGTGTGATGGTGGTGGCTTCCCACGATGTGCTAACGGGTGCCGAGGTTAACCAGGGAACTCGGACGCCTCACGGTGTGTCTCTTCAGGATGCCCATCCCTTCCCATTGAAGTCAGTACTGGGATCGTGGTGCAATGGAGCTGTGTCCAAGGTGGTCGTAGTTTGCTGGCCCAGCTGTTGCAGAGCTCTTGTCCAAGCGTTTCCCGTGTTTGGATGGTGGGCTCTGTAACACCGTACGAGGACAGTAATTCACGGTTATGTCTGCCCCGCAGGTGCACTCAGAGGTGTGCTTCATTCAGGGGGGCACTGGTCGGAAATGAGCACAAGGGCTTGTGGTAGGGGTCCGAAACAGTTTCCCCCCAACCAGGAGGAATGGCAGTGGTAGGTGTAGACCATATCAAGCTCCAGGTCTGAGTCAGCTGAGTCATTTGGTGGAAACAGGGTCCTCAACCTTTAAAAAACGTTGAACTGGGTCTATAGGGCCACTTTTCACCTGCCTTTGCCTTCTAGCTCTGCGGTGGGCACTGTTTCCGACAGGGAAAAAATGATGAGGGGCATGTCTGAAGGATCCCCCGAAGTGCCTGCGAACAGGTGCAGAAGGTATAAAAGCAGACAGAAAAGCTTCCATCAAGAAGATTTCTTTCCCCAGGGTTATTTCACTTGTGGTATGAGTGGAAACAACAAGTTCCCACTTCAGTCAACAGCTCTTGGGAGGGGACTGGTGTTCAGCAAATGCTGAGGCACCTTCAGCTTCTCCAGTGGTTTCAGCAGAAACAATGGATGTTGCTCAACATTGTGCTGCGAACCCTGAACTCACCTAAGCAGGGAGATTAAAGGAAGGAGAACAGCGATGTGTTTGTCCTCTAGCTCTGAGTAGGTTGGGAGCAGGAGCGGGTAGGTGGAAAACGGAATTGGATGTTTGTTTTTCTATTTTTACCAGTCACTTGGGTCCAAAGCTGGAACTGTAAGAGGAGAGACATGATTCTTCTGATAAAAGCATAAGAACTGGCCCTCAAGGACTCTGCAGTGGGGTAGGACTAATATGAGTCATGGTAATGAATAGGGATATTAACATACTTCTGACTAGCATGTGCTAGCATGAATGCAAACTAGAATGAATCTGACAAATCCACGAGCTATCAAGCCTCCTGTGCTCCAATGCATTACTAGTCTGCGTAACTCAGTAGCTCTGATGTGGCGGATTTCTTGTTCATATGCAGAGAGTATGTGCAGAAAGTGCATCCTGCATGCATTGGGCTCACCAGGGAGGAGTTTTTTGCAGAGCTAATTGGCTCGCAGGCAATGGGCATTATTCCAGGTTCCATTGTTTTTTAGCTTGGGGTGACAGGCATTTATAACGGGGCTGTGGGTATGTCAGAGTAACGGCCACACTGTGTTGCACTGGGCATCCGGACAGCACAGATCTGCAAGGGGAGATGTGTCCAGATGCGCAGGACTCACTGTATCTGTGCTGTGGAGCTGATCGGTGCATTTGGACCTCTGTTGTTGTTACTCCAAGTGAGTGACCAGCCAAAAAAACAACCAAAGTCCTCAAATACACCCCAGAAGAAGTTCTCAGGTGGAAGCAGATGACATATCTTACCACTCCCAAACATACAGTAGCCCTAGAATGAACCTGTCTTGGGGTGCAAGTGATCTGGTGCACCACTGTACTGGTGGATGTTGTTGAAAGCCTATGGAACCAGAAATAAATATGGAAATATGGGTAATAGACCCACACAGAAGCGTCCTCTGCTGTGACCTGGCTTCTTAGGCCTTGTTCGGAACATGCCTCTTTTGCAGTTTATGCCTATAAACAAGAATTCATTTTCTCTGCTTTTAACCAAAAACTTAATTTTCTGAAAATGTGCGAAACAAAGCAGAAAATGATGATAGAAAAAAACAAGGGGAAGGGTGGGGAAGCCTACTAGCATGGAAAGAAAACCTCCATTTTCCTATCTGTGTTTTTGCCCTTCTAGTCTTTGGGAGTAACAGTTATACCTGCTAAGTTCAGCATTTTTGGGGACAGGAAATACAAACTCACTATACAAACAGAAACTTGCTATTTTATACCTTACTGCCAGCATGGATCTTAATCAACCGGAAAAACTCAAAATGACAAACAAACAAGAGACAGCTTTGCTATCTGAGGTTCATTAGCTCCTAGCGACCTTTTAAATCTGCAAGAAACCAAAGAGAAATGTTCAGAAAATGGGAGGGCTCTCAAGTCATTTTACCAGTAATTTCCAGCCATTCTGCAGTTCCCCTTTATAATGAATGGCATTTCTTGGTTATTTTCCCAAAGTTTGCACTTATCTGAGCAAACATGGAGTGGAGCTTTGACCCACCATACATAAAGGGTTGGGAGATAGTCTCCCTGGAGGAATAAAGTATGCTTTGTGTCTTGCAAGGTTATTTGAAGCTGACTCTCAAGGGTACCATCGTCCTCATCTGGGAAGCTGGAGATGTGAGCAAAGGGCAGCCTGTTTCATGCCTGGCACAAATGCACACCAGGGAGCCATCAGCACCATGTGCTGCAGAGGGTTAGACGTAGGTTCACGAGGAGGAGCTAACAGCCAGCATGGACCTGGGCTCTGGGATGCATCCAGCAGTGGGAAAGGAAAGATTAAAGCCAAATGTGGATGATGCAGTCTCTGGCACGCAGAGAGCAACCCCTGTGGGAACCAGTGAGCGGAAAGCACTGACTGAGGGGATCAGTTCCTGGATACAGCCAGGCCAGGCAGCAGGTTGCTCCTCCACGGCAGGTCCTCAGGGCCAGCTCCTCAGAGGTGTGGATAGACCTCACTTTTGGTCTACTTGAGGCTACCCCTCTGCACCTCCACCTAGAATTTTCTTTATGGGGGACTTTGCAATGTTGGGCTTTCTTGCTTAACTGGAACAGAGGCAGCGGAGGGACACCTTCATGAAGCAAAACATCTGCCCTCTCATCAGTTCTCTTCAGCTGGAGATCTTGCCACCTTCACCAACTAGAACAATGACAAGAGGAACGTTGCTGGAGTGTAAAGGGCTGTTTTAACTATAAGTAAAATCACCTGAGGCCATCTTGTGTACTCCCAGAAAGTGCTGTTCTGTTGGGATCGTAGATGAAGAACCACTGATTGTAGGTAGAGAAGGGACAGAACAGAAAGAGAACAGAAAGACAGACAAAGCATCAGTGAGAAATGAAACATTCAGAGGAGTCAAAATAAGGGTCCCTAAAGGCAGCTGGGGGAGATGTTTTCTCTGTTTTACTTATGTGTTTTAATGGAAAAAAAAGAAAAAAAATTTTTTTCAAAGCAGAGATATAAGACATCACATATGTATTTACAAGACTGTAGTTCTCCTTGACAACCTCTCTGAACTCTCTCCATTGAAGAAAGATGAAGAACTTCTGAAAAGAAAGAGAAACTAGAAGGTGAGAGGACAGACTAGAGAAGGGAAACTTCCTTTCCTGCTCCCAAAAGAGAGCTTGCAGTGAGACCTGTCCTCTCAGCCTGAACGTAGCCCCTGCTGCCATCACTGGGAGTTACTGGGACCCAGTGGGGCTGGAACCCAGCCTCATCCTGGCATGGAGGTCCACTGACAGCATGGAGGAAGAGGAGCCCAGGGATGCATAGTGATGAAGCTAGAAAAGGTCTACATCACACGGGAGCAGCTGGGAAGGATAATTTGCCATCTGTACTAAGTGGTTTCACCCCAGTGCTGTCGGTCACACCAGAATGCAGAATTGCAAAGAGACCTCATATGTATTGTGGGGAGAGGAGGAAAAGGAGGGGGAGAAACCATCTGTGGAAGGGAAACAGGCCAATATATGGCCTTGGAGAGTCACATCCAGAAGGGTCTGAGCTAGAAAGCACCTGGCATATATCTGGCACCTGTGACACTGTGCAACAGAGATGCTGAAAGCAGCTGTGGGAAGCACATGGCTCAGGCTGTGAAGGGACAGCAGGTACAGGCTGACAGCATCAGGGATTTGGAAAGGAGCAGGAGTGCTGGCGGTGCTCTGCTTCTATAGCTAGGTTGTGGGGGTTCTCAGTGCAGAGCTCTCTGGTGCCCTGCTTTCTGCTGCTACGTGGTGTGGGCTATGACAGCGGAAAGGGGGACAGGAAGGTTTCAGGGGCTAGGAGAAGAGAGTAAAGAGTGTACAGTTTGCAGAAAGGTGTGATGTAGCTGGAAAAGGAAAGGGTGCATAAAAACAGCTCCTGTGTTCCACCACAAAGTGGATCAGACTCCTGCCGTGTTAGATGCTGTCTCAGGTGAATGCTGGATGAGGTCTCAGGGAATGGACTCCATTGCATGTTCATCCGTCACTGACGTTTGTGCAGGCTGTCTTGAATACTCAGTGGATAATTACTTTCAGTTCGGGTAAATCAGACAGGGAGAATAAAGTGGAATCTGCTTTCAGAGTCACTTGTATGTCTTTGTGATGTGATACTCTTCAAAGTTGCCTGTAAATTCATATGGGAAGCCCTAATGGTCTTTAATTTTTAGGTCCACCATTTACTGCCTCTCTTCATTAACCTCCCAGCCTGGATGATCAGTGAGCAGAGGATCTTACAAACAGAAGTTAATGCACTGCAAAGCGTCGGGGGCAGAATTCTTGACAGGACACACCACCTTTTTTCTCCCAGCAATCTGACAGCTCTGCAGTCCTATAACAAACCAGAGGAGAAACTAAGAAATGTTGATAGGCTTCTTCTCTCCTGGACTGTTAATTCAAATCTGGCTCTAGGCCATTAGTGTTTTCACACTATTACCTTCTAATGGCTTCTTGCTCTTGGCTCAGCTCTGACTTGGTAAGTCACAGCTGTGTGCATTGCTAGCTATAGCCTCCCAGTTAGCCTCTTGCTGGGAATCTCAGTCGAAATTATGACTTGTGTCCGTGTTATGAAAATAGCCTGCGTGTAGCAGCTGCTGTCAAATACTGCTCCTTCCAGCACTCACTGAACAGGTGTAATGAGCTGTTCTCCTACCGCCATAGATGGGATCAGCTGGTCCAACAGAAGGTGTACGTGCGGTCCATACCCCCTGGCTGTGCTCTCTGGGTCATGCAGAGTTGTTGGTGAACCTGTGACAGCTTTTGGTAACAAAGCTGTATCTTTTAGCTTGAATGCTGGAGACTTGCAACGCAGAGGTTTGCAATACGCTGGCGTTCCACGCAGAGCTGCAGTTTTATCTCTGGATTTCACAGCCTACTAGATAGGAAGAAGTACCTGGCAGACTTCACTGTGATGTGATGAATGTGGCCAACTGTCCACGTTGTCTGGTCAGATACAGGAGTGTCGTTGACAGAGATGTCACGACAAAGATACATTTCAAAGTTTTTAATCTAGTTCAAACAGGTAAGAATGCAGGGAAATCCCATGGCCTCTTAGAACCAGATGTCAAACTAGGCTGTCCCTTTGGCCTTATGACCCATGTTTCCATGAGGAGATCACGTCAAAGAGCTAAGCAGGGCAGTATGACCCAACCATTTCCAGAAGCAGCTACATGAGAATGGCTAAGCATCAGTGTTGAGGCAGCGTACAGTGGGTTTCAGGTGTAGCTCTAGGACAGGTGGATTAGGACTCAGCCCTGCTCTCTCCTTCCTGTGCTTATTCTGAGGATAACACAGGAGGTTTCAATGTGCAGGCCCAGCTAACTAGCATGAAATTAATTTAAAATTCAAAAACTAAAAAAAAGGAAAAAAAATGTAGCCCCCAAGAGTTCCATGGAAAATCAATTACCCAGCATGTGAAGGTGATGCTGAGAACACTGCTCCACAAAAGGGCAAATTTCCCTGCAATTTTTACCTATTCTTCCCTCAATTTCCCTCCCAACCCTATTCATATTTTAAGAGATGGATGACTTTCTCTAGTTTTAGATATGCTTATTAGAGCTGGAAGGTGGAGACACCAAGAGAGAAAAGCCCATTCAAGACACAATATAAATAAGGTGATATTACTATGTGAATTACTCATTACATTTTGTTTAGAGCCATTGTTGGCTGGAATGGCTCTGAGATTGAATTGTGCTGCAGATTCCTAGCTGATTTTACCCACACTCACTCGTGGTCAGGGACTGAATTAGAACTGGTGAAGAGGAAAGTGTGGATGGAGGAGGGGAGCCAGTTGCAGAAGTGTGGCTCTGTAAATAATTTCCTTCTATGCAGCAGCTTTCATCAGACAGATGAAGAAATCACATTAAAAATTACTCTTTACTCTATTAAGCCAAACTGACTTGATGCATGTGCCTCTAGCTAGTATTCGTGGCTGGCCAGCTTTGGGGAGAGTGAGGTAATCTCACCTTCCCTAATCATATCTTCTCCACTGAAATGATCATTTGTGGTGGAGGAGTTTAATATGTGTTTACAACTAAGAACGGAGAGATGCTGTACAGCTCTTAAAAGCACTGACTCTCCTCTGTTTTCAGTCAATACTGCTCTGAGATGAGTTTGACCCTGAGACTGAGGAGCAAACAGCTCATCAATCTCCTCTGCCCACACTTCCATGCCCTGATGTCCTTCTGGAGCTGCAGTGATGGGCCAAAGGGTAACAGCATCCCCACTGACATCTCACTTGCCTCTGAGTATGCTGCCAGGTCTCTTGGCTTTGCACTTTTGGGATATGATGCTTTCACACCCTCCACCTGCTGCTACCTGGAAGATGTGTGTTGGTGGGAAAGACAGAGCACTTGACACGGTCGCTGTAGGGCATGGGGACACTGGGGCACTGGGGACACTGGGGCACCAGTGACTCTGGGGAATCTAAGGGAGAACAAAGGCATGGTGGTGACGGGAAGAAATAAGGGCTAATATCAGCCTCTGTGGCCTCTCTCCAAGGCAACACCTTCACAGAGGTGAGGGAAAGAAGGGCTGACAGGAATGTTTTTTCATAAGGAGGAGCACAAAGGAGACAACACGTCTTGCTGCAGCTCCTGTGAGGACATACGCTGCTGCCTGAGGGCAGCGAGGGTTCATGTTGGCTTATCAGGAACGGCCTGAAGGGTACAGGGGCCACCTCGCCACGGCAGTCTTGTCTACACAAGGTGGCAATCACTGGCAAGGCATGGTGAGACCCATGGTTGAGGGGTGGGGAAGGGTAGATAACAAAACAAAGCTGCTTCATGTTAACATTTGTGTCCTCTATCTGCCATTCTTTGCTACAGTGCTTGGGCGTTTGCCTCTCTGTTCCCTTTCGCACCAAAGCAATATCCCTTTGCACATCTGCTCCCGGTTCCTCTACCTTAGTCTCGAGACTGGCTGTATGGGTGCATGGCGGCCGCAGGACAGGGTGCTGCTAACCCGGGGCACAGGTTTGCTGCGTGATCTGACTTAGTGTGGCCTTGGAAGAGCTGCCGAAAGGGGAGAGGGAGAATATTTCCTGCCTCTCCTTTCCCTAAACCATCTCTCATCTGAATAAAGTGGGGGAATTAGAAGGGGATTATCTACCAGCAGGAGAGGTGTAATTCATTTCTGCCACTGTCCGCATGTCAGGTTCGATTTTAATTTCAGATAATGTCAAGGCTAGATTAAAGCCATATCATCTAGGTGGGAAGAAAGACCCATCCTTCCCACCCATCTCACTGAGCCACCACAACAGTGACTCCCAAACCTCCCTCCTCTCCTTTTGCACACACTTGGGTCTTGGCACACGACTAAGGCTCCTGCACAGGAGTGTATGACATCTCCCCAGGGTAGGACATCCCCCCAGAGTAGGACAGTAGGACGTCCACCACAGCACAGAACAGCAGAGCCCCGCTGTCCTCCATGGGTCATCCCTGGGATGCCTGCGTGGTGCCAGGGTGCTTTATCTAGGGACAAAGAAGGGGGCCGGGAGGCACAGATATATGGCATCCACGGAAACTCAGGAAATGAGCTTCCTGCACGGGAAAGTGTGTGAAAAGCAGGGAAAGGTGAGGGATGGCTGGGCTGGCCAGTAAAGAAGTAGGTGGAAACGGCATAGGTAGAGGTCCCCTTTGTGCCTGGCTGTCCCTGAGTCCCCTTTCTGGGGCGTCTGCAGAGTAAGAAAGGGTTATTGTCTTGGTGGGTTTATTCCCGGCTCTGCCAGAAACATACAGAAATTAGGAATGTCACTTAGGATAACACCATCAAAAAAAAAAAAAAAGGCCCCTAAATTAGATACCTATATCTGTGCTTGACAGATACAGGATGCAATAGGATGATGCAAGGAGGATGTTTCACCTTTCTTGGAAGTGGGTTCTTTGGTGGTTTAATATTATTCCTCCCTTGGCCTCTCCCTTGTGCATGCTGGGTCAGAGTCAGCTCTGCTGAGCTCCAGGAGCTGGCTCGGACTTTTGCTCCTGCTGGAGGCAGCTCTTTGGGTTTGCAGATTGATGCTTTGGTTTCCTCTCCCATTAAAGTGGTCTACAAAAGTGGAGCCACTTTGCTGGAGTAAAGATGCTCTCGCATGCTTTGAGATCTCTGGATGAGAGGAGTGGAAGTGCCTGGTTATGTCTTCTTTGAGTGAAAGCAGACACAGGTAATTCCTGCTTCTGCTCATCCAACATTTAAAGCAAAGTGCTTCTGACAAACAAGGGGGAAGATGGACTTTATTAAAAATAAACAAATCTCTTGAGATCTGATCAGGCACTGATAACTCCTTCTGGCTTGCACTAGGATTTTGTTCTATTTCTTAGTTATTGCAGACGGTGGCAGTGAAGAAATGCTGCTCTGATATTGATACAATGGGTCTGCCACGGAGCTGTGTGTATGCAGGTGGATGGGTGATTCTGATGTTTATCATGACAATTAATGTGCTAGTGGACTCTTTTCATTACAGCTATATTGAATCAGAGACAGAGTCAAGCCAAGCAATCAGCTGGGTTTTCCCATTGAAAAAAAATATATATATTGGAAATATGATTAAAAATAATAATAAAAATAAAGGGATGAACCTGGTGCTCAGCATGTCTCTTCGTCCCTTTGTTCACTCTCTCCATCCTTCCCAGCTGAAATTCAGCTCTGCTCAGCAGCTATCCCCGGCTGTGCTGTGTGCACCCTCAGGGGCCCCGGCCTGGAGCAGGACACTGCCTAGGGGAGGTGGCCAGGCAGGCTCCTGGCTTTGCCTCCTGCATCAGCCATTTCTCCTCTAAATGCTTCAGGACACGGTACAGAGAGAACTGTTCCTGCCTCCTTGGAGGCGCGGAGTGGCAGAGAGCTGATATCGTAACTCCGTCACCTGGGTTTAACAAAATCCGGTTTTCAGGAACGTAAATTATTTGCATTTTGGTGATTTTACCACGTCTGCCCTGAGTTGTTAACACAGAATACTTTTGTGAAAGAACCATTCTGCTTTGCCAAAGTACCAATGCACACTGTGACTTCCAAGTCATGTTGTGGCAACGCCGGACAACTTCTAGGGAGGAACTCGCATGCCCCAGATGGTTTGAAGAGCCATGACACAAAAATGAGTGCTGTGAATAAGCTCAAATTTATTTCATCCTGATCAGCTGCTATGAGATTTGCTTACCCCATTGCAAGATCGCAAAGAAACCTGGACTCCAGCTCAACCTTTCTCTATGTTCGTCATGCTCAGCCCTTGAGTACCAGCAAAGTCATACCTCTCTGCTCGGCTCTGCCTCCCCTGGCTGCTGCATCCCCAGAGCAATGCTGAGTGTATCGTTGCGGGAGCAAGGAGGTCCAGCCTTCCCTGCAGGCAGAGGATGAGGATTGTTTCTGCAGGAGATAAAGTCTTTGTTCCCAAGCTATGCATACATGTAAGATCTTAGGGATTCCCAGGGTGTGACGTCAGGCAGACCTAAAGCTTGCATTTGGAAGCAGCTGAGGGTGGCTGCTTGGATGCTTCACTATACTGGGGAGAAGCTGGGTCTGCCTCAGGCTGGCACTGCCTACGTTTCTGGGCATGAGTGGGTCCAGACTCACCCTAAATCTCTGCGAGGTCTTGGGCATCATATGTGAACATGGACAGAGCCCTAAGCGCAGATTCCCTTCATGTCCTCCCAACACATGCAGCAAGTGAATGGACACCGCACCACAGCCAGTGCTGTTGGAGTCCATTTGGGGCTCCAGAAACCTGGACACATCGCTTCCAGCCGAGGTCCTGTGGCTTGGGCCTTGGGAATACAGCTGTCAGATGGCACTGATGGGTATTTCAGGAACACCCGGTAATGAGTTGAGTCCTGGTGGAGGGCCTGGGATGCAAAGCTTGGGCAAGGAGAGCCCAATGTGAGCGGAGTTAGTTCAGTGATGAGCAAAAGCTGCCATGGGACAATATCGTATGTCTGATTTTGGTGTTTGCAAAAATCCTAGGTGCACCATAAATCTGGCAGATCTCAGGAGGATGAAACAAAACAAAACAAACTCCCGCTCTGTTTGCATTTAAACCCATTTGAGAGTTGGTCCTCAAACAAAAAATTCTGTCTCATGGGTATGGACAATGGGGGGAAACTGAGGCACAGACAAGGCCCCCCACCCCCC
>VXAL01013768.1:700936-740073 GCA_013399475.1 Chauna torquata
TCCATTATCACCAACTCACACAGCTGTGAGAGCAGCGATACACACAGGAGCTCTGGGAAATGTTCCTATTGATCGGAAATGAATAATTATCACCCGCTCCCTGTTCCAGGGCCTCGCGGTGAGCGGAAGAGCGGAAGCACTAAGCGGGATTAATAACTACTTTTCATTACTTTTAATGCAAACTATTGATTTTAAAGTGTTGTAGGGTATGACAGTTTATTACAATAAGACAATAAAACAGACTATATGAAATAATTGAGAATAATCTCTTCCCTTTTCCTGCACGACGCGAGGACATTATGTTCTGTGCATGTGGAGACATTTATGGCAAACTCTATCCAGCAATGGCAGCTTAAGCACTCTATAAAACAGCACTTTGGAGCTGGAGTATTATAAATAATAGGCAATAAAACTGGTAAATGGGGCTTTAATTTGATTCCATTATGTCACCGAATGACAGGAAGGAGGGGGCAGAGCAGTGAGGGGACGCGGTGCTGTGCCAGGTCTGGGAGCGCCGGGTGCGTGGCAGCGGAGCGGGCTGCGGTGATGCCAGTGGGTCGGGTTGTGCCAAACCCCGGCCCAGGCGTGGGCTCCATCCTGGCAGAGTCCGTGCAGGGCTCCTCGCTGCAGCCAGCACAGGAGGTGACAGCAGGAACACCGCTGTCACAACATTTAAGGTCCCCAAAGGATGCTCAGTACTCATGCCAGGTACTCCCCAAGTGTTTAGGTGCTACCCCAAAACCTCCACGCTGCTGCTTGACCCCAGCTCCTGGAGATCTCTTTTTCCATGCTTTCTGCCCCAAACTGGCCACCATGCAGCAGCGAGACTGGAAGAATCTGCTGTGCATCGTCACCGCTTCCCAGCAGGTACGCCCACGGCACAGGGCGGGTGGCTGGGGGACAGACCCTGCACCGAAGGCTGCGGCTCCCTCCAGGCGCTGAGCAAAAGCCGGTACCAGCCGATGGCTTTGCAGGGCCCAGGGACACGTGAAGCGAGCTGGCTGTCTCAGCCCAGTGGTTTCCACTGCAAAGCTGTTTCTGCTAATTGGGCCCCTCCTCGTCGAGGCTGTGGAGTGAATGCACCGTACGGACCCTGAGCCAGGTGCGAAGGGGCTGAGGAACCCTGGGGACATTCTGGTGCCATGACACGTGGTTTCCTCCAGCCCATCACGTACCTAGCTCTCGTGCTGTCTGCACACCTTCTGCCCGTCCTCAGGCCTTACGCTCTGCCTAAAAACACCTCCCAAGCCCCACCAAAAGGGGCTTGAAGGCTCAGGTAGAGGAAGGCACCGGGGCAGGGGCTGAGTTCAGTCATGGATGGGTCCTTTCCCTTCCTGCAGGTCCTGGTCTTACGGACCCCAGAAGTGCCAGAAGGCCTTGAAGTTCACCCTGTTCCTGTGGATTAACCCTGTGCCTGGAGCATGAAACGAGGCTGGTCAGGACCTCCATGGACCTCCATGGCCCGATGGGATCACACCAAATTGCTGTGCACTGGCCCAGGTAACGTGAAACTGGAAAGGACTGGAGTGGAGCGAAGGGCCAAGACCTTGCAGCCATCGGTGGGGTGGTCATGTCTGGCCCCAAATCACTCGTGTGGACTGGGCGCTGGGAGCTGCATTTTGCTGCCCTTTGGAGCCTCTGTCAGGGCAGCCACCCCTTGAGACGCGCCAGGCACACGCTGCGCAACACAAACAGGACGTCTCCCAGGCCCGTCTGCAGTGCCCCCAGCCCCCTGCGTGCGTTCCTAGTATTTTGCATCAGTATTGTTGCAAAGATTTTTGCAAAGCAAGGAAAAAGTGTGTCAATGGCACTTCTTAACTTTATTTCAGTTCCAAAACCCCAGCTCTTCCCAGATTCTTCTGTAGGGAATCTCAGGGTCTCTGGGGCTTTTCTAGCCTCTTGCCTAAGCATATAATCAGGCAGGCCTGTGTTTTGGAGAGGGGATTACACACACAGTAAAGCAGAGGAGCCCCACTGGAGCTATTCCGATCTATTAGGATCTGCACTCTACCCAAAATAAACAGCACAAGGAAAAACATCGAACTTACTTGTCTGCACGTGCTGTGCCAGCAGGGAGGAGGTTTGAGCTCTGGGTCTTTAACAGGCTCTTCTTTCAGTCCCTGTGTCACGATGTCCCTCACCCATGGCCCTGAAAGCTGAAGAAACTGCAGGAGCGAGCGTCAACCCTGGCAGCAGGTGGCAATGCCCACTGCTTGGTGCTCGCGGCACTAGCTCAGGACAGAGCTCAGTGCTGGAGGAGACGGACTTCTCCTCTACCAGGACAGAAGAAGCTGCTGGCTAGGACCCATTCTGGGAAAGAGATTGCAGGGAGCGAGGGGAGGCTGGAGATGTGAGAGACCTGCAGAAACAGGAGAGGGGCACTGCAACTGCCCCATGCACTGGGCGCAGAGCACAGCTCATCCCGCTGCAGCTCCGGGGCTCGCTGGGGTCTGCGGGAAAGGGGAGCAGGCAGGGGCGGCCGGGAGCAAACAACAGTAAACAACAACCCTGCTTTAGTTTTCATTAGACCCAAGCATCTTAATATTACTAGGAGCAATACATTAGCCTGCTCCATGGGGGTGCTCATGAAAAATAACCATTTGGAGGCATTCAGGCACTGTGAGAGCCAGTGATGAAGAAACACCCCACACAGATCTCCTTCTTTGGCTTATTTCATTTTACTTGTTTTCTTCATGTACCCAAAGAAGAGTTACAGTGGGGATACAGCTTTCTTCACACCCTCGCGATTCTCTAGTAAGTCTACCAGGAAATAAAGTGTGATATACCCTGACCACACAAACCCCTGCACCAGTGCATGCACACCCACGCACTGCAGGCATTCATTTCAGTGCAAGGGTAAGTGGGTTTCATCTCACCATGGGAAGTCTCTATTTAAGCCCAGAAACAGCTTTCCCACCTTTTTGCTAGTGAAGCTCTGAGGGTGCACCCAGAGGAAAATAAGTAGTCATCTGTAGTCATATGGCTAATGAGGGATATTGATTAATGAGGCAGGTGGAGGCAGGGCCAGGCACAGCTGGTACTGGGCAGGAGGGGGCTGAGCACAGACAGAGCAAAGACCTGGAGAGGGGTTCGGTGAGACAGGTGACTGGAAAAAGGGGCAAAGAGAGAGGGGTTAGCAGGAGATACTGCCAGCCTCTCTATGTGAGGAATCAGGCTGTGAAGGCAGTGAGAAGCAGGTGTGAGTATTTTTCTGCCTGCCTTGGGAAGAGTTTGGAGATGGGAAGCTGGGGTGGTGTGGATGAATGGATGTTTCTGCATTTAGTGCCTCTCCCCCTGCGTGCTGCCTCCAGGCCACCCAGGCTGAACGCTCACAGTTTGCACTGAAGTGCTGGAGAACTGAAAGGGCCTGAGGCTGTGCTGGCTGGTCCCTGGCATCTTGCATTTCAAATGCCCTCAAAATGATGGATTTGATGCTTCCTCTTTTATTTATTACATTTAAAGCAGTTTTGCCAGGGGGGTAGCTCAAGAGAAGACACAGCTTATTTTCCTGAGGATCCCAGGGGTTGGGCTCTTTCACAGCTGCATGCAAAACAAAAGACGGGACCCTACCAGCAGCCAAGCATGCAGCAATCTGCTCTCTCTGTGGGCAGAGAGGGGCAGGGGCAAGGAGGAAAGGAGCACGAGGTGGCAGCGAGCAGGGAGTCATTTGCAGAGCTTTCCCCCTGACCGCTGGGCAGTTATTATCAATGCCACGCAGCTGTAAATGTTCTCTCAGTGGCTGGGACCCAGGAGCGGAGAGTGCGGCTCAGCTGAGTGTGTTATTGGATTAGCAGCTGATTAGAGCTGTTAAGAGTCCACTCTTGAATAATCAACATGGTGCTTTTTGGCTGCTGTGTATCAGTGGGAGGGGAAGGAGGCAGAACAGCTAGGCTGGCTGCTCTTGATTCACGACTGAGCCCTGGGCATTGCTGTCAGCAAGCCCTGCTAAGTGGGGAGACATAGTACCCACCTTCCCCAGGTCCAGGCTTTGCAAGGTCTGCACTGATGGGATGTGGGGTTGCAGGGGGACCTCCTCTTTCCTTGGAGTGCATTTCAGACCATAGGGTTTCCTGCCAGAATGGTTAGGATCTGAAGCATCTTGAGCATGTGGGAAGACCACCATGCAGCTTGATGGCGTGCTGATACTTGTGGTGGGCTTGATCTATCATGATCCAGGGTAAGCACGTAGTGCACTGGAGACTGTGGCTATCTGTTTGTGGTGTTGGAGAAGGGAAGTCAAGTGGAGGAGGTCCAGGTCTCTCAGGGAGATAGAAGAGCTGAATCCCTCTTTTGGGCTAACATAATGTGTGGAGAAAGCATGGGCATGTTGGTGTCCTACTGCTTGCAAGAGGGACTCGCTGGGCAGGGTAACAAGGGCAGGGGAACTCTTCTAGTGATGTAAATGTCAGTGAGATCAAAAGCTTAGCAGGAGCTTACATTGATGTGCTTTAGTGGATTCCTATTGAGAAAGGGCAAGACAGAGGCCTGAGGACGAAGCTGAGTTAGCAGAGTTAGGCTGGGAGCCCTTTAAATGAAGAAGATACAACATTCTCTTTCCTTTGCCTCTCCTTTGGACTGAAACCCAGCAGCATTTGGGCGATGGACAGATAAACGACAGTGTGCCTGCTGGCCCTTCTTTCTCTTTTTTTTCCCCCTCATTATAACTTTTCCAGGTTTATGTGGCCTGTTGTTCAGTCACAATTTCCCCTGGAGAAGCTTCCTACGGCCACCTTGCAGTAGGAGTCATCCTGCTCTCCTTAGATGCGTATGTTTGCTTCCTGGAGCTGAGTCCTTCTGGTGCTCTCTGGTCTGGAGAGCACAATTCACCAGCAACTTCATGGACCATGCTTTTCCCTTCAGTCATAGTGCTCTCGTTCCCACAAAAATCAATGACATAGCAACTGTGTGAGCAAGGGGAGAATTTGGTATTACAAGGAATAAGAAATAACAGGCATACCGAGTGTGCCCTGATATTCAAAGGCACTGAGTGATAAGGACCAAGGAGATCCCTTGCTCTCTCTTCTCTCCCTGTGCCTGTCTCCGAGGAGATCAGTATTCTCCTTTCAGAGACCTGTAGGGGTCACAGTTGGATTGCACAACAGGCTGTGATCCTGTCCTGGGGAAAGAAATCAGAACATAAACTGCCCACTTCCTGTGAAACAATCCATCAGAAAGCCAGCAGGAGGCCAAGTGCCCACTGCCCGCAGGCCACTGCCTCAAACCCCACTCAGAAGTGGGCTCCAACCCATCCTCTGCCTCTTTCTGCCCAGATGCTTCCTATGGGATGCATTTCTTAACTTCAATACAGTGAAACCAAACATGTTCCAGGCTGGAAATAGCCAGTCTCAAGTCCATGCAGAGAAGGGTGTGAGGAACAAAGATTTTATCTAGACGGTGCTATAAGGGAGGAGGAGAAGTGATGCATTAGACAATATGATTTATACGTGCACAGTGCAATCAAGGGAAGGGAGAGGGACCTAATTAGTAATTTGGAACCTATCAAAAAGGGCTTGAGCTGAAGATCTCTGTCTGTGTCCAGGTCTCCTGTTCATGAGAATGCACCAATCTTGATGGACCACCAACAAAGGGGTTTTGCTTCCTGTTTGTCTAACCTGATCTTACTCAAACCCAGGTAGTACAAACCTCAGAAACCAAAGTCCAGGTGACAGAGTATGAAGAACTTCAGGATATGGGATTTGGGTCTTGGCAGGCCTCCGGTGAAGTGAAACGGATGGGACAGCTCTCGAAACCCTGACCTGGTTTCCTTTGGGATCACTGCAGCTCACTTGCAGGCTGTGCATGTCCATCTCAGCTTTCAGATCCAGCAGAGCCTCCCGGTAACAGAGAAGTCACATGCAGGACCAAACAGACAGCGCTGTGCTGGGGAGGGGACCCGTGCCTGGATAGGTCCATATGAACCACACGAAAGCAGTTCCCTCAGCAGGGTTTTTCTGCCACAATTGCACCAGTCTGGTCCTTCTTGCTTCCACTGGGCAAGAGAAAGTCTTGTTCAGGTGAGCCTGATCCAGCCTCCATCATGAGGAGCAGCCTAGAAACAACATCACCGATCTTCATTCCCCAAGGTCCCTGTGGACACTCACCCACAGAAACTCTCTGGTTGCTGTCAGAGGTCCCTTCCCATGCCTGCACTGCACCGCAAATCAGGATCTGGCCATGATGCTCACAAGGATGGACCCTTTCCATTATGCGATAATTAAATTGCCTGTAATTATGTTCTTGACAGTGAAATACAGGCAGTAAATGATCCTAAGATTCTTTGCTCCCTCCCTCTTCCCGAGACTCCCCCAGCTGCCCCTCCCCTCTAAATGCTGAATTATTTTACAGTTGATAGTTCCTTAGATTTGCCGACCTTTAAAAGCTGAACACTACATGCCTGTTGAATTTTAATCAATTTATTTTTTTCAACTGGAAATGTCAGACTTCTGTACGGAATTACTTGGTGCCGGCTGATGTGACAAAGACTCAAAGTTCAGCATCTGAAGCCGCGGAGGAGCAGAGAGTTGCGTGCATTAGCACAGATAATTTGCAGGATGTGAAAATGAGAGCAGGAGTGAGGGAGCATATATTTTTCATTAGCTTTGGTTTAGAGGGTTCGGGGACCTGCATTTATTTCATCCAGTGAACTCTGGCCTCATTAAATCCAGACCGTGGTTGGTAATGACTGGAAGTAAGAAGCTGTGGAGGCCACTAAAGGGCAGGAGGTAAAGTGAGTTCTTTGCTGGAGCATGGAGTGAACCTCGGTGTGTGCAGTAGCAACCTCTGCTGTGCCCGCTCCATGGTACTGAGTGTGACAGAGAAGGTGCCAGTTGCCCAAACCATCCACCAGCCTGTGCTGGTCCAGTTCATTAACGCGCATTATATCGCCTGCTTCACACTGGTCCAGAAGACCTTGGGCTGTAACCTGAAGAGCCCAGCAAAACTTTCACTTGCAGTGTAGCCTTTCTGTGCCCAAGTGAGGAGACGATTAAACTTCTCAGTAGTGTTGAGCTTGGCTGGCACTACCTGGAAGGATTAAGCATTCTCCAACTGGAGCAAAGCCCGTCCGCAAAGAGGAGAAGAGGTTTACTTGCAAACATAGCAGCAGGAATCAGTCTGCTGGACTGGAGAGGCCCATAGCAGTGAGCGTACACCAGTGAGGAGACCTGTTATCCTTACTGGGATTTGCTGGCCTTCCCTGTAACTTTGGCATCACATCTGTGAGCAGTAGCTACAGCCAGGGCAATGCTGGGGTGCTCTGCCTCCTTCTGAGCAGGGACTTCCTCTGTTGTCAGTGGCTAGGAAGCTCTACATTAGTCCTGTCCTGCAGGACCCTGCTTCCCTACTATCAGTCATTTCAGGCGTAAGTTACCACCTTCTGGCTTTCCTCTATCAGTGGCCTCTGGTGTTTCCCTGCAGTGCTGTAGTCTGTTCGAATACTGGGCCATGACAGCGTTATAAACAAGTTTCTGTCCTATTAAAATTTAATTCCTTCTTCGGAATAGAGACTTCTCATCACACAGAACTGGATGGATAAATGTTTGCTAAGGTGACAAGGACTGAGTATATTTAATCTTCTTTCCTTCTGTTTAAAACACTGTGCCCATTGTTGCCTCTTGGCACATGTACATTAAAATCAATAATGAACCTTACAAGCAGATCTGTGATAAATACAGTCTATCCTTCTCTGCTGAACTGTAATAAGCGTCTTTTTCAAAACCATGCACACACCTACATGCAGCAAGAATAATGTGGTGACTGTGTGTACATTCAGGGAAAGTTCCAGTGCTTTGGTCTTCCTGGAGACTTAGGAGGTTGAGGTATGCCTCAAATCTAAGTATTCTTCCAGTGGTACAAACTACTTTTAGTAAGAAATATAACTTTCAAAAACTTGCCAATGGAAAGGGACATTCTTTCTCTGTCCTGATCTTAAGCGCTCTCTAAAGCTTTACAGTCCGCTGTCCAGGACTGTGTTCAAGGATCCTTTGGTCTGACACAGCACCACAGACCCTTTATTATGCCCTCATTTCCCTGAAATGGATTTTAACTGGAAAATGTTCATGGGTTGACAGCAATTCTTTCTGGGGCAAATGAGCCAGATTAGATGAATTCCCAACTGGGAGAATTCTAACAGGCAGGGAGATGCAGGACTGAGTCACGGTGGTGAGGTGCACAGGACGGCCACCAAGAGTGCAGATTCTGTGATTTAGACCAGCCTTGGTCTGAAGCAGGCTGAGGCAAAGACTTGAATCTGTGTTTTCCATGTCTTAGGTGGCTGTGCTAATTATCATTATATTGACTCATCTGAGGGAACATTTCTTGTGCTCTTCAGCCCTTAAAATTTTGAAAGTTCATTTTTGCCCTGAGGAGGATGGAAAATTCCTTTGGAATTCTAAGTTTTGCAAGCAAGGGAATCATTCCTGCTATGTAGCTTCTTTCTTTCTTTTTTTTTTTTTTAGTTTGGAAAGGTCCTGCTTCTTAAACCCTTCCATATAAAAAGCCCTCAGAGAAAACAGTGAGCGTATGGAAAGCAGCCCAGCCCAGGCTTACTAACTCTTCATCAGTATTCCCTTTAAAGAAGGCAAATGTTATTATCCTCTTTGCCAAAAGGGAGTGTGAACACATCTGCTCGTCCACCCACCCTCTTGGCACCCCTTCCCGATGCGAACTCCCACAACTCACCCTCTGTCGTGGCTCGACAGCCCGTTACAAATGGCTGTGTTTAAGCAAGGTCCTGCTCTTCATTTACAGCCCTCTCAGTCACTCAGATGGGTTCCTTCCCTGGCCTTTTGCAGCCTCCGTTTGCTTCAGGTTAAGAAAATGTCAAGCTCATTTGGAAGTTCCTTGCCCCTCCTTGCTTTGCTGCAGCCATTAGTGGTCCTCTCCTTGCTGCAGGAAGCTGACATTTACATCACAAGCTAGGGTGGAAATAATAGCAGTTAAGTTGGACTTTGCTAATCACCTGTTATGTCCACCTTTGGAAATGAGCTCAGGTGGCCAGAGCTTATTTTCTTCATTTTCTCTCTCACACTCTCATCTCCCCATCTCCCTGCCTGGTCCTCCACCCTCCCACCCCATCTCCACTTATTTATTGACTGTGGTGGTAAAAGTGTCATTCAACAAAATACAAGTTAAAAAAGAAAATACTAATTTTGGAGACAAGATTGTATTTGTGCGCATTTACTTGTCTTCATACATGACCATCCCTCTCAACTCTTCCCATCCCTCTTGAACCCACTGGGGAAGAAGCCAAGGCCCACTGGCAGAGCTAGCGATGAAGAGGGTCTGAGTATGTAATCAGTCCTGCTCATGCTGGAGATCCTGGGAGACACTGGTCTTCAGGGGTGAGGTAACTTCAGTAAAGAAAGCAGTTCTGCCCATTGCATTTTTCTAGTCCAAACACAGCACTGAACCAGAAAAGGGAGATGGCATTTCCTGCTACTGGTGACTCTCATGCACATGGTGCTGTTTGACAAAGGGATAGATTAGGTGACCTCTGGCAGTCCTGCTCATCCCTAATTTTCTATGATTCTGCAAGGCTGACATTTAAAGACAAGATCAAGTCTGGAAACAGTGGCTTTTGTGAGGCTCTACTAATCACAAGCTTCATTCAGATTTGAAAATGAATTTTGACCAGGGCTATTGATTTCCCTTCTTTCTTTGCTTTTTCAATGTGTATGCATGTATGTGTGTTTGCAATTTTAACCTGAAAGACTGGAAGGCACCGCTCCCTCCTCTTCCTGACTTCTGTGTACCTCCCCTTTGAAGCCCCAGTGAGGGACTTCATTAAAAAAAAGCAAACTGCAGCAGTCAGGAAGTGCAAGGGGAGGAGAAGTAAGAAGAACTGATGAGGACAGCAAGTGTTTGAAAGCTGAAGAAGAAGGGGAGGAGCTGTGGCAGATGTTGCCAGCTGTTGCTCAGTGCGTGGGTGTCATATCAGCCCACCCTGAAGAGCAGAACAAACCCACGAATCAAGTCATTGTGCTATGGCCCTGCTGTTGTCCTTTTCTATTTTAGTTGGTAACTCTCCCTAGCCCTCTTTCTGTCCTGCTCTCATAGTCTTCATTCACCAACATCGCTTCTGGATGCTCCATTCTGCGCTCTAGCCCTCACTGCTGTGTCTGATCACTGTCAGCCAGCTGTTAACAAGAGGAAAAGGGGAGTGGGGGAAAGTGATCTTTATTCATATGATAGAAATCCTCTAAATACATGAAATCAATCCAGCCTGTGTGTTTTGTGTGTAAAAAAAACCTGCTTGCTTCACAGCCTCTCTTTTCCCTTCTTGAAATTTACTTGTTTTCCTGGACTGACACTTTGCTCTGTCATCAGAAAGGGAGTGCTGACGTGTAATCTTCCTCCTCCATGTCACATTGCTCCCTGTGTGGAGTTTTTTCTTGGCATCCAGAAGGTTTTCTCTGAGGTGTCAGGATTTTCTGAAGCTCCCCAGGCAGAAGCAACTTGACCACAACACACTTGCAAATCATGCCAAAAATCACATAAGTGCCTTCCATGCCTTCATTTCCTTTCTCTCCCATTTAACCAAAGAGTATTAGTAATGGCATAAAATGTAATCATTTGTATAGCCAGAAATAAAAAACCAGTTGTCCATCTAACCTTAAATCTACACCTTATTTAAATTCATTATGCCATCTTTATTCTTCTGATCACCTTGTATTTCTCTCCAGGACCTTCGCCTTATTCTGTGTCTAACACATGCCTTTCAAGAGTGGACTAGTGAAACGTAATGTAGGAGACTGTTGTCTGGAGGATAGTCACTTCATTTTGTTCAGAAGGTGATCTTTTCTCTTTTTATCTCTGCTGGTTCCTCTCTGACCCCTCTGCTCCAATCTCTATTCCCACTCCTCCCAAAAGTCAGAAGAAGGAAATGAAAGCTTCTCTGTCCCTGCAGCTACCAAGGTGTGCCCCTCCGACCGCAAGCTCTCCAGCAACCTTTCCACTGCATGCAAATTTTTATAACATATCAATAAAAGGATCTTGAGGCCAAATGGAAATCGAGCAGCTGCCTGAATTGCTTGAGGGCAAAGAAACCCATTCAAAGAGGTTTTATTATTATTATTATTATATTAAACATTCAAATGAATGACCCAATCAATTTCAAGCCTCTTTGTTCTGCGAGCCCTTCCCAGGAATCCTTGTGTGCTCCAGCCACGCGACCAGCAGCTCTGCCCTGGGGAAAGCAGGGTACTGCATGCACTGCTTCTCACCCTTGGGTCCCTCCAGCCCCTCTGGGGTTGTCTTTTTTGGGGGTAGGCCGGGGAAAGGAACAAGTGGGTCACCAGAGGGGGTTTTCCTCAGCCCATGCAAAGCAGAGTGAGCCCATGGAGTATCTGAGTGCTGCTGTGTCTAATATTGGCTTTGCATAATGTGATTAACTGATGGCTTTTCAGAGTGTGTGACTAGCACTGGACTGGACTTTGATGCATTTCCATTTTGAAGGCTCTAACTGGAGACCCTCAGCTTCATTTTAGTGATCGATATTCTGACTAGAGCAAGGGTAAGCCAGCTGCACACCTCTTGCAAAGCCACATGTGCCATGCCTCATCTTTATTCTCCTTCTTAGTTCCTTGACCGTTCACCCCTCCAGCAGCAATCAGTCTCTCTGGCCCCGTCATTATCCCTGCTGTAACGATGAAATAATAGCTTGCTACTTCAAGCTTGCCATCAGGATTGTCCTGAGTGCAGATGGCCTGGTATGCTAACCAGGCAGGGGAAAGTGCCAGGGGATGTATCCACTGGCTGCGAGAGCATCTGCAGTTTCTGTGGTCCCGCTCAAATATCCTTCCTCAATGGCTTTTCTGCACAGACTATGGGGGCAGAGCTGCAGGCAGGCTGGGCTTTGGATGCCATGTGTATCTGCAAGGGTGCAGACCCATTCCTTCTCTCATTAGTGTATGGGAAAATGTCACCCTGAGTGTGTTTATTGAGTTTTTTTGATGGGGTGTTAGATCCTCATTGGGAACGAGTCTCATTTTGATCTCATGCAATGCCCTCGGAAAAAAAATACTTTTCCTCTCTGTGTGTCTCTTTACCTCTTTTATTACTATTTTTGGCTGTCTTCTCATCACTGACTGCAAACTTTCTAACACTGAGGTTGTCTCTTAAAAGTATTTGCGTGGCACTTAGCATGAAGAGACGCCCAGGTCCTACACGAGCAGTGTGAGTGCCTGAATGCAGTAGCTGAAGGAGCCGGGTGTTGCAGACCATCACACGCTGCTCTCCATTCTGAATGAAGCCTTTCTACAGAGTTCAGCATCTGCAGGGACTTCGTTTCCACCTGTTTCCAGGCTCCTAAGAGCTAGCATCCACTGCAAAATTCAGACTAACTTCCCTGCCCATCCGCCTCTTGTTTGTTTGTTGTTTTAATCTTCCTCCCTGGTCTACAGTGTGAAGAGAAAGGGCTGAGTGACAGCTTAACTGTTTCAAATCAATAGAAAGAGCACTTGGAGATTAAAGCAATTTAAACAAGGTGTTTATGTGGTTTGGAGCTAAAACTGCACTTGAAGGAAAAAAGCAAAGGAGATGAAGGAAGTGGGTCAGCCAGGAGACACATGGAAACTGCATGAGCAGAGGTAAGATTACAACAATAGGCTGGGATGGCTTTTTCATCAGAAAGAGATCACTGCTTTCCATAAAGGAGGCCTAATCTCAAAATTGCTTTAGCCTCCGACTGATTGTTCCATCGATTTAAACATGCTGGCCCTGCCCCTCTTTCTATCACGATGCTCTCTAATCTCTCGAGCATCTCTCTCTCTTTCAGTCTCCGATCCCCAGTTGTTGTAATGGGGCTGCAGAGACACCAGCCCTCCCAGTGAAGCACTGCCGTCGCATGAAAGAGGTCCCCTGACTACATTTGGTTTGCTGGGCTGGAGAATAGATGCAAAGCCCCAGCAGTACTGTGACTCCTGCCTGGAGCTGATGAAGTACCTCAGGGGCAACTCTGAAGCCATCACAAAGATCCCATTACATTTTTAATCAATGCAAAGGCCCTATCCCCTTGCTAAATTACTCGATCTCCTCCCCTTCCCAGGCTTTTAGGTAATTGCTGTAGATGAGCACTACAGCATATCAAGGATAGCTGAGCCAGGGCTATTGATCAATCCAAAAGTGCTGTTGGCATGGTTTAAAGGAGCTTTACTAACTTACCCCAGGGGCAGATCAGGTTTTTTAGCCAAATCAAACGAGTTTCATATCATCCTGTTTTACATAGCCCTAATAAGGTGGTAATTCAACCCCTCCTTCCCTAGACATTCACTGTACTATGGCAATAATTTGGCCTGGGACATGCCAGTCTTTCTCCAGTGACCATAGAAAACGTCAAGACAATTGGTTTATACTAAGTGCCTGAGCTCTGGCCAGCTGAAGTTAGCGGGGAGGAACCCCAGTCTGGGTGACTGGGGTATCACCCATGAGGGAGCGCCCTGCACGGAGAATTGGAGAGAGGCAGGTGCATGGGGAAGCTCAGTGTAAAGGACAGGAAAATATGCTTTGTCTGTGACTACCGTATTAAAATCTTCTATAAATACGCAGAGTAGATCAGCAAAGGGCCCTGGCCTCCAATTCAAACACAAAGGTTGTCAGCAGCTAAGAGTCTGTCCTTTTGGGTCCATCACAGAAGACAAGAAGTCCTCAGACCAGCTTTACGACAACCAGACTGCCATAGAGTCATTCCGGATTTCTGTCATTGTCAGGGAGGTAATGTCAGGTCCCAATTCTTCAGCAAGGACTTGAGAGCAGAGTGGGTGGTAAATTACTGTTTACTTTCTGTGTCACCAGAAACATGCAGCGGGATTCTGCCTCTCTGGCTTCACAAGAAGAGCATCAAGTGGAAACACCTGCTCCTTTGGTGGGGGAACCTAGTGTATTTCGAAGGCCATACACAGCATTGATGTACCCTGTTTCTAAGTGTTTATTATTTTCTTGGTGATAAGTGTCCAGCTGACATAGTAACTCACTTGGTGCCACAAGAGCTGTCACAGCTCCATGCAATTACAACGTGCCTCACAAAGGCACGCTCCATCTTCCTGGGCAATGTGGTGCTTGCAGTGATGCTGAGTGCTATTTGGTTCATCAGCTCAATGTCAAGCCTTTCAGCTCTCCTGCTCTGTGCACTGGGAACTGCTCACTCCCACAGCTGGTAGTTCTCCTGGGCCTTCCAGGAAGGACTCAGAGCAGGTGCAGATCCATGTATTTCAGTGCGGGACATAACCCAGGTCACTGGACATGGGTGCAAGAATTCAGGTTTTTCCTACCACAAAGAGATTAGCTTTACTGCTCTGTGAGTCCAGCTGCTGATCTCCACGACAGGGATCATCATAATTACTTTCCATACCATTGTTTCCAATATTTTTTACTGAAACTCCTGCCTGGTGTTTGACCCGTGTCTTTTGAAATGGACAGCTTGCTCTGTGGGGAGGGCCTGGTGGCCTGTGTGTGAAGGGGCATGACTTTTGGTGGTGGTTAATTATAAGGAGCTTTGTTTAACAGGGAGGCTAGAGAGCTGAGTGGGGTGTTGGCTGCCATGTACAGTCCAGACATACCCAGGCACTGACAGGGATTCACAAGCTGTGAAACAGCCTTAGCACGGCTTGTCACCGGTGGATGGTCTCCAGCTGAAGCAGTGCCAGCTTGGGCTCCTGCCATCAGGGTCCAGTCCTGCAGTTCCTGCGTGCTACGCAGATGGGGTTTAGCTGGGGGGCTCCGGGGTGCACACACATACAGCTTGTGGGTTTACAACACTGGATCAACCTGACAAGGGGACGCTGTGACTGCAGATCTGCTCATCTGCAGTGGCAGGCACTGAGAGCTGGGAGGAAGCACTATCCAAATCCACCTAGGAGAGCACAAGATATGCTCCTGAAAATCTGGCTTTGACCCGAACACCCTGCTTTTCATTTTCTGGCAGGTGTCAGCTATGTGGGTTGCTCAGGGGAGCTTTGCAGGGAGACAGTGAACACTTGGGATTGATTCAGTATTATTAAAAGCTTCTGCAAATCCACCGGCCTCCCATGGGCTACTCCCTCCGTAAGGGGCTGGGAAACTTGCTGGAAATGGGGAGAGAAAAGCGTCATGTTTTTAGCTTTCATTCCTCCCCTCCCCTCTGTGTGTGCATTGTAAATCCTGGGTCCATTCCATCCCTCCCTGCCCACCTCAGAGCTCATGCACATACATTATCCGCCAGCTGACAGATTCAGCAGTGACGGATTAGCTGAGCTGGAGAAAGGCCATTTGGACCCTGGGAAGCTGGCGAGGCAGGCGGAAGAGTCCAACGGCCGGCAGCAGGAGTGCACGGAGTGGAGAGCTGTGTTTTCTTCTTGTAGTCTGAGAGGAGACAGAAAGTACAGGGAAGCAGGAACGAGCCGTTTTGCTCCAGGTCCTGAGCTGGCTCCTCCTGCCTAAGCTTTTTTGGGTGGCTTGAAGGCTAAACTCTCACCTATGCCCGGAAAATGCTCTCCAGCACATTTTCACTACTTAGAATCCACTGGTGTTTCCCAATGCATACAGGCAGTAGTGTGGAACAACAAGCTGGCAGCCATGCAGGGGAGGCAAAAGCTCACCCACTGCTCTATGGCAGTACTGAGAGCCCTTTTCCTCACATCCAGCATGCTGGGAAAGGCTGTTGCATGGAGAAGAGGAAGCTGTAGGGAGATGCAAGCGTGACTGCACAAGTTGGGTGCAATGTTATGAGATGCATGACAGCAGAGCAAGGTCAGCTCTGTCACCTCCTCGTGCAGTATCGGTGGATGTGTTTGCATTGCCAACCACTGCTTGGTGCCAGTTTGCACCAGCTGAGCACTTGAGCCATGAGTTCTGTGTTCTGATGGCATACAAAATGCTTTGCATTTCACTGTCTTCAGCTTGTAAAAAGAAAAAGGATTGTATTGGAGCTGTAGGAAGGATGTCTGCATCAAACATGCTGAATAAATACTGTGCCTTATTTATTAGGCTTTAATTCTCCACCAGATTAGAACCTGACTAAAACATGAGTCTATTCCCCCATTCCTCACACCACACAGAAAACAATGCCAATTTAAATCCAGATTAATTCCATTTCTGAAGGTAAAGGCAGGTGGAAAAGGCACTGAGTACCCATGTGTGGCTAGTCCTTAGGAATGTGACAAACCCAGCTGTCTCCCTTTGGCTGCTGGGGAGGAAGGTGTAGCGTGGCACCTGAGGGCGCGGAGGAGCCATGAACTAGGGGAGGTGGAGATACATCACCCAAGAAAGTGTCCCATAGGCTCAGTGCGCTTGCCACTTCCATGACATCCCTCCGGGACCCACGAGGCCCTGATAGTTTTCCTCACCTAAATATGAAGAGCTGTTAGTGTTGAGAGTAGGGGCATGGCATTGGGTACAGTCTTTGATGTCAACTGCAAAACAGCCTCTACAGGAAGAGGAAATATCAGCTGCAGAGCACTAAGTGCCACCAAAACTGCATTCCCTTCCTTCCTGTGTGCTCCTGGAGAGATCCACCAGAGATGAAGGGGATCTGCTCGTGGGGAACACTGTGTCTGCTGCATTTCAGGGTGCAGGCAGAATGTGTTCCCTTAAAGTAATAAGCAAGTGGCTCTCAGATCCTGCAAGGAAACCTAGTTGTTCAGTAAACTGAATGAGACCGTGTTCATTGATGTGCCTCTCTGCACCAGTGAACCCCTGCATACATTATGATGGCTGCTAGCAGGCAATTCCAAGGGTGATAGCACTAACCCAGTCTAATATAACTCCCCAGCAGCGTGACAGGTGATGGGAGAAGATGGGGAAATTTCTTTCCTAAGGCTGTTCTTTCTCTGCATTCTGAAGTTTGAGATTTCCATTCGCCCATCCGCAGGTATAATGACATGCTCTTAATGGCTGTAAAATTACTGAGCTCTTTTTTAACTCCAGCTACAGCATATCACTCCCTGACCTCCTGCAGTAGTGAATTACACGAACTGACTACACAGGACATCAGGCGTGTTTTTTTTTTCTTTTAACCTGTATTACATTTACCTAACCATTAATCTAATGGAATAACACCATAGTTTTCATATTATAGGATAAGGCAAGAAGAGCAAGAAATTGCTTTTCACTGTACCTCTTATAATTCTAAAATACTCCTGCCATTAACATTCCTCCCCAGGCTAAGTATCCTCTGAGAATTCTGGCCACATGGGGTAGCCATAGACAAACCCCACTTAGGCCTTCAATAGCCTTTGTTTCCCTTCAATTTTTCAATCTCAATTAAACGTTGACATATTCCCCACTGTGAAATGATCCAGAACATACAGTGATACAGTCTAAGTATATCCAGGCTAAATTGGGCTAGATCTTTTCCTCAACAGCTGGGAGACATGGGCAGTGGCTCTTCACCTAATGCAAATAATTCAAATCCCAGTTACCACAGCTCAAACTTCTTTCTCTTCCCTGACGTGGTAGTGTTGTACTGTGACTATCCATTCAATATGCCATACCTGTAGAAAAGAAAATTCCTTTGCTGTCATAATATTGATGAACTAATGTGGTCCAATCAATAAAGGTTTTCTTTGGACAAATACATTGCTAGACTACCTTCACAAGTCAAGAGCCCAGGTACCACCCTGGATGCTTCACCACTCCAGAGTATCAAAACCAGAACTCCCAACAGGTTTCAGCAAGCAAAAAAATGACCCCACCCCATCCTTTTGTTGGAAAGACTGTTGGAAAGACCATTCCTGATGTAATACTAACGAAATCTGATGTTTCCATTTGTTCATCATCACATTCCTAGGATGATGCAATCTTTGCTGACCCCAGCCTCTCATATCCTGGCTCTTGGTCTTTTACCTCTGGCCACTGCTCTGCCTCAGATCAGCAAGCACCACCCTTCAACACAATCAGATCTCAGAAAATCATTTGTGAATCACGAAAGTCCAGAACAGTTGCTACAACAATACTACCCTTTGACTATAGAGACTCTCAGAGTGATCTTGAAAGGTAGGAGAGCATCATTAGCTATGTTTCACAGATGGCAAGCACAGGGAAGGGAAGTGATTTATTTGAAGTTGTACCTCAAGGCAGAGGTAGAGGCAGGAAAGGATCCCAGGAGTCCTAACTTCCAGTTCCATTACGGAGCGTAAGTGGAAACCAACTGAGTGCTTGCAAGCCTCTCCAGGTACAAGAAACACCAAGACTGCTCCAGCAGACCTGGCTGGCCGCCGGCTGGAGAATGAGAGCACATATGGGGTCCAGCTGAAATAAATGAAATCCTCTCACGAGAGTTTCAGACTTAATTGGCTGTTTTATGACCAAGTAAGCTAGTAAAAATCTCTGGCCACATCCCTTTCCTGCAGCTGAGCAGGCTATGAAGTCCAAACCAAGTCCCATAAACACCGTTTGTGCCTCCAGAAACCCTCCTTCTTGTTTGTGCTTAGCAAAACCTGTCCCTTCTAGCCTTTCCGCTTTTTGCTGTGAACTCAGCTTAGCGTCATTGGCAAGGGAGACCATGAAGACGAGATTTGTTGGGGCTGCAGGCCTTCTGTGAAGGTGAATGCAAACATGTTTTCTCAACACTCCCCCAGCATACACCTGCCACCTCTGTACAGTCAGCTCCAGCACCAAAAATGAGGCTCTCTAGATACTTACACACAAGGCAGGCTTTGAGAAGCACTATTGAGAAACCTGCTGTCCCCTAGCTGTTGTGACCATGAACATTACACATGCCTACAGCTTCCTTCTTTTTGCCCATATCTCCCATTTGCTTTTCCATACCAGCATTACTGCCTTTTTTTTTTTTTCTAATTGATTTCCTGTTTCTCTTTCAGTCTCCCTTTTTCTCACTCTCTATCACACTTTTCCCTCCTCTCTTGGGCTAAGCCGTAACACCACTTTGCCTAGGCAGTTCGGCAAGCTGCACAGATGGAATAAGCTGGAGTCAAGGAATCTGAGCTGTTTTTAAGTATTGGTGTAATTATAGCCCTTGGGGACTTTGGTTGGGGTTAGAGTCAGGGTCCATCTCTGAGAAGAGCAGCTGCTCCACTTCAGGGAGAAGACAGAAGTACCAGGGTGAATGTCTGACATGGGTGATGATATAGTGAGGATAAGATACGGAAAAATAGCAAGCAGGACACGGAACATCTCCCTGGAGCCAGTTGCTCCCACAAATATTTGTCAACCCTTGCATAATGCGGAGCCCAGTGTCCTATATTTGCAAAAGCTGGTGGTAAAAGTGACAAGAAAGTTCTGGGCATTTCAGAGGAGTCACAAGCCTTCATGATAAGAGACATACAGAGAGGTAAGAGAATGCATGCACAGCAGAGAGCTGTGTAACACAAGAAGGCACTACAAAACCGACTAGAAGAAAGCAGATATCCAACATGCAACCCCTTGGGGATCAGTCCACGCTTCTAGCATAATGATCACTCAAAGCCAGTGCTCTCATCGCTAGCCTGGAAGATAACCTCTTGCTATCCTCCCTTCTAGCATGTCTTAGCTAAAGGCAAGATGTAACCCTTGTAGTGCAGACACATTGTGCTTATACTGTCCAGTGCTTGGCAAGCAGATGCCATGATGCAGCTTCTAGTATAAAAATCTTACTGAAGACAGACCTCCAACCGGCAATGAAGAGACATCTTTCTTCTTTTTCCTTTCACCATTTTCAGGGCTGCAAGTAGCAAATCAAACCTTTTCCTAAGTGTGGAAGTGCAGCCTGCAGAGTTTGGTGATGGAGAGGGCAGAACAGGGCCCTGCTCCCGCAGTGTGTTTCTAGCAGTTTGTTTCTGGTTTGTTGCTCTAAAAATGCCTTGAGCATTTTGTTCTTACATTGTTGCTGAAGGTGGCAGACAAGCCAGTGCTGTTATTCTACCAAGGGAGAGGAATAGAAATAAAAATAATAACCATGTGCCTTTACTGTGGTTTGGAGCCATGGGAGGGAGTACAGATTAAAGGGGGAGCCGGTACCTGGTCTGCTGCCACCCCATCCGAATTCAGAGGACTTTGTAACATTTTAAATACCAAATACAGCTTCAAGGAGTCTGATGAAGCCTGATACTTTCCCTGTCAAACACCCAAGATAATACGAGACGAAGTCCTCCCCCTGCACAGGTCTGGGTTATATTTTGGAAATAGGTAATCAGCTGGTGTTTCTCATCTTTTCAAGGTCCCTAACCCAAACACTTTAGCACCTCTGGATATCGTACACAGATTTTGCTTCGTCTGGCAGCACAGACACCTACAGCAGAGTGACTGTTTTGACTTCTGTAGACATTGGAGAGAAACAGATACCTCTGGAGTGCAATCCATCCTGTGCTGAAGTCTAACAAAACAGGTGAAATGAATCATGCCCTTGATGCTCCTCTTTCCTTCTTGGACTGGAAAGGCAGCCTAGTGTGATGAAGCCAGACAAACAGCACTACGGATGTCCAGAAGGAAGAGAGGAGGCTCTCCAGGCATCTCAAGGGAGACATCCCAAAACAAAGGTGACCAAAGAAGGCTTATTTGGGAATCTTCACCCATATTTGTACAGATAGTCCAGGCCATTCCGCAGTTCTTTAGCTAGTAAACCACACTCGGAGTGCAGGCTCCCAGCACATCACCCTTTCCACGGGGAGGGGCCATGCCTCGAGTGGTGCCACGGTTGGCCTGGGCTCCAGGTCTTCTCCACCACAGCCCCGCAGCGACCTTAACAGGAACACTTGGCTGCTCTTCTGCTGGCCTCTTGAGGGAGCCAGAGCAGCATGAGGACGTGGCACCGTGTGCCAGGGGAGCCTACCTGCCAGGGAAGGGGCGTGAGCATCTGTGCAGCTCACTGTAATTTCTCTAATGGCTTTCTTTGGCTTGATAGATATTGAAGGAAGCTTGTTGCCAGGGCAATTTCCATGGAGAGATAATAAGAGATCATTTTCAAGTGAGCAAAACTTTAATGGCACATTCTGGTAATGAGGCAGCAAGGAGAGTAATGACCGGAGACCTCAGAGTGCGAGCACATCATAAGAGAGGGGGGAGGACTCGTAGTTCACTGCTCGAGGCAGACATTTGAGGCCTGATCTTTGTCCCCTTGAAGTCAGATGAGTTTTGCTGCTAGCTACTGGGAGAACAAGATTAAGAAGTACGTGCTGGTGGTGGGGTTGGGCAGCTCCACAGAGACGCCCCAGTGAATTCAGTGGGGAAGCAGGAAAGACCCTGGTAAGGCTCAGGCACCGAACACCCCGGCCTCCTCCTTCTGCAGGAGGTATGCTAGAAACAAAGGCAGAGGGAGAGCTGGATACTCCCATGCACAATCCTGTGCTTTCCCTCTGAAACCAACAGGAAATATTTTAACTTGTGTGTTAAGAGGCTGCATTCCTAGATGAGAGGAAAAGCTGCATAACAGAGGGTGAAGGTCGCATCTGCTTTAAGCTCTGGGCATCTCCAGAAACCTGTAGGAAGCAGGTGTGAAATTCAGGGAGGGCAGTAGTGCTGGAGGGTTGGTGGGCAGCAATCAAGGGTCCATGGGTAGGGAAAGCTGATGAGAAAAGAGAGCCTAAGAAAAGCACACATCCTCTTCAGCTTTTATATCCAAGGAGGAACTCAACCTATTACTGTAGCCAATTGCAGGAGTGTAAATACATAACCCAGCAGCCAGCACAAGCATAAAAGCCAGTGCTGAATTAGGAGAGCAAACTGCCCATGGTAGACCAGTGCAAAGTCAGCAAGTGCAAAAGACAGCGGAGAATCAGTGTGGAGCCAAAGGTATCTAAGGTCCAGGATTTTGTTTTTTCCCAGTCAGTTCTGAATCTCAGACAAACCTAGGAAGATTTGCCCAGGAAGTGACATGCAAAAGAGTGTGGATGTCCTGCCTCCACCTGAAGGCATGGAAGTGTTTCATCTCTCTCAGTTCCTTGAATTCATCTCTGCAACCTGCTTTTGGCCTTGCTCTTAAGGAGGTCCCTCAATCAGCTACTTCCTAAGGGTAGCCAGAGCCAGTTGTTGTTTACCTCCCCTCAAAAGTAGGAAGGTGAAGGGTCTGCTTTCCTCCAGCCTCGTTAACAGTTGTTTCATTAATCACAGCTTTCTCTTCAAAACCAGAGACAATCTGTCCAATTAACATTAAAGCTCTGGCAGTTGCTTGCGACATGGGGAACTTTGCAAGCAGCACTTTGACAACCATCGCTAATAAGTCTAAAATTTCAAAAGCTGCTCACAAACAAAACAGCCCGGTTGCACCTCATTAATACCCTGTGCTGTCTGTTTTCATGAGCAGTAGAGCCAGCCCCCTCTCTTTTTGCTTTTATGCTGGATCTCAGAGGAGCCCAGGTCCCAAAATGCTTCTCCCACGGACCTCCGTCCATCACACCCCAGCACTCTCCTGGGTTACCTAGGCAAATCCTTTCTCCTGCAATGTATCCCAACCAGGCTTTAACACTGGACCACACCTGAAACAACTGAGCTCCTATAACATGGAACTGTAGGTCAGAAAGAATCAGCACATTGAAGTATATGTCCCGCAGAAAAGATGATTAATAAGAGCTTGTAGGAGTCATGCCATATGCGCAGAGAACAGTAGAAGTAGTAAGTTGTGGAGAAAAAGTTATCCAGATAAGTACTGGTCCCTTAGTCTAACTTTGACTCAAGATTTCAAAATGAATTTTGAAGGAAAGAACAATTAAATACTCAGAGATAAAGAGGAAATGAGATAAGATGCAACATGGGTTTATGAAATGTAGATTGTGTCAGACGAAAATGATAGCTTTGTTTTGATAAGATACTTGATTTTCTAGACAAAGGAAATGTTGCTGATCTCCTTTATCTAGACTTCAGTAAGGCATCTGATAGGTGCCATGAGAGAAATTATTAGTGAAGCTGGAGGAAATGAGGATTAGTAAACTGTAAGGTGAGGTGCAACTCTCTGGAGGGAATTTACTGGAAGAGTTTCTCACAGAACACTTTTGGAACTGATCTTCTTTTCTTCTTGTGTATGATCTTGGCAGTGAAAGCAGAATCCTGAAGCTGAAATCCCCCAGTGACACAGAACTGGAAGTATTGTTGATGCAGAGGAAAATGAGAATGCCAGTCTAAAAGAACTAAATGACCTTGACAATAAGAATAATAGAAATGAGATGGAAAACAAAAAGTTTGGGATGACAGGTCACGAATCTGAGGACTTGCAATAGCCTCAGATATACACACGAGATGGTGAGCTGCAAATGATCAAGGAGATCTGTGTGGTCGCTTAGAGTGGCAGTCACTTAAAGTGACTGCAGACTAACTGAGATGTCAGCCACAGAAAGGCAAATGATATTCTTGGATGGATGTATCAGAAGGGGTATTTCAGCAAATAGAGGTAAAAAAAAATGGTGTCACTGACTGTGGGTCTTACTTTTTAAGATCAAGATAAACTTAACCTTGCAGGAATGCAGAGGAAGGCTGGAAGATGATCTACAAGATGTAAAGCAGATCACAGAGAGCAGAGCAGAAGAGTCAGGAAGAGCACGTTTAATTTGATAAAGCGCAGGTTGATATGGCTGAAGCTCCAGAGAAGCTGAAGCTCCAGAGAAGTAAAAGAGCTCTGCGAGCTGATGGGATACTGGTCCTGAAGTACCTACAGCAGGAGCATGGTCACACAAGAACTAGGTAAAAAGGGTTCCCTGCCTGCAGGTGGAAGCTACAGGGACACAAGTGAAAGTTTTGAGGTCTGAGCTTTTCCTTTCACACCTGCAATGACAAGGACTGACCTTGCTAACCCCGGAAGTCCCTGATTCATGTGCTCCTGGGCAGGGCACTTCTCCCTTGATTCCTTCCTAGTATTCTGGCCAGCTTTCTCATTCCTGATGCCTCTGAAAATCCCTTCAGGCTCCTGCCAGAAAGCCAGTACATCAATGTGGGAGACTGAAGTTATGATTGCAGCACATGTAGGAACATCTCAGCTCTAATGTAGCCAGGACAGGTAACAAAATCAGGGAAAACGGATCAGAAGAGTTAACATGGTATAAGAACCTGAGCTATCTGACTGGGCTCCTGGTGATCTGCTTGCTATCTTGCACTATCATACTTTTACTCCCCTGGGTTAGCATTTCTTTCTTCCTAACTTGCATCAACATACAAGACAAACGCATCTCCATTTTGCTGTCTAAAGATGCCTGAAGATGTTAAGCTGCCATTTGGAATCAGGTTTGCTGATAGAATTTGTGCAGAGCATGTTTCCCCCTCCTGTCTGTTGCTCCTGCATTAGAGTCATTTTAACCAGCATTTGCTTTTTTTCTTTTGCTTTATATTTGCCTCATTTTCAGGCCTTTTGTGAAATGAGGACAAGTACTTCCTGATGAACCAACTATGGATTTGAGGACCTTGCTAGGAAGGCTGTTTACTAGGTGGGTATGAACTGGGCTTAAATTTAAAGGAACTGTTAATGCCTTGTCTGGCACAGGGCTATCACACGTGTCACAGCTTTGATTATTGCTGCCTGCCATGCTGGGAGGTCAATGTGAGACGAATGAAGATTGGGAAACAGTCAGATTTGAGCAATCAAGGTCATATACCGGGGTGGGAGGGAGAGAAGGGAAGTCTTTGGTGATCCCGCAGGTTTTCTTCTCAGCTTCGGACCAGCAGCACGCATGTTATAATTACATGTAGATGCTCACATGGTGGGAAGAGAGCTGTTTAAAGAAATTTTTGTGAAGTTTTGTCCCCTTATTATTACATTATTATTACATTAGTATTTGCCAGACTTTGGGGAATCTGTGGGGCCCTAGGGAAGGAAGAAGCAGGAGCTGTGTATTAGGGGTTGTCAGTGACTTGTTGTCTCTTAAAAAATGCCAACACACCAACCTGCAATGGAGTGGGTGACTGCATCGTGCCGTGGACATGGGCTCTACCTGTCTGTCTGCCCCATTGCTATAATATGCATGCTGGAGCGGCTTGTGCTTTTAAAGTACATGATCCCCAGTGTGTTAGGAACTCTGCTAAATTGTAAATGTCATTGTTATTTTCCCTATCTGCAGCTACTGGCTTTTCAGACCCAAGTTCTTTTCACACACAGCACAGAAAAGAGGTAGGTGGGCCGAAGGGGTGATAGTTTAGCCTCAGAGGGGATGGAGACCAGCAGGTAGGGCAGCAAGTGACACCTACGTTCCTGTGCTACCTGCTCATGCCTGAGCACTTGCCCCGACTGGTGATGCTTCTGTGTCCATGGAGTGGCTCACACACTCTCCTCAGTAAGAAATGCCATAATCCCTGTTTGTCAGAGCAGGAAATCGGGGCACAGGGAGTGAAAGCAACTGGCCCAAAGTCAAGGTCTACAGCTGTGAAAAGTATTTAGGAGTTTTTAGCATTTGGTGCTTTATTCCACTTGACATGAGATTCAGGTTATCCAGCCTGTGTGTGTGAATGATAGGAGCATCCTTTCCCTGCCCTGACCAAGGAGTCTCCAGCCAGCACACAGGTGTGTGCTCAGTGACTGGTATGTCACCCTCTCCTGGCCCTGCCCCTCTCCTGGCCCTGGCAGCTCAGGATATCTCCCTAGAGCGGGTCCGTATGGGGAAGACAGCTCTGCTAGGGACCAAGTCCTCTTTCAGACACATATGTAGAGTGTCAGGTTTAATTTCCCCATCTGCGTTGAACCCCCTCCTGTTCATGTGGGATCACCAAGTTGGCAGGTTGACAGTGAACCTCTGAGTGTCGGTATTTGTTCCCTCCAGAAAAGGTCAATGCCCAGCACTTCTGGGCAGTGGCACCACGACCTTTTCAAAGCATGAACAGATGGAAGTGGCTCTATGGAAAAAGGCCAGGGCAGGAGGGCAGCTGGCAGCATTTCTAGGAGTCTGTTTTAGTGGCAGAACACAAAAGTCTCCCAAACATGCACACTTTTGCAGCCAGCTCCTCAGCTGTTCTCAGCTAGTTTACTGTCAGTGACTTCAGAGGTGCTGTAGTGCTTGAACCAGCAAGAAGTCAACCTCCTTCTTCTCTATGTCTTCTGCTATCTGCAAGATGCTTCTCTAGTTCCTCCCCACACTGTGAGACCACCCAACTCATCATGCTCCAAGGGTCTAGCTTTCCTCTCCATGATGCTCAGAGAGTCATACAGGAGGGGAAAGAAATGGAGCCGTGTCTGACTTCTCCACCTGGGCCATCCACTCTCATTATCTGTCCTGTGCAGACACAAACCCAGGCACAAAGGGGAAAGGCTTTAGCTGCCCACATGCTGTTAAGTGCCATGCATGGGGCCATTGATGAGGAGTATGAAGGGAGGACAGAACTGAACTTGCAGGTGATGGAGAGTGCTGCCCCTCTTCCAGAGATGCTTTGCCAACTGTGCCCCATGAAATGAAGACAAAAGCTAGATTTCTGTTGCATTTCAGTTCCCATCTACACCTCACTCTTTGTCAGGGTTAGAATTTCCTTCCCCTAGTATCAATATTTGTATAACAGGTTGCAGGTGTGTGGCTTGGAAAAAAAGGGAGAGAATGATTTACTCCACGGTCCCATCAGCCACATTTTTGGTGTGATTCTGGATGTCCTGGTTTCAGGATGAGACACAAAAGTCTTTGCTAACTGTCTGAATTCAGTGAAATGCCTGTCTCACTACCCTGCATGTTTAGAGAGAGGTTTATGCCCAAATGCACAGCTGAATGGGGGCCCAAATCTGGAGCTATTCCAGAGATGAACAGAATAGACAAAGCAGATCCAATGCCCTCAAAAGAACACAGTAGGGTAAAATTGGCTTACTGGCCAAATGAGATGAAGCATAGAGTAAGTTTAATTTCTGTGTTACATTCTTGTTAATAACAATATCTAATTAAGGCATCTGGCGACAAGTTAATGGGCAGAAAAGGAAAAAATCAAGCAGGCTTTATTGAATTTTTCTTTCAACTCCAGCTCTCTGGATTTGAATGAATCCATCATTGGAGACAGAGCCTTTTTTGTCTGAATCTGACTTCAGCCCAGTAGTGTAAGTTGTAGCTTTATTGTCTAGGATCTATCCCTTAAAATTAAACTTGTCTTTCTTATAAAGATGATTGCTTGAAGGGGAGATTAACCTTTATGATGTGTTGATGGAAGCTGTTGTTCATTTCAAGAGCCCATGAATATTATTGGGAGTGATGAAAACATGCAACAAGATCCGTATCCCTGCCTAGGAACTTTATGTGATCCTAAATAAAAGACGGGTGATTTATCAATAGCAGAGTGGTTAGTTTTGTTCTTTATGTGCTGCACATTCCCTTTTCTCCTCTTCCTGCTGGCTTATGAAAGAGACAACCAAGTAGTCCACAGCCTTTTGCAGAGGAAAAGCCCTGTGGTCTTTTCTTCCTGTTACCTTTTAATATGGAAGACATCAAGGCTGTGCATATCAATATTGCAAGCCCTGGTCCCTTGGATTGTGTCTACGCTACAACCCAAATGTATACCACCAGCTTGTGCAGACAGACCAGAGTTAGCTGTTTCCTCAGGGAGGGAAGCAATGTTTCTAGGACAGTTCAACCATGGCAAACCTTAACCCTCACAAAAGGTTGTTTGAGTCCAGCAAGGACATGAACGTAGCCCTGACTAAACAGTTCCGTGTAAAATGACACTAAGCAGTTTTTGAGCTCTTCTGTATGATTGATCGCCTGTAACAGGACACGTGCAATTAACCGACAGCTCTGCTATTAATAAATATCCTTGAGTATATGAATAAAATGAATTGGGGTCTCTGTGGACTATTGCCTTTCTCCACCTGACACTTCTTTAGATGACTGACATGGAACAAAAATCTTAGGAGTATATAATTGAGTGTGTATTAGGGTTTATGAAGAGATTCCTACAATAACTGTCATGTTCCACCTGACGGAGTAGCTGTTATGTGAACATGCCAAAGCACCACTTTCCTTGCTATGATCTTTGTTCTCACTTGCTTTCTCTGCATTAGCGTAATATCTCCTTTAGCCAATGCCACTGAACGCAGCCTGAGTAATGACTTGAGTGGAAAATAAGGATGGGAATAAAGAATGAGATGAACACTTACTGTCAGAGGCCTCAAATTGGGCACCAAAGTGAGAGGCCCACTGTTTCAGACACAGACAGTTTCTGCTGCTTCCACCAGTGACAGCTGCTCTGGAAACCAGGACATATTGATTTATATCCTGTTGGAAACTGAAGATGTGGGCACTGCTGTGCTGGGCATTGTCAAGCCTCTGCTCCAAAGGGGACAGCTAGATTGGGCAGATGAAGCGCTGGAAAGAAATGAAGGCACCAAACGATAGGAAGTACCGAGGGGTCTCTGAGACCGCCCTGCGCCAGTGGGACAGGAGAAGATTTGCTTTCACACTCCTCAAGGCCACGTTGTGTGTCTCTGACCTTCTCTGACAAAGATATTTGCTGCTCTCATCTATGTGTTAACAAAATATATTTGTTCTGATGAATTGAAGTCCTATTTAGGAGTGTTGGGGTGCTCTCATTAAAGACAAGCAGCCAGGTTTCTGCCCTGCAGTCTGGGAGCAGGGCTGACAAACACAGGCACAAACCCTCCCTCTGGCCTGGCGGTGGCTGGTGGAGCTACAGGCAGACTGCTTACACCCGCCTATGGACACGCATCCCGAGATGGTTTGCAAAAGAATGCTCTGCCTCTGCAGCAGCAGCCGGCCCTTCTGTCCTTTCACATCCAACAGCAAGGAGGAAGCTGCCTGTGCATCCCAGCTGTCCCTCCCCGTTGCCAGCCCAGCCTTTTTTTCCATTGCTGCCCAGGATCTTTCCATCCTTTCCATCCTTCTCTGACCTCTCTTTCTATACCCTTTCCCCCACCATCATTCACTTGTTGCACACCCAAACCTCTCACAGCTTGCATGTGCTGGGGCTGAGGGATGCCCGGTCACCTTCTGACCCTCCATGTCCCCCCTGCCCTTCTCCCCGCTCACCTATTGCAGAGGACAGGTAACCTCAGCCAGAAAGATGGGTGCCACAATTACATTCCCCTTTTCAGCAGCTCTTTCCCCTTGCTTCTTCCTGATTGAAGTCGTGGGCAAGAAAAATCTATTATTACTCTCCAAATCATATCAAATATTTATCAGGGTAATTCTCTAGTTATCATCACCGATTGCAAGCCTTAGTCACGTAGTAAATCTTGTTAGTGTCATCTCTGGGAACGTGTCTCGTCTGTCTCCTCAGCCGAGTGCTGCATAAACCAGGTTGCCCCAGGGGAACTTGGCTTATGGGAAAGGCAGTGGAGAAGGAGGAGGCGGAGGCGATCAAAGATGGTCACAGACTTCCCAAATCCCCTTGCTCCCAGGACGTGAGACAGGGGCTGATCAGGATGAGGCTAGGGGGAGAGCAGGCAGGTTGCATGTGGGAAGGGGAGGTCTGCTGTGCCACAGCACCTGATGCCTCCCTGATGTGCCAGGTCTCTGGCGCTAAGGCTAGTTGCTCAGCTACATGGTTATTCCTTTGGTTTGAAACAGCACTGTCCTGGGGGTCCTGTAAGTCAGGGCAACCTTGACATCTCTGTTAGCCATGCCAATGACTCTCCCCTTCCACCTGCTGCATAAAGGACTAGCAAATGCAGCCACTCTAGCTGGGTTTTTGTTGTTGTTGTTGGCACCAAAACGTTTCCAGATTGTACCTATTTTTAAACTCTTTATTGGGTCAGACCTGGACAGCTTGGAGACTTCAGCTCTTCCCTCTTTCTACCCCTGTGCACATAACTTATTGCTGCAAAGGGAAGAAAAGAGCAGCAAATTTCCTCTGCCAGAACCAATCAATCTGGCACCTGTCATCAGCATCACAGCAGCTATAAAATATTTAATTTCTTAATGATGAATTGGCAGATTGTTTAAAAAAGACAACAAGGAAACAAAGAAAAGGAAACAGACACTCACAATCTGCAGTCACACTCTCTGCCAGTCTGAGCCTTTGGAGCTGATAGCAGGAATGTATTTTTCCACCCAAACTACCTGACAGTGTTGTCTGCTAATAAAGCCCTACTGGTTGTTTCGGGGATGTTCCCGCTCATGCAGTCATTGGACTCTTGACTTGCTATCCCTGAGTCCCATTACCAATTTCTGATGAGACCCAATCTTCAAAGGAGCCTCTTTTCAGAAAACAGAAATCATTTCCTCAGTGGAACAGATCTTTCCTCCCTCAAGTGCCGTTACACTAGTATAAATAAAGTAAAGGAGTGACCAAGCTGGGTCCAGAGCACAAGACCATCCAGCCAAGTATTCTGTCTCCAGGAGTGACCAACAGTGGATGCTTTAGGAAATGTACAGGAATAGGTCAATCATACAGCGCTATTTCTCTAGCAGCCTCCAGCAATCTGCAGTCCAGGGAGATCTTTGTGGTTTCTAGCTCTGACTGGAATTTTCTTCCATGAACTTGCCTAGTCATTTTTTAAACTCATGAAAACTTTCAGCATCCACAAAAACTTCACTCAGTCCCATGGTTCTCCTGTATGAAGCTGCACATCTTATTCTGTTTTCAGCATATCACCTGCTAATTTAACTCGATGTTCCCAGTTCTTGCATTAAAGAGACAGTGAAAAATCATTCTCTCTTCACCTCCCATCCCTTGGACATGTTTGGCTCACAAAACAGGGAGCAAGACAGAGATGCCTGGGCTAATAGAGACCAGAACTGGTAAGTCTGAAGTGGATAGTCCGATTTCACAGGGCATGTCAGCTGGAGTGTACCCAAAGATACCTTCTGCCTCTGGTACCTCCAGCTGTGAGCTTGGAGGAGAGCCTGAGTCCGTACCCATATTACAGTCTCTTTGCAAATGTGGAAGATGATGCTGGTGGCAGTCAGAGATTCGGCTCATGCAGCTGTTCTGGAAAGGGGATGGCACAGAAACCAAGCCCCCCACTGAAGTTATATGAATTACTCAGAGCACATAAAAACCATATCCCTGTCCCCATATCAATTTTTTCCCATTCCTCTTGCACCTCAGTAAACCCTCTAAATACACAGGCAAGCAAACTGCCTGGCCAAAGACCTCCTTTTACTGTAGCCTGTTCTAGTGGGCTTTATTATAAACACAGTGATATTTGTTTGGGTGGTTTTCTTTGTTTGATTATCTTCTAAGTCTTGTTCTTGGAACCTTTTAATTACAGGAATCATGAGGTTTCACTAAAGCAAATACAAACTTTAGGCCATCATATCTGTGAGGAAAAACCTGAAAGCAGGAATTCTAAAGGCTCAGCAAAACCCTCCAAAACTCTGGAGAAATGAAGAGGAAGTGAGTATTTATCATTTATCATGGTTTATTATTTTTAAGTTGGTCTCATGATTTGAAAAGTGGTGACGCTCCGCAGTGGCGTGACCGAACCTACACTATTCATCTGGGCTGGAGGAGCATGCTGGGAAGTTTGGCAGACGCAAGTGGGTGGCTGGCAGCTTGCATGTGGAGCCTTCATGCTTCCTCCTCTGCTGTTCATGGTGGTGGGTGGGGAGCAAGAGCTCCGACAGACATCCACGTTGGGATCGGACATTCGCGGTGGGATGGTAATGTCCAGTAGATAGCACGAGGCATGCAACATCTTAGCTAAAAAAGCTCAATTCAGCAGGAGATTTCTGGCAGAGCCCTCAAGCTCTGTCTGCTCCAGTGATTTGTTTCAGCCCTCCTGCAGACATCCTGTGTAAATATACTAAACAAAAGCTTGCACTTGTAGGAGAAGGACTTAACCTGCTTCCAAGAGGGGTCAGTGCAATTAAGAGCAGTGCTCATCATTGCCAGGAACTGGTTCATGATGGCAAACTGCTGCTTCAGACCTCCCCCATCCCTGCTGGTGTGGGTCTGCTCTAGGGCAAAGCAGGGTTTCCCCCAGCTCCTGTGCAAAGTCTCTGAACCGCAGAAGGATGTTTCCCTATGCACCAAAGCACATTGCACTCCTAAGGGCTGGTTGCTTTGGCACAGGAATAAAATGAAATCAAAGGCCTCTCCTTCTGTGTCAGACAGCTCTTTTCCCCATTAACTCTGGATCTGTCTTCTACAGATGGTGTTTAAAGAGAAGTTTGCTCCATTGATCCTGCCTAATATCTCTTTGAATGGAAAACATCCCCCTTATCTCTAATCAAAGCTGTGTTTTTATCCGCCTCTGGGCCAAAACACAGGCTTGGCCCTTCATGGGAGGACTGGATGCTGAGCAGATGAGGGGCTGCCTGCCGCCCTTCCAGGCACCAGGCATAGGGAGAACCTGAAAACCAGCCTGTTCCCACTGTTTTGCTGGCTGCAGGCTTTTTGGGTATGCAAGGGGTAATTAGAAAGCAGCAATCCAACAACTCTTAGCTAGGTGGTAGTTGATTGCAGCACTGTAAGTCTGAAGAGGGATCTCTTTCCCATCTACTAAAATAGACACCACTGCCAGCAAAAAATTGGGAAGCATGACTCAAAGCGGGGGAAGGAAGAGGGATAGGGCTGATGGGTAGCTAGACACCCACATCAGGCGAGCATCTAAGCAAAACTGCTTGCATCCTACCCTTGTCAACGTGATTTCAAAATAAGCATATGCTAAAGTAGAGAAGGGACCGAGAGAATACTTAGTTGTAGGAAGTTTTTGGCTCACAGCAGTAGAAGACACATTAACGGTGTTCTTGGGATGGGCAGTTTCAGTACCCTTTCTATCACAGTGCTTTTCTATAAAGATTTAGCAAAGAGCACAAGGTTAAATAAACCCTGCTTTTCTTTATCTTTTACCCAGAATCAGCCCTTGGAACTGGCCTGAGGGCATCCCTTGCCCTTGACTCCTTGCCAGGCATGCCTAGCTGGAAACCTTCCTCCAGATGGAGCAGGCTAGGAGAGGTAAGGAAATGCAAAGAGGAAAGAAATGAAAACATATGGATCTCTCTAATTTCTCTTATGTTTTTGATGTCATTTAGACCACCATAAAATGTAAGGAAAATATCATGATTCCACTCTAATAACTTTTTACATCCATTTGTACTGGCATAAATTTCCTCTGAGCAGAATTTTTTGTCAGAATCTGGTTTAGGCAGATTCTTTATTTTATTATTTGATTGAAAAGAACCTACTTTCTCCCAAATATCTTTTTTTCATTAGAAAGTAATAACCGAACAAGGCCAGCCAAAGCCATCTATTGTAGTGAATGTAGAGAGCTATAGTGTTTGAGAAAAACAGGAATATTGGGCACTGAAGTAGACACATTTCCAGAGCTATTTATAAGAGTTTCAGCTTAAATACTTTGGTTCTTTGTTAGTGTGCTTAAAAAAAAAATCAAAGTTTTTGTGGAACAGCTTTGACGGAAGGTTTTTGGCTGAGTTTCTCCAAGGTAACACTGTCCCCTCCAGCTCTCCTACCACCATCCCATTTCAGCTATCTGCTTCTCCACTGGGTTTTATAAGACCAAGCTCTGGCTCGTGCCTGTGGTGGGTGGTGAATCACACCTTTACCTCCCTGCTTCCAGGGGAAGCTTGGCTGAGGCCATGGCAGATACATAGCCTGAAAAAGCAGCTTCCCAGAAAAGTAAATTCCCTCCCCCATTTGCCTTGGAGGGTAAGCTTCATCACTTCCAGGGATGTTATCAAGATGCCTGGAGTCATAAAGCAACTACTTCAGGGGTTATGCAAAGCAGATGGAGCGGGAAGCAGGGGCTGAAAGCAAGGGAAGGAGAGGGATGAATTTTCTTGGCCTCTCTGGGGCTGCAACTTGGTTCCAGAGGACCTGTGTAGGTACAGATTCCCGTGCTGCAATCCACGCTGGTGGCCCTGGGGACAGGGACATGGCCCCTGCAGTGCCCGAGCCAGGCAGGGAGATGGAGCTGGGCCTGCGCAGCATGGGGCTGAGCAGGGCCACCTTGGGCTTGCAGAGGCCAGCCTGGGGCAGGCCGTCATTCTGAGGAGGTGAAAGCCACCATGACTAACATAGCCTGGATGGGAGCTTGCTGGGGAGGGAGGTGGGGGCAGCAACGGGCTAAAAGTCCCCCTTCTAACCCCAAAGTTTTCAAGCTCCTGCCATCCAGCCAGCAGCGCAGGGGGCAGGCGAATGCAAGGCCTTCTGGGGGGGGCACAGCCCACAGGTTCACGTGCTGTGAGGGCAGCAGGCCAGGCCAGCGCTTCGGTAGGGAGGCCTGCTGCGTGACTGTCGGCTTGCAGGGGAGAGGAGGAAAAAGCAGGGCCTGGGACCTTTGCTGGGCATGGTACAGGTGGCCAAGCATCCTTGGGGACAGGGCTGTGGTGAAGAGGGGGTGCAGCCCCTCTGGGTGGGCACCACCAGACCCTGGCACTGCCCAGCTGAGGGGCGGATGGAGGTGTTTGTCACAGACCCCTGGAACAAGCAGGAGGGGGAGGACATGCCCCTTTCCCAGGGAGACAAACAGTCATATGGCGTTTAAAATGTCCTCTGCTGTGGGATTTCTCCTCAGGTCACCCTGAAGCCCAAGGCCTGGCTGTTACTCCCTGTCGTACTCCCCTGCAGGGTGCTCCGGAGGGAGGATGCTCCAAGGGCCAAGCTCCTCTGTCACATTTCCAGCAGTGCCTGTGCCCACATAACACCCAGCCCTTATTTTCCTCCTTTTCCCCACAGAAAAGCTATTTCAGGCCATGGTTATTATAGCAATTGTTTTTATAACCCAGAGCCCAGCACGGCTAGCCAGCAGTGCGTACCCCGTTGCGTATCCTGTCTGCTGTCAGGCTGCTTCACTTTTCTCCCCTCTGGTGATTTATTTTATTTTATTTTATTTTTATTTTTTATTTATTTTTCTTTTGAGTGCAAGAGCCAGAAACAAAGGCTGTGAAGCCAGGAGTGCCCTGTGCTGCCACTGTGTCTGTCACCATAGTGGAGCTGCTCACAGTGTCTGCTTTTTGGCCCCAAGTGTGCAGGGCTGGACCTGGCTGCACCCTGCTCTGTGAGGCACAAGGAGCTGTGAAAGGCTTTTCCTCTTATCTCCTCCTTTCCTCCTGGTCTGTCTTTCCAGAGGCTTAGCTGGGACATTCTCTGCCCCAGGACATGGCTCAGGCAGGCAGGCGGGGAGAGCTGTGAGGGCACTGGAGTGGGGATTGAGGCCCTGGGACGTGCACATCATCCCCTCTGCTTGCATGAGCCAGGTCAGGCTGGACTGCAGGCGAGGGAGATGTGGGGAAAGCATGTGCATACCCTGGGGCTCTGAGAGCCTGCCTCTCTCCCTGGGCCTGACAGTGCATGTGGATCTTTCCTCTTCCTCCTGCCCTGCAGGGCTTCTGCCCTGAGTGGTTGGGTTAGCTCGTTTTTCCCATGCAGCAGCTCATATTTTTCCTTGCAGAATAAGCTGGATCTTGGTTAGGCTCCAGGGCCTGCCTGTGTGTCTCACTGCTTTTCTAAGGCTCAGGGGGAAGAAAGGACAGAGCTGCAGTGGGCAGGATGAATTGCCAAAGCTTTGGGCTGACAAGCTGACATCAGAGCAATGGCATAAAACATGGGGACTCAAGGAGGGTTTCATTTGGAGTTGTGCCCTGGAGGGGAATGGGAAGGGGCAACAACAGCAATAGCTGTGTGGGGAGAAGGACCCATGCTGGCCGCAGGGGGGATGTAAACTAATCTGGCTCCAGACAGACAAGGCTGCAGCACCCCGTGCCTTTTCCCAGCGAGAAGCCAGACCAGAGCAAGCTAAACACAGCGACACGAGTGGCCCCAAGTGCTGCCAGCCATGTGCTCTGCCCTCCCCATGCTGTGCACAACGCAGGGCTCCTCCATCCCTGGCTCTGCTGCTTGATGTCCCCTTCCCAGGTCCCCCAAGGTGGCCAGAGACCACGCTATGCATGCTGGTTGCTGCTGCCGTCACTGATTGGGGCACTTTGCAGCTGTCACCATAGGTGCTGTCAAGGCATCGTGATGCTGTTTGGTGGTGGTGTTAATGAGTGCTCTCTCCCAATAGACTCACTTAACAGCATGGCACAGTGCCTGCTGACAGCAACCAAGGACCTGCCACAGCTGGAACAGGGCTTCTTAAATAGAGAGAAGGCCCTGCTGGGACATCTGCAGGAAGGGGAATTTTCGAGGTGAAACTGGGCAAAATCTTCATTTTCCATTCCTTTGCTCCTTTTCTGGCAGATATTTCACTATTCTCCTCTGAGATCTTGATAGCCTTGTGAGATGTTGGGCTGATTTCAAGCCAGCGCTGAAGGGTGCTGAGATTGATGAGACATTTTGTCTGGAGCTTTCACCCACACTTCCCCCCCATACCCTAGCTCTGCAGCGCACCCGTGCTGGGGCTCAGAGGCCTTGCTGGGAAAGAGAGCAGGTCCCATCTACCTCCCTCCTCTCCAGCCCCATGCAATTCTCCACAGGCTTTCTGTACAGCCCATTTTGAAAAATAATGCAAAGACAGCAGGAGAAGAGTGAAGCCCAAGTTGTTGTAGGGTGGATGTGGCTGCTTTCCTGTTTCTGTGCATGGATGGCTGCAGAGGACAAGAGCCTGTTTAGGGTGCGTGCTCTGCACTGATGGGATGCTCCCTGCAAAATTCCCCATGAATGCACCCGTGGGTCTTTCAAGTCCCTCCTAGCCCACTTTGCAAAGGCCTCCCCTTAATAAAAGGTCGCCTTAAGCCATGACAATCTGAAGCAAGGTTGTGCCAGCCATGGTACCTCCTGGTCTCACGGTCTGAGCTATGACATGGCCATCGAGCTGACTTTCTGTGGCACATGGAACAGTTACACATTGGTGGTCCAGAGAGCACCACAGTGCAGAGCTCTCCTGTGACCACTTCTTGGTGCCCGTGGTGGTGGTGGCCACAGGACTTCCCATTCCTGGGTGGTCAGAGCTGGGACGTGCCGCCTCTGGGGACACCCAGGGTTTTGCTCACCTTTGCTCTGCCTCCTTAGCATCTCTGAGTTTTGGCAGCCAGGAGATTCTGCAGTGCATACCTAAAGCACATGATGGCACTGCAGGAGCACAAAACCGCCTCAGCTTCCTCTGCAGCTCAGCTGGGTTTTTAACCCCTCCGAGGAGGCAGAGCTGCTGCAGGTGCAGTGGCTTTCCAGGGACAAGGCGTGGAGGGAGGTTTGGGGGACGGTGATACCCAGCGCCCGACTAGGTCAAGGCCTTGCATCCATGCTGCTGGCCGCCTCTGTGGCATCGCCCGATCTCCTTGGGACAGGAGGAGCCACGAGTGCATACAGTACCGCAACATCGGCCCAAGCATGCTTGTGAGCTGGCACCTTCCAAAATGCGGGGTGGATGTTTTGTGCAGTGGCTCCTCACAGCTGTATGAGCGGGTCCTGGCACACCTGAGGTCTTGGCACACCTGAGACCATTTTCCCTCTCTGCAGAAGCCCAGCTAAATCTTCCCCAATGAGATCAGCTGTGCTTAGCCAGGTGGCAGGATGGATATAGGGCTAATTTGGGCAGTAGCACCTGTATGCCAGTATGCAGCAAATGCGTTCATCTGGGTGCCCTAAGGAACACTGCCCCAGCCCTGGGCTCAATCAGACCCTGTTGCTGCCGTGCCTGGCTTTGTCTCCTGAGCTCGTGCGGGCAAAGAGACGGTCTTCAGATATGCGCTGGTCAGAAACAAGCCCTGCTGCAGGTCTTGCATGATAATATCCTATGGCTGGTACCTGGGGTTTGGAAGAAGGTGAGCGCATTTGTTAGCTTGCTGTTCCTGGAGCTACTGATCCTCTAGCCAAAAAACAGGGAGAGCCATAGAGAGGAACGGAAAGGCTGCAACAGCGTTTCCATGTAGCACATGCCTTTTCCTGAAATAATCCCTGGAGAGAAACTTCCCTTAAAAATAGTTGGATGTGACAATCCTGGTATTTGTCTGTTCTTTGTAGACAAGTCCTGCTGAACTGAAGAGGTATAAATGCAGCAAGTTCTGCCTGAATCATTGCCAGATTGCACAGGCATGTAAAACAGTGTGATCTCCTTCACAGAGGTTGTCTTGAATTATCTGGTGGACACAAGGTGGATGGCTCTGCTTTTCCTCCTGTTGTCATCCTCATAGGAAAAAGTTCTCTAGGACTTTTCCGTAAGTAACAAGACATATATCTAGGAGAAAAAGCACAAAATCAGGAGCAGAGTAGGAAAAAAACTCTTCCAAGAAAGGGGTGGAGGGGATTTGGTTTCTGCAGCTCTTGTCCATCTCTCTGGATGGAGCACTCTTTGCTTGATATCTCCCTGTTTTAAATGCAGCTGATTGATTTTCTTTCTCCTTTTGTGCCTGTTTATTTTAATAAAGATTGATTTTTTTTTTGAAACCTAAAGCAAAATGTTCCGCTGTCTCCACCCACCCCTCTAGCACTAAGCGCTGATGGTTATTTCAGTGGTTATAATTTGATTTCTGCCTCTCCTGCTGGGCTGATGTGAGAGAAACAATATTTAGAGAAGTAGATTTTTTCTTAAATTTGGAGCAGGGGAGGCAGAGGCTGGGAGTGGTGTGGGGAGAGTGAAAGAGAATCAACGAGAATGCACTCTCATTTTCTAGGCTGTTTTTTTTTTTTTTCAAGTTTGCAATCTCTGATGGACAAAAATCCCAGTATGGCTCAACTAATCAATTGCTCTCTGAAGAATAGAAAATGCCTCATCTCTTTAGGTATTTTTGTGTTATTCTTGGCCTGCTGCAGTGACTCATTGTAGCTGCTCTGTGCCAATGACTCTGGGTTTGTAGCCCCTTTGAGAGGTAGGGAATTGTGATAATCTCCATTTTGCAAGTGGAGAAACTGAGGCATGGAGTAGTAAATTGGTTCCTTCCCCTTCAGAATGTGTGTGTGTGTGGAGCAGGCATTAAGGGCAACCCATGATTCAATCAGCATACGTAATCCAGATGCATCTTCAGCAGTACTCAGCTCTTTAAACTTAGACAAAATGAAGCTTTTGCTTGTGCTTAGCAGTCAGCCCATCTTCAGTGATAATATTGAGCAGCAGATTTTCAAAAGAATTCAGCTATTCCTCAACTCTTGGAGTTTCTTAGGGAAAAGCTCCTGCTTTTTGCTAACAGGAATGTTTTTTTCTTTGCCGCAAATCTGACCCTTCATTTCTAGGCACAGAATCAAAAAATTGATCATCACTTTTTTCTAGTTTTTAAAGGAATAGCATCCCTCTTTTTCCTTTTTTATCTTGTTTTGTCTGTTTTCTGGGGACATGGTTAGTGATTGCTTCTGTGCATATCTGAAGTTAATAGCTTTTCTAAATACTTTTTCCTCCTTTAAAGTACATATCGAGATTATCTACTGCAGTTTGCATTTCCTGCTGTGGAGACAAATACCTTAATTAGAATGGAAGGGGGGGGGGGGGGGGG